>JASAMY010003377.1:0-176447 GCA_030248085.1 Paralinhomoeus sp. GSCO2_6
TGCTAGGGTCAGTACTTGTTGCTGCAGAGGCGAGCACTAAAAGGAGAGCTGCAGAAGGCAGAAACAAAGTAGAAAGCGTGATTTCTATTCCCATTCTCTCTGCTAGGGTCAGTACTCGGTCGGTATTCTCGGTCTGCTAGGGTCGGTCAGTATTTTACTTATTATTACTCACTTTTATCGTTTTAGACAGAGTGAAAATCCCTTGGGAAAATTCTGGGAGGGTGGGGGGGGGGGTTGGAAAAATAGTGGGCTCAAACCACCCCCCCCAGTACGGGTGAGGAAGAGGTCTGAGTAGGCTAACTTAGCATGAACTGTGGAATCAGACTCGCAACTGTTATATTTACAGATTCGCTAAAATCGTAATTTACATTGGCAATTTCATCTTTAATCGTATATTCATTGATCAAATTAATTTTTTTGTCTTAGCTTATTCATTAGTATGGCACTTTCTAATTTACTGCTCTGCACCTACTCAAAAGTAAATTAATTATCACAGTAATCCGATTTGCATATTCACTGTATGTTCGTTGTTTAAAAGGTTTAAAGGTACACTTCATTCGCGTAAGATTCGAAGGGGCAGCGAAAACAAAAAAACGACGCAAAATTTGCATATGAGCACGCGGGTACAGCTCGGAGCATATACGGTACATTTTTGCGCTTGATTGAATTTCTATTTATTCTAGGACAAACACTTCTTTCAGTTTATTCGTAGTATATTGTGCGTAGTATATTCGTAGTACAGTTGATAAAGTGCGCGCGCATTGCGCGTGCGCATATTGTACGGCGCGCGCGGCAACGCGTAAAAATTAATGACGCGTACCGTAAAATCGGTCATTTGCGCGCCCCCTCTAATTAAGGGCCACCCTTTTATTTAAAGCCCCCATTAAGACCCATTGAATATTTCATATGCGCCCCTGAATTTATTGTGCCCCCCCCCCCCCCCCTTAAACAATCCGGCCCTTAATACCTATTTTGCGGTACGGAGAGTCGTTTGCGTCGCCGTCGCCGTCTTCGTCCGCTGCCGTCGCCGTCTTCGTCCGCTGCCGTCGCCGTCTTCGTCCGCTGCCGTCGCCGTCATGAAGACTCCGCCCAGTTCGGACTGTGTTCCGGAGAAAGTGGCGCTTGTGGCGCCGAGCTCGAGCAGCGCGTCGACGGCCTCGGCGAGCAGCCTGATGAATACGGCAGCGTCGCCGTCGAAAGCTCAGACGGTCTCGACCGGCGTCGAGTGTGCCTGGGCGGAGGGGTCGCCCGTGACGGCAAGCTCGTCGACGGCTTCGTCGAGCAGCCTATGTACTGCTCTCGAGCCACTGGATCCGACGTCCGCCGAAGACGTCGACTGGGACACAGCGAGGTCGAGCGGCTGCTTTGCGGCGCGGCCCCGGCAGCGTCGTCGTCGGCGGCGGAGCGGTCGAGCCCCAAAAACCGCAGCGCGACCGACTCGACGGCCCGGTCCGACGGTCTCAAGACGGCGCAGCTGCTGCGACAAGCGACTGCGTCTGCTGAGAGCGGCAAGCGGCAGCGCGCGCTTTGTGGCGTCCTCAAACGCCAATGTTCGCTGGCCGTTGCAGACGACAGTGTCGCGACGGCCCGCAGCGACTGCTCACGGACGGCGCTGGCGCGACGATCCGGCCAGCACCACCTCTCTGGCTGCTGCAGAGTCCACACGGTCCCCTTGTCGGCCACGCGGTCGTCGGCAGAGGAGGGCGCGACCACGGCTCGCTCGGCGTCCCCGTTGAGTGCACCGAGGAGGACACGCGCAAGCACAGGACGGAGTGCGCCGCCTCGGCGGCGTCCCCAAAATGTCGGCAATGAGTGTGCGCGGCGTCGACTTCGTGCAGGGGAGGCGCGCACCGCGGGACGGCGGCGGGTGGCGCCCCGGTGGCGGCGGCGGGCTCTGGCCCCGACGGAGGCGGTTGCAGCAGCGCCACTGACGACTCTACCGCCCAGGACGCCGTCAGCTGCAGCACCGCGCTGCCTCCACGCTCGACACGTGACGCGTCCACGTCGGACGGCGGCGCCTTCGTCGTCTCCTGGCACGGCAATGTTGCCTCCGCGCCGGCGTCGACCATCACCTGTGTCGGCAGCCCGTTCTGCTCCTCGCGGACAGCCTGCCTGCCTCGAGATCCGCCCAAGGAGGTGCACGTCCATTCCTCCGAAATCCACCAGATCGCGTTGTCGTCCACTCAGTCGGCAGACGGCTCGCCAACGGCGAGCTCGGCGCCGCCCGCTGAGTCGACCTCCGCAGCCCCCGACGATGCCGGCTCCTCGCCTCAAATGACTGGCACATTTGCTGAGCGCTACATACTCGGTGCCAAAATCGGGAGGTCGGTGACTGCGGGGCGCTACGTACCTAGCTGCTTTTAAGGTTTTTGCTGGCAAATCTCTTAAATACGATACGAAAGGGGCATTTCAGTTGAATCACTAGCGCTATAGTCGCCCAATTTAAAGGAAGTCTACGTCGATAGTCGCCACATGTCGCAATATTTGTGTTGAACAACTCACCTCTATAGATCCCAGGCCGTTTAGTGGCATGACTGGCTCGGTGTACGAGTGTCGCGAGAAGGTGACCGGGACATCTTTCGCAGCGAAGATGTCGGCAGGAGCGACCGCGTCGGAGCGTGCGGAGTCGGTGAGGAAGCGCCAACCAATCGCAAAAAAAAAAAACACCCCGCGCACGCCCTCGCACAGCGGCGACCGCTTTGTTTTAGGCCGGTGAGCTGCTCACCGAGTTTCGGCCGTTGCGAAAGGTGGCAGGTTGTCGCCACGTGATCGACTGCCGTGAGGTGTATGAAGAGGGCTGCAGTGTCGTGCTGATCCTTGAGCTGGCCTGCTACGGCGACTTGGCCGGCGCGACGGGTCGTTGCGGCAAGTTCGACGAGCTGGAGGCGCTGGGCATGTGCAGTCAAGTCTTAGACGCTCTCGCCCACTGCCACCAGCGCTTGATCGTGCATCGGTCGAGTTTTGCATTAGTGTGTGTGTGGGACAGGACGTTTCCCCGTCTCTGTTCCTGTTTCAGGGATGTAAAGGAGGAAAATGTGCTACTGTGCGGCCGCACTCACTGCAAGGTTGGCGACTTTGCCTCGGCGATCGAGGTGCAAAGTTGGACCGACGAAATCGTCAACCCGCACCTCGTGGGGACGCTGCCGTATTTGGCTCTGGAAGAGCTGCGGTTGGAAGTCGACGGCGTCGGTGGATACGCATTCCCGGGGGCGACGGGGGTGCTCCTCTACAAGATGATAGCCGGCGAATTTCCATTCGCTGACCGGCGACCCACCAACGTGAAGCGCGCCATGCTGCGCGGAGTGTACAAGACCGAGGGCTCTCAATGGGCCAACATCAGCAACGCGACGAAGCGGCTGCTGGCAGAACTGCTATGCCTCAGTCCTACTCAGCGGCTGTCTGCTCGACAAGCTCAACAGCACGACGCTTTCAAACAGCTCCAACGACTGGCTCGAGAATAAACGCACTACTACAGACAGAAAGTGAATAGAAACTCGAATTCTCTCCGTACTTTGCCGTTGCAGTGTGTTGCTGTCTCGCCTAGCGTGCAGTCCATAGGCCGTGAATATGGCATGAATATGACATGGAGGAGCGTGAATATGACATGGCCGCTCTCTCTCGTCTTTGAGATCGTCGGGTCGGCGCCGCTTTTGACACATCCTGTAACCGGGTCTGGAAGAGTGAAGGGGGGGGGGCGTAGCTGGCCCCCCCCCCCAAAAACCCCCCCCCCCCCCCCCCCCCCCCCCCCCCCCCCCCCCCCCGAATTTCGGGGGGGGGGGGGGGGGGGGAGTCTGGAGCAAAAAGTGGGTCAGGTCAGTGGTGCTAGGGTCAGTACTTGTTGCTGCAGAGGCGAGCACTAAAAGGAGAGCTGCAGAAGGCAGAAACAAAGTAGAAAGCGTGATTTCTATTCCCATTCTCTCTGCTAGGGTCAGTACTCGGTCGGTATTCTCGGTCTGCTAGGGTCGGTCAGTATTTTACTTATTATTACTCACTTTTATCGTTTTAGACAGAGTGAAAATCCCTTGGGAAAATTCTGGGAGGGTGGGGGGGGGGTTGGAAAAATAGTGGGCTCAAACCACCCCCCCCCAGTACGGGTGAGGAAGAGGTCTGAGTAGGCTAACTTAGCATGAACTGTGGAATCAGACTCGCAACTGTTATATTTACAGATTCGCTAAAATCGTAATTTACATTGGCAATTTCATCTTTAATCGTATATTCATTGATCAAATTAATTTTTTTGTCTTAGCTTATTCATTAGTATGGCACTTTCTAATTTACTGCTCTGCACCTACTCAAAAGTAAATTAATTATCACAGTAATCCGATTTGCATATTCACTGTATGTTCGTTGTTTAAAAGGTTTAAAGGTACACTTCATTCGCGTAAGATTCGAAGGGGCAGCGAAAACAAAAAAACGACGCAAAATTTGCATATGAGCACGCGGGTACAGCTCGGAGCATATACGGTACATTTTTGCGCTTGATTGAATTTCTATTTATTCTAGGACAAACACTTCTTTCAGTTTATTCGTAGTATATTGTGCGTAGTATATTCGTAGTACAGTTGATAAAGTGCGCGCGCATTGCGCGTGCGCATATTGTACGGCGCGCGCGGCAACGCGTAAAAATTAATGACGCGTACCGTAAAATCGGTCATTTGCGCGCCCCCTCTAATTAAGGGCCACCCTTTTATTTAAAGCCCCCATTAAGACCCATTGAATATTTCATATGCGCCCCTGAATTTATTGTGCCCCCCCCCCCCTTAAACAATCCGGCCCTTAATACCTATTTTGCGGTACGGAGAGTCGTTTGCGTCGCCGTCGCCGTCTTCGTCCGCTGCCGTCGCCGTCTTCGTCCGCTGCCGTCGCCGTCTTCGTCCGCTGCCGTCGCCGTCATGAAGACTCCGCCCAGTTCGGACTGTGTTCCGGAGAAAGTGGCGCTTGTGGCGCCGAGCTCGAGCAGCGCGTCGACGGCCTCGGCGAGCAGCCTGATGAATACGGCAGCGTCGCCGTCGAAAGCTCAGACGGTCTCGACCGGCGTCGAGTGTGCCTGGGCGGAGGGGTCGCCCGTGACGGCAAGCTCGTCGACGGCTTCGTCGAGCAGCCTATGTACTGCTCTCGAGCCACTGGATCCGACGTCCGCCGAAGACGTCGACTGGGACACAGCGAGGTCGAGCGGCTGCTTTGCGGCGCGGCCCCGGCAGCGTCGTCGTCGGCGGCGGAGCGGTCGAGCCCCAAAAACCGCAGCGCGACCGACTCGACGGCGCGGTCCGACGGTCTCAAGACGGCGCAGCTGCTGCGACAAGCGACTGCGTCTGCTGAGAGCGGCAAGCGGCAGCGCGCGCTTTGTGGCGTCCTCAAACGCCAATGTTCGCTGGCCGTTGCAGACGACAGTGTCGCGACGGCCCGCAGCGACTGCTCACGGACGGCGCTGGCGCGACGATCCGGCCAGCACCACCTCTCTGGCTGCTGCGGAGTCCACACGGTCCCCTTGTCGGCCACGCGGTCGTCGGCAGAGGAGGGCGCGACCACGGCTCGCTCGGCGTCCCCGTTGAGTGCACCGAGGAGGACACGCGCAAGCACAGGACGGAGTGCGCCGCCTCGGCGGCGTCCCCAAAATGTCGGCAATGAGTGTGCGCGGCGTCGACTTCGTGCAGGGGAGGCGCGCACCGCGGGACGGCGGCGGGTGGCGCCCCGGTGGCGGCGGCGGGCTCTGGCCCCGACGGAGGCGGTTGCAGCAGCGCCACTGACGACTCTACCGCCCAGGACGCCGTCAGCTGCAGCACCGCGCTGCCTCGCTCGACACGGACGCGTCCACGTCGGACGGCGGCGCCTTCGTCGTCTCCTGGCACGGCAACGTTGTCTCCGCGCCGGCGTCGACCATCACCTGTGTCGGCAGCCCGTTCTGCTCCTCGCGGACAGCCTGCCTGCCTCGAGATCCGCCCAAGGAGGTGCACGTCCATTCCTCCGAAATCCACCAGATCGCGTTGTCGTCCACTCAGTCGGCAGACGGCTCGCCAACGGCGAGCTCGGCGCCGCCCGCTGAGTCGACCTCCGCAGCCCCCGACGATGCCGGCTCCTCGCCTCAAATGACTGGCACATTTGCTGAGCGCTACATACTCGGTGCCAAAATCGGGAGGTCGGTGACTGCGGGGCGCTACGTACCTAGCTGCTTTTAAGGTTTTTGCTGGCAAATCTCTTAAATACGATACGAAAGGGGCATTTCAGTTGAATCACTAGCGCTATAGTCGCCCAATTTAAAGGAAGTCTACGTCGATAGTCGCCACATGTCGCAATATTTGTGTTGAACAACTCACCTCTATAGATGCCGTTTAGTGGCATGACTGGCTCGGTGTACGAGTGTCGCGAGAAGGTGACCGGGACATCTTTCGCAGCGAAGATGTCGGCAGGAGCGACCGCGTCGGAGCGTGCGGAGTCGGTGAGGAAGCGCCAACCAATCGCGCGCACGCCCTCGCACAGCGGCGACCGCTTTGTTTTAGGCCGGTGAGCTGCTCACCGACTTTCGGCTGTTGCGAAAGGTGGCAGGTTGTCGCCACGCGTGATCGACTGCCATGAGGTGTATGAAGAGGGCTGCAGTGTCGTGCTGATCCTTGAGCTGGCCTGCTACGGCGACTTGGCCGGCGCGACGGGTCGTTGCGGCAAGTTCGACGAGCTGGAGGCGCTGGGCATGTGCAGTCAAGTCTTAGACGCTCTCGCCCACTGCCACCAGCGCTTGATCGTGCATCGGTCGAGTTTTGCATTAGTGTGTGTGTGGGACAGGACGTTTCCCCGTCTCTGTTCCTGTTTCAGGGATGTAAAGGAGGAAAATGTGCTACTGTGCGGCCGCACTCACTGCAAGGTTGGCGACTTTGCCTCGGCGATCGAGGTGCAAAGTTGGACCGACGAAATCGTCAACCCGCACCTCGTGGGGACGCTGCCGTATTTGGCTCTGGAAGAGCTGCGGTTGGAAGTCGACGGCGTCGGTGGATACGCATTCCCGGGGGCGACGGGGGTGCTCCTCTACAAGATGATAGCCGGCGAATTTCCATTCGCTGACCGGCGACCCACCAACGTGAAGCGCGCCATGCTGCGCGGAGTGTACAAGACCGAGGGCTCTCAATGGGCCAACATCAGCAACGCGACGAAGCGGCTGCTGGCAGAACTGCTATGCCTCAGTCCTACTCAGCGGCTGTCTGCTCGACAAGCTCAACAGCACGACGCTTTCAAACAGCTCCAACGACTGGCTCGAGAATAAACGCACTACTACAGACAGAAAGTGAATAGAAACTCGAATTCTCTCCGTACTTTGCCGTTGCAGTGTGTTGCTGTCTCGCCTAGCGTGCAGTCCATAGGCCGTGAATATGGCATGAATATGACATGGAGGAGCGTGAATATGACATGGCCGCTCTCTCTCGTCTTTGAGATCGTCGGGTCGGCGCCGCTTTTGACACATCCTGTAACCGGGTCTGGAAGAGTGAAGAAGGGGGGGGGGGCGTAGCTGGCCGAATTTCGGGGGGGGGGGAGTCTGGAGCAAAAAGTGGGTCAGGTCAGTGGTGCTAGGGTCAGTACTTGTTGCTGCAGAGGCGAGCACTAAAAGGAGAGCTGCAGAAGGCAGAAACAAAGTAGAAAGCGTGATTTCTATTCCCATTCTCTCTGCTAGGGTCAGTACTCGGTCGGTATTCTCGGTCTGCTAGGGTCGGTCAGTATTTTACTTATTATTACTCACTTTTATCGTTTTAGACAGAGTGAAAATCCCTTGGGAAAATTCTGGGAGGGTGGGGGGGGGGGGGGTTGGAAAAATAGTGGGCTCAAACCACCCCCCCCCCAGTACGGGTGAGGAAGAGGTCTGAGTAGGCTAACTTAGCATGAACTGTGGAATCAGACTCGCAACTGTTATATTTACAGATTCGCTAAAATCGTAATTTACATTGGCAATTTCATCTTTAATCGTATATTCATTGATCAAATTAATTTTTTTGTCTTAGCTTATTCATTAGTATGGCACTTTCTAATTTACTGCTCTGCACCTACTCAAAAGTAAATTAATTATCACAGTAATCCGATTTGCATATTCACTGTATGTTCGTTGTTTAAAAGGTTTAAAGGTACACTTCATTCGCGTAAGATTCGAAGGGGCAGCGAAAACAAAAAAACGACGCAAAATTTGCATATGAGCACGCGGGTACAGCTCGGAGCATATACGGTACATTTTTGCGCTTGATTGAATTTCTATTTATTCTAGGACAAACACTTCTTTCAGTTTATTCGTAGTATATTGTGCGTAGTATATTCGTAGTACAGTTGATAAAGTGCGCGCGCATTGCGCGTGCGCATATTGTACGGCGCGCGCGGCAACGCGTAAAAATTAATGACGCGTACCGTAAAATCGGTCATTTGCGCGCCCCCTCTAATTAAGGGCCACCCTTTTATTTAAAGCCCCCATTAAGACCCATTGAATATTTCATATGCGCCCCTGAATTTATTGTGCCCCCCCCCCCTTAAACAATCCGGCCCTTAATACCTATTTTGCGGTACGGAGAGTCGTTTGCGTCGCCGTCGCCGTCTTCGTCCGCTGCCGTCGCCGTCTTCGTCCGCTGCCGTCGCCGTCTTCGTCCGCTGCCGTCGCCGTCTATGAAGACTCCGCCCAGTTCGGACTGTGTTCCGGAGAAAGTGGCGCTTGTGGCGCCGAGCTCGAGCAGCGCGTCGACGGCCTCGGCGAGCAGCCTGATGAATACGGCAGCGTCGCCGTCGAAAGCTCAGACGGTCTCGACCGGCGTCGAGTGTGCCTGGGCGGAGGGGTCGCCCGTGACGGCAAGCTCGTCGACGGCTTCGTCGAGCAGCCTATGTACTGCTCTCGAGCCACTGGATCCGACGTCCGCCGAAGACGTCGACTGGGACACAGCGAGGTCGAGCGGCTGCTTTGCGGCGCGGCCCCGGCAGCGTCGTCGTCGGCGGCGGAGCGGTCGAGCCCCAAAAACCGCAGCGCGACCGACTCGACGGCGCGGTCCGACGGTCTCAAGACGGCGCAGCTGCTGCGACAAGCGACTGCGTCTGCTGAGAGCGGCAAGCGGCAGCGCGCGCTTCGTGGCGTCCTCAAACGCCAATGTTCGCTGGCCGTTGCAGACGACGGTGTCGCGACGGCCCGCAGCGGCTGCTCACGGACGGCGGGCGCTGGCGCGACGATCCGGCCAGCACCACCTCTCTGGCTGCTGCGGAGTCCACACGGTCCCGTTGTCGGCCACGCGGTCGTCGGCAGAGGAGGGCGCGACCACGACTCGCTCGGCGTCGCCCGTTGAGTGCCCCGAGGGGGACACGCGCAAGCACAGGACGGAGTGCGCCGCCTCGGCGGCGTCCCCAAAATGTCGGCAATGAGTGTGCGCGGCGTCGACTTCGTGCAGGGGAGACGCGCACTGCGGGACGGCGGCGGGTGGCGCCCCGGTGGCGGCGGCGGGCTCTGGCCCCGACGGACGGAGGCGGTTGCAGCAGCGCCACTGACGACTCTACCGCCCAGGACGCCGTCAGCTGCAGCACCGCGCTGCCTCGCGCGACACGGACGCTCGCCAACCGACGGCCCGCGTCCACTGCGGACGGCGGCGCCTTCGTCGTCTCCTGGCACGGCAACGTTGTCTCCGCGCCGGCGTCGACAATCACCTGTGTCGGCAGCCCATTCTGCTCCTCGCGGACAGCCTGCCTGCCTCGAGATCCGCCCAAGGAGGTGCACGTCCGTTCCTCCGAAATCCACCAGATCGCGTTGTCGTCCACTCAGTCGGCAGACGGCTCGCCAACGGCTCGCTCGGCGCCGCCCGCTGAGTCGACTTCCGCAGCCCCCGACGATGCCGGCTCCTCGCCTCAAATGACTGGCACATTTCCAGAGCGCTACATCCTCGGTGCCAAAATCGGGAGGTCGGTGACTGCGGGGCGCTACGTTTTTTAGGTAGCTAGCTGTTTTTAAGGTTTTTGTTGGCAAATCTCTTAAATACGATACAAAAGGGGTATTTTGGTTGATTCACTAGCGCTATAGTCGCCCAATTTAAAGGAAGTCTACGTCGATAGTCGCCACATGTCGCAATGTTTGTGTTGAACAACTCACCTCTAAAGATGCCGAATTTTAAAGTGTTCTGCGCCATTTAGTGGCATGACCGGCTTGGTGTACGAGTGTCGCGAGAAGGTGACCGGGACATCTATCGCAGCGAAAGTGTCGGCAGGAGCGACCGCGTCGGAGCGTGCGGAGTCGGTGAGGAAGCGCCAACCAATCGCGCGCACGCCCTCGCACAGCGGCGACCGCTTTGTTTTAGGCCGGTGAGCTGCTCACCGAGTTTCGGCTGTTGCGAAAGGTGGCAGGTTGTCGCCACGTGATCGACTGCCGTGAGCCCGTGAGGTGTATGAAGAGGGCTGCAGTGTCGTGCTGATCCTTGAGCTGGCCTGCTATGGCGACTTGGCCGGCGCGACGGCTCGTTGCGGCAAGTTCGACGAGCTGGAGGCGCTGGGCCTTTGCAGTCAAGTCTTAGACGCTCTCGCCCACTGCCATCAGCGCCTAATCGTGCATTGGTCGAGTTTTGCATTAGTGTGTGTGCGGGACAGGACGTTTCCCCGTCTCTGTTCCTGTTTCAGGGATGTGAAAGAGGAGAACGTTCTCTTGTGCAGCCCGAATCTTTGCCTCGGCGATCGAGCTGCAAAGTTGGACCGACGAAATCGTCAACCCGCACCTCGTGGGGACGCTGCCGTATTTGGCTCCGGAAGAGCTGCGGTTGGAAGTTGACGGCGTCGGTGGATACGCATTCCCGGTCGACATATGGGCGACGGGGGTACTCCTCTACAAGATGATAGCCGGCGAATTTCCATTCGCTGACCGGCGACCCACCAACGTGAAGCGCGCCATGCTGCGCGGAGTGTACAAGACCGAGGGCTCTCAATGGGCCAACATCAGCAACGCGACGAAGCGGCTGCTGGCAGGACTGCTATGCCTCGGTCCTACTCAGCGGCTGTCCGCTCGACAAGCTCAACAGCACGACGCGTTCAAGCAGCTCCAACGACTGGCTCGAGAATAAACGCACTACTACAGACAGAAAGTGAATAGAGACTCAAATATGCCGTCTTCTCCGTACTTTGCCGTTGCCGATGCAGTGTGTTGCTGTCTCGCCTAGCGTGCAGTCCGTAGGCCGTGAATATGGCATGAATATGACATGGAGGAGCGTGAATATGACATGGCCGCTCTCTCTCGTCTTTGAGATCGTTGGGTCGGCGCCGCTTTCGGGTCGGTGCCCAACGAACCGTTTGCCACTTTCTATCAGTGGGCCACAGAGATTCCGCTAACCCAAATTCTGCACGCTACATGAATTTCAATTGACGCCACGACAACATTTTCTCAACAACGACAAGACGGACAGTACAGCGCGACACAACAGCAATTCGAAAATTCAACAAAAAAACCAAAAATTCTTTCAATCGCTATCCATGTCCACATCGCTGTCTTTCTTGCGTTTCCTGCCGACTCTCTCTTTCACCGGCCTTCTTTTCTCCTCTCGTTTCTTCTCGCTTCCTCTCTTGTCCTGTCTGTCCTTGTTGTTGTCTTCCTTCTTTTTTGGCTTCGTCTGCTTTGTCTCTTTCTTTTGCGCGACCATCTTGTCGTTGTCTACAGTGACCTTCATGCGCTTGACGTCGGCGGGAGGGTCCCAGGCCTGCGGGGTGGGGCTTTCGGGCCTTTGACGGCTAGGGCCGCGGTCGTGCGCCGCTGCCGAAGGCCACAGCGCGTCCGCTTCGTCCCCGGAGTTGGTGGGCGAGTCTATAAACCGAAATCCGCTCTACGCGTAGCAATGCGCGTGTCCACACGCGTGCGTGCGTGCGTGCGTGCGTGCGGTGTTGTTGTTGTTGGACTTGGGACGACGCTAGGAGACCGTCAGTGGTCCATCGAGCACACCCGTCTCCATGACGCCTTCCCCGGTCTAGAGCCGCAGAATTAGCCCAAAACATTCGGAAGAACACGCCATCTGTAATCTAGGGCAGCGACGTCACGAGAAGATCCATTGAGAGGGAAGTGCTCGATCTAGTGGCTCCATCAAGAACCGAACTCCGGAAGCGTGCGTGCAAGAGGCCGATTCACTACCACTATTCCATACGCGTGCGTGCGTGCGTGCGCGCGCCCAGTTTGTGCGGGTACCGTACTACAATGGCCCCCGCACATCACAAGCGCCATCCACCTACCGTGTCCGAATCGCTCATTGGGCACCGTCTTCTTAGGCATCACGGCTTTAGGTCTGTCTTTTGTTAGGCTCTCGTCGTCTTCGCCACTCTCGTCGCTCCAGGGGGCCTTATTATCTGAGGCCCGTCTACGCGCCGTCAGCCGCTCGCGCATCGATGACGAGGGCCTAGATTAGAATTAATGGAAATACACACACACACACACACACACACACACACACAGACACACACACACACACACATTGTACACGCGTGTAAATATTGATTGGACAGAATGCTTAGTTCACCAACACTCAACAAATGTTTTAAGGGACCTTGTTTAGGAACAAGAGGTTCTATCGAAAATAGTATTTCCCGCTGCAACGAACCTTCGATCCGCCGAATAAATTTTGGTTGGTTTAGTGATTTGTAGTGATTAGTGATTTCTAGTGATTGGTATTAAATTTCTACCCGCATTTTAATTCTGAACGTTCACATCTTCATCAGCTCGCCGGGTTCAAAGCAGACTAGCAACTGGGGGAGGGGCTTGGGGGGGGGGGTACCCAGGCCACCCCCATGCCTGTCAGAGTCAGAGCGAGTGGGGGGTTGGAAGATTGGGGAAGGGGGCAGCTGGAGCAATAAGTGGGGGTAGGCGACTATTTTTTGGCTTATACTGCTACTTTTTGGTGAAAAATGTGTAATAAAAATGCACCGAAAACACCAGCATTTACTCGCTTTTATCTATCGTTTGAGACACGGTGAAAATCCTTTCGGAAAATTCTAGGGGGTGGAAAATCGTGGGGGGGGTGGGTATACCCTCAGAAAAGCCCCCAATTACAGGTGGGACAACATCTCAGCACATGACAGACACACCTAAATGTTGATTGGAAAACATTATTCCAAACCAGTCGGAAATGTTTCAAAAGGCCTTCTTTAGGAGCAAGCGGGTTGAAAACCAAGCAGTAATGTCAAGAGGCGAATGAATGAAGATATTCTAAGGGGGTTTTGGAAGGGGAGTCACAACTTCGAGAGGGGGGATCTGGGAGGCAAGCTAGCAAACTTTCTGATGCGCAAAGTTCAAAGTCCTCCGTCCGTGTCGTCGAGAGCTTTCACGCGAACGCACGCACGCACGCACGCAGAGCAGGAGAAGAAAGACACTCCAACAAGCACCCACCCCCTCCTGACGCGTTTCTCTTCTACGTCCGCGCGCATGCCCCCTCCCTGGATGGCGTCCACTGAGACGCCGAACCGTTCCGCTCTCTTCTTCCGCAGAATCCTTTCAATCTCGTCGTCGTCTTCGCCGTCCTCTTCTGCCCCTGGCCGATTATTAGAGTCGTTCGTACAGCTTCAAACACAGGGAAAGGAAAGTGGGGAAGGGTTCGGAATTACAAAAATTTCACCCCCCCCCCCCGTATGAATTTAATTTAAATAACAAAATAAAACAAATCTAGCGTCGTCATTGCGGAAAGGGGGAGGGGATCATGCCGCTCACTCAGGTCCACCCAATAATTGACTGGGGTGGGGGGGGGGATTAGAGCATTCCCCCACCGTCGTCGGTTAAGGGGGGGGGGTCTGTTGGCAAAATTTCGGGGGGGGGGCATACATGTAACCGGGTTTTTGAAGTGGGGGATCTGAGAGACTTCTGGGGGGGGGGGCGGGGGGGGGGGGGGGTACTCAGATTTGAAGAGGGAGGGGGTCCCAGAAGGAAAAAAATGTTCCAAAATAGTGTCTAAATAGGCACTTTTCAGTCAAAAATAGGTCAAAAATGCCTTAAAATAGGCTATAAATAGCGTTATTTAGCTGTTTTAAGGACAAAATACACTGAGAAAGGCAAAAAGCACACTACTTTGTACAAGTGTTGGCAAGTTGGAAAACTTCAGGAAAATTCTGGGGGGGGGGCTGGGTAGGGGTAAAATTCTGCCTGGGGCGGGCACCCCCCCCTCCCCACCCCCAGTTACATGCATGGGGGGGTCTGTCCAACTCACGCATGGCCGTCGTCGACGCTGCCTGGTCACCACCACCACCTGGGTGGTCCTCTTGTTGGTCGAAGAAGCGGGTGTCGTGTTCGTAGTCCCACTCCAGCTCTCTGCCCTGGCCGTCGAAAATCGCCAGACCCGCCCGAACCTTGTGCCGGTCCATCCAGCGATTCGCGAACCGCCCACCCCCTCCGTCGGAGGACAGACTGTAGCGCAGATCTGTATGGGGAGAGGGGGGATGTGGTTGGAAGAGTACTGTAGGAGTAAGAGAGACAGACAGAATTTTAGGGTAGCGTAAGTTGGTGACAGGGAAATAAATGCCTGCTAATGTGCGTGCTGTCAGAGCGACTGCGGGTCCATAAGATATAATAGGCAAATAAGGTATTTTAAACAGCACTGAGAGCAGTTTGGTTCCTTATATGGTTCGCGTGAAACCTCTTGTTCACGCAACTCACAACTAATGAGGAAATCGGAAATTCAACGATATGGACCGCGCCTGCCTGAAACCTGGTCAGGCCGAGGCGGGGGGGGGGGGTGCTTTGGAGAGGAGGGGGGACCACCAAACGAAAGACATGCACATCTATATTAGGTTGAGAACACTCAAAAAATAAAAAATAGAAACATTCCGGGTTGGGGTGTGGGTTGCATACCTGAAACTAGAGGGGGGGGGGGTCTGACCCCTCTCCTGGCCTGACCCTGTTACAGGCAGGGTTGCATAAAATTCAAGTTTTTTTAATTTAACTCATAAATAAACAAATAAATAAACTTTTTTAATTGTGCAACCCTGGTTACAGGTATGCTGAACTATGCTGGGCCGAGTTCCCACAGGGCAACCACCCACCAACTTCCATGCTCCCGTCAGTGCGTGCGTGTTCGTGCGTGCGCGCGTGCGCGTCTCACCTCCCTCCATCCTCGCTCGCTTGGCCTGGCGCCCCCTTCCTGCACCTCGAACAAACGCCCCCTGCTGCCTCTCGAAGGGCCGCTCGATATTGGGATTGCCATGCTTGGCGTAGTAGTCGCTGCGCATCCAAGCGCCGCGTTGCTTCACGTCGCCTACCGTAGCCAGCCGAAACAACAGCAGTGGGGCCTTCTCACACGGACGCACGCCCACGCGCCATTCGCCTGGAACCGAAGGAAAAAAGCGGGTAGAATACCGGAACTGCGGGTGGGGGCAGCGTATGTATATGGCCTAGTGGTAGAGAATCGGCCTCTTGCGAGCACGGTTCGATTCTTGATGGATCCACTAGATCGCGGACTTCCTTCTCAATGGATTTTCTCGTGCCATCATCGCTGCCCTAGATTACAGACAGATGGCGTTCTTCCAAAGTCTTTGGCTAATTCTGAGGCTCTAGAAGGGAAGGCGTCATGGAGATGGGCATGCTAATATGGGCCATTGACAGCCTCCTAGCGTTGCCCCTAATCCAACAACAAACACTGCGGGTTGATAGGGTGGGGGTAACTGATGCCACGCACGCACGCACGCACGCCTTCCCACCTGGGGGCACGTCGAACTGTGTCACGTCCACCTCCTTGGGCAGTTGGAATTCTTCTTGCTCGCTTTCCTTGTCCTGTTGTTCTTGCCGCTTTGTCTTCTCCTCGCCAGCCTTTGTGTCTGTGTCTTCTTCTGCCGCATCCTTTGTGCCGGAAATTTGCCCGGGTTGCTCCGGATTATCCTCTTCGTCCTCGTCAAAGTCCAGTTCCAAATCCGCGTCCAGAGGGTCGACCAAACCGGTTTTCTCAACAGCAGTAGGAGCGGCCGGTTCAGAGGGCGGTTCTGGCTCTGAAAAACGACGAAAAAAAAACTGAAAACATTAGACGCGCTCAACTGAAGGAAACTAGAGTTTCAAGTTTTATTTTTTGGCTGCAATGCAAGCGATTTTCAGAGGTACACTCGCAGGTCGGGGGGTCGAGAGAGGGAGACAGGGCTCTAGAACGTGTAAATAGGTACTTTTTCTGTTAAAAATCTAAACAACGTTATTTTGCTGATTTTGTTCGTAGGACACTAACAAGTACTCAAAAAACACGCAATTTTATTAAGCTGGAACGGGGGCTTCCCACAAATATTCCGGGTTTATTATCCCTGAAGACTCGCAAGAAACAAAAAAAACGGGTGGACAACCGAACTCCAGCCCCTAACCGAACCTATCCATGGGGATATGATGATGGGTACAAGAACCGACTGAATTGATGGTTCCACCGACAAGGTCGGGCAAGCATTGCGTTTGGAAATTACCTTCGAAAGCAGACGCAGTGTTCGACAAACCTTCATCCTCCTCCTCCTCCTCCTCTAGCTGATCGACAGGTTCGTCCTCGGCTTCGTCTTCAGCGATTTTATCGGCTCCCTTTGGCGGGGGGCGCTCAGCAGTCATTTCCTCGTCATCAGACGACACGACCTCGAGGATTTCCACGATCATTAACCACGCGACTTTTCCACCTAAACTCCCGTAATTTCAAATAGCCCACCTCTCCCTCCTCCGCAGGGCCTCTGGGGGGTCTGAGGCGCTTCAGAGGTCTCGTGTTGTCCATGAGGAATCGACACGGCCTGTCTTCGTCTGAGAAGACCACGTTGCAGCGAGCGTCGTCCACCCACTCCAGGTGGTCCGGGTGGTAACCAGAAAAGTACCTGCACACACACTACTCCAATACAAACCCACCCCAGTTGTTGTTGTTGTTGGATTAGGGGGCAACGCTAGGAGGCCGTCAATGGCCCATATTAGTAGACGCGTTCCCGTCTAAAGAAGCAGAATTAGCCAAAGACAGTCGGAAGAACGCCATCTGTAATCTGGGGCAGCGATGGCACGAGACAAATCCATTGGGAGGGAAGTCCTCGCTCTAGAGGCTCCATCAAGAATCGAACCTGGGGGCTGCTGGGACCATGCTCGCAATAGGCCGATTCTCTACCACTAGGCCATACGCTGCACAGTCCACTCCAGATAGACAGACGGACAGACAGACGGACAGACAGACGGACAGACAGACAGACAGACGGACAGACAGACAGACAGACAGACAGACGCACTTCTGGACGTCGTATCCGCTCATCTCGTGCGTGCCAAAGACGTGGACGACCCCGAATCGGTAGTCCTCGAGGTAGACCCTGGGCCCGGTCTGAGGCACGCCCACCGACGCGTAGATCAGGCGCCGCTGCGCGTCTACAATATTAATTAATTAAAGCTTGAAATTGTACTCGCGAAACTAGAGAGAACACGATGCACTATAGAGAGGATACGGTACAACAACGGCAGTACGGTAGGCGGCCCTTCTGCCTCTCCCCCCCCCCTCACAAAAAAAAAAAAATTTCCGAATTTCCAGATCTCGGCTCTCAAAAAGTTCCAAAGGCCCAGAAAAAAATTGTCGCCATTTCTACGCGGAAAGTTTCTGAAACAGAAAGTGAAATGAAATGAGAGTGAGTAGGGAAAGGGGCTCCTCTACCGTAACCCAACCCCTCATTTGTTGGTTTTGGAGTTGAATTGCACCTGTGACAGTGAAGTCCTTGGGTTGTTCCTGAATGCCGAACCGCTTGGCCCTGGCCACTCTGCGCTCCCTATTCTCGCCTGTACACACGTCGTCAGTGGTTCTATCCAAATCGACAGGTTTGCGTATCGGCTAAATGTTTATTAAAAAAACATGCTAGTTTTGCAGATAAGATCAGGGTAGTAAATCAATGTCAGTCAATGAATTTCCGCAAACCAAAAGCTTTTTGAATTATGGCGCAAAACGAAGAGTTAAAGCCACGCACGCATGTGTCGTGTCAGTCATTAGCTAAACGGTTTATTTAAAACCCCTACGCTAATTCAGCAAAATATTCAGAAGTACGCAAGGGGGCATTCTTGCATTCTTCATGAACACAAAGATTCTTAAGGATTTTTGCGTTGTGATAAGTCGCTAAGACTTGTAAATGTAAATGCAGTAACCATTTTAATAATAACATTATTAATAATACAAAACTAACAAAATTCGTTGAATTTTTCTCCGCCGTAGCTGCATTTTTCTCCCCAAACAACTGCTCTTTCAGCTGTGTCTCGTCCATAGTCACTCGAAAAGTCACCTAAAGATTATGAAAATTAAACAGAAATACCTTACAATTAAAACTAAAAAAAAATGAATAAAGTCCAACTTTTTCAGCGGCCTTTTCCTCCTCTGCGACGTTAGGCAGCGCTTCATCGGCAAAAAAGTCAATGTCATCGATAGGGGCAAAATTGATTTCCTCTGAAATGTAAGCAAATATTCAATATATGCCAAATCTGTAATTAAATACAAAATAGTTTAGAACCGGTAGATTGAACTTCGGAAGTGTCAATGGTGACCTTCATTCTCTTCAGCTTGTCGGCTTTCTCTGGCAACGGCATGTTGATCCAATTTTCAACAATATCTGCAAATATAATTAATAAAAAAAATAAGTAACAAGCGCCGCCGACTACGCCAAACGATTCTAAGAACGGTTTTATTCCGGTGCGCTTTTTCTTTTCAAGTCCAAGTTTACTAGACTGAGCATCCACATTTAGATGCGCCTTACGGTATCTCCGATATCGCACTGTTTGAGTTCGCAAGTCATCTCTCCAAGTTGGCGTTTGGAAAGTTTCATTTCTCATAAAAATGGTGTTAGATCTACAGCGTCACACTCACACCTGACATATTCAGTACACCATACTGCCAGCAAAGTGTACAGTTGACTATCGCAAAAGTTCAGAAAACTCGTTTTGTGTAAAGCTTCGCCCAGAATCTGCGTAACTTGGCGAGACTTGAGTGATTGTCAATTCTTTGTGCGTGTGCGTGTTTGTGTTTAGGAGGGAAGGCTCGAACCACGTACATATAGACTCCGCAGGTGAGTGTAAAATGCTGCTTTTTTGTCTGGAACTGCACTAATATACCGTACGTTTTCCACCCCGGCGACTATTGTTTCAACTACCAACTACCCGAGACACTGTGGGGAGGGGTGCCATTGGAGGGGGACACAACTGGAGAATTTTACGCTAAATTCGCAAAAAAAAAGTGTCCCTGAGGTTAGCTCCACTCTCGTAAAGAAAAGGTTTCTTACGCTACAAGACAAAGCAATGGTCCATGCCATTATGCAAATTGCAACCCTTTCAGGCGGCAATTCAAAACCCGAATTTGCATACAAGATGCGCGAGTCTTGCTACGTGACGGGCTGCGACAAGCTTGTGCCTCCCAACAGCATTTTTGCCTTTTGCAATCAGCACATCGGCATCATGGGCCCGTGACGTGAACAACAAAAAAAGAAGACTTTAGCGATATTCCACCCCGCTTGTGACAGCTCAGCCACGCCTGTTTGCATTGGTTTCTTTTTTTTTAGCGCCAATTTTCCATCAGTCTTCAAGGCAGGAATTCCATTACAATCTGAAAAGCGCCATTGTCGCGCCATCTGTTCGTGCGTTCGTTTGTGCGTGCGTCACTTGAAACAAAAGCCAGTCCCACTCGACAGCGGGCTGACGGGGGCGCAAACATTTCAGCGTCTAAAGACGTTGACACAAACCGCTGTTGCTACTTCTGTACTGTACGCATAGGTATGTGGTGTGGCTGCGTCCGTTCCGTTGTCGCATCCGCTACAATTTTACTTTGCTTCTGTCCTGTCTTTGCAAAAGCAAACATTCGCTTTCTGCTCTACTGAACGGAAAAAAAAATGAACGGAAGAGAATTTCCAAATGGAAAGTCCCATACGTGGAGAGGAGCGCACCGCAATGGCGTCAAAAGGCGCCGGTGTTGCATCCCTCTTCATCCCCCCACAAAACCATCCGGCCGGATGTTTTGGGATATCCCAGTTCCTCCCCCCGGAGGAATTGGGATAGAAAACGCGCCATCCCAATTCCTCCCCCCTTATCCCAAAAACTCCCCCCTGTGTTATGTTTGGTTTGTAATCTCAATCGATCTCTGTGGGTGTTCTCCGCAAGCATGGCTTGTCTCCGTTGGGCGCATGAGCTGGTTGGTCATTCCAAAGCTGTGGTAAAGCTGGCGGGCTTGCTGGGCAAGCGCGTCGACATCTGTTCGACAACCTCCAGAAAACTCGTTAGCGCGCCACTCCGCCGCATGCTCTGGAAGCTGTTCGGATCCACGTTCGCCAGTGACCCACGCGTGCTCGCTGTGCCTCTGCAGCGGCAGCGCAACTGCAACGACTGCGAGCTGCACGCGATCGCCTTCTACATAGGTAGTCACAGGAACGGAGCTGTTGTCGCCTACGTCACGACTGAGCTCAGAAGAAACACCCGCGTTGCTTCGAACTGGGCACACTCCTCCCGTTCAAAAAGAAGAAGGGAAGAAACGCAAGCAGTCGTAAAGAGTATGCCTCTGAACGTGTCGTTGGAGGTTCAGCAATGAGTGGGTGATTTCATTGACGAACATTGCGTGGCGTGTGTGTACTGTGTGTCGCATTATGTTTTAACTTCATCTAGGTTTGTTGCTCGACTTTCGTTGCGTTTCGTAATATTCGTGTCCCATCCTGACCTGATTCGGTTGCGTCGGCTTTATGTATGTACCTGTGCAGTTACAGTCACTGTTGTGTGGCAGAGTTCAATATTGTTAGGGGGATGTTTTGGGATAAGGGGGGAGGAAGTAGGATACCCTGTTTTATCCTACTTCATCCGGCCGGATGGTCTGGGATATCCCAGTTTATCCGGGGGGATGTTTTGGGATGGGGGAGGAAGAGGGATACGACACCGGCCTAGTTTGATGACCCCAAACCACACAATCGCCTATGAAAAGAGCTTCGGCCAATATCATTTAGCCACTGGGCCAAGGTTGGGCAATGTAAACTCATTTCCTGATGGTTTTCTATGCATGTCTTAATGGGTCTTAACGGCGTGTAAATAGATACCGTACCTCCTTTTCAACTCAAAATAAGTTTAGCAAGCTTTGCCTTTGTTGGCAATAGAGTAGAGTGTCCATGGTGTCCCCCAGCCGTCATTCGACGAATCAACGTAATAAATTTGTAACAAAAATATATTCAACACGCACACTTTCCTCGATTTCGTCGCTTCTCGCAACAACGTGCAACTGATCGAGCGGTTCTGCCGCCCGTCAACGCGCCCTACGCGGCGGCGAATCCGAGGCCCCCAAACGGACAAATCGACAAAATTCCACTTGGTGAGAAACGCAAAAAAAAACTTTGGAATATAATTTTGTTTATGAAATCAGTTTGAATGTTTCTAACTTTGTCTTAAGCGCTCTTCGGAGGCACACAATATACCGTAAACCCTATAATTAGCCCCCCCTATAATTAGCCCCCCCCCCCTATAATAATACACCCTCCCAAGACCACTTTGAGTTAATAAGCCCCCCCCCCTATAATTACGCCCCCTCCCTAAATGAACCATCGTCTAAAAGGCACATGTTTCCATCTCTGGGTGTATGTATGGTCGCGTATGTGTATGTATGTACACGTATGTGCATGTGAGACTGTGTGAGAGTGTGTTAGAGTGTACCAACGTGTGTGCACAGCGCCTTTTTCCCTTAAAAATCGCCTCCACGCGCCTTTTTGCCCACACATCTTCCCACTCATCGACACTTCCAGTTTATAAGCCCCCCCCCTATAATTACCCCCCCCCCCCCCATATAATTATACACCCTCCTAGAGCTCGAACGAAAAAATTAGCCCCCGGGGGGCTAATTATAGGGTTTACGGTAGGTATTCATTTCTTAAATAAAAACATGTCGAAATTGTTGAATTAGAATTATTTGAATTATTGAAAAGTAATGCTGGTGCGGCATTCAAACCCTTTTGTCATTCCAGGCTCAATAGCGTATACTGAGCCGATGTTCTACGAATTGAACGGACAACAGCAGCCCACCAAACGCGGTCCGAAAGCGATGAAGGCGGTTCAATTTGGAGCGAACGCAGCCGAACGAGGCCTCAAGGGCGCTGGGAGCTTTGTAAACGACTTTCGAAGGTTCATATTCAAGGGAAGGATCATCGAGTTCTCGATAGGTGCGACGATGGCGTGCGCATCTGGTTTTTGTGAAATTTCAAAAAAAGTTAAAAAACTGCAGGGGTGATCATTGCGAACGCACTGCGTCTCCTGATCGACTCTATCGTTGATCACATCCTATCGCCGCTTTTGGCACTAATTCTGCCAGGTGCGTGACGGTGCGTGCGTGCTTGCGTGCGTGCGTCGTTGCATCATTTACTTTCTTTTTTTTGCTGCCATTTTAGGCGGCTCTCTTGATGAGCGTTTCTGGGTGCTCAGAGGTGCTGACGGGAGGTCCGATTTCCACACCAAGGCGGAAGCAGCGACCTCTGGGGCGATAACCATGAACTACGGCAGCTTTCTGCAGATGGTTCTGAGGTTCTGCATGATCGCGTTCTGCCTCTACTTTGTGATCAAGACCCTCTACGGGGTCTACGTCGCCGACAGGGACTCGAACAACGACTGGCCTTGTCCCAGGTGGGCGCTTGGAAGACCGCGGTAAATCCTCAAATAGTGCCCCCGAGCACTACGGTTCGACCTAGACCTACCCTTACCCCGGGGGCACTATAGGAGGGCCCAATATATTCGCAACCTAGCCCAACCCGAGGCACTATTGGAGGGGCCCGGCCACAATTGGGTCAGACTATTCGAGGATTTACGGTATTCGCTTTACACGCAGCTAGGCACCTGATGCGCAGCTGAACCTCGCAAACACTACCGTATGAACAGTACACTACAAATACAAACGAATAAACCGTACGAGCAAAATTGCCACCACATTTTCCAGATGTCGAGAAAACGTCAAGGAGGGGGCATTTCGGTGCGCCCACTGTGGCGCCGAGCCGATATATCCCTACCAGAAGCGGCTTCCTCCATATCTCCAGATCGCTTCCACATCCGACCCCGAATGATCTGTTCTATAGTCGATGAATTTGAGCACTCTCGTAAATCCTGCAATAGTGCCACCGGGGCACTATACTTTCCACCTAACACCTTGTCTTACCCGGGGCATTACTGGAGGGGGCATTATTGCAGGGGGCCTTCTATTGGAGGATTTACGGTGGTCTACTAGACGTGTTCCCGTATTTGTCCTGCATTGTGACCGAACGGCACAGGAATTTGGAGAGAATGCATACGAACGAGTATCGCATTGTCTTTACATGGATTGCCGGTTTTGGTCACAATCGCACTGCTACATACCGTAAACCCTATAATTACCCCCCCTAAAATTAGCCCCCCCCCCTATAATAATACACCCTCCCAAGACCACTTTGAGTTAATAAGCCCCCCCCCCTATAATTACGCCCCCTCCCTAAATGAATCATCGTCTAAAAGGCACATGTTACCATGTCTGGGTGTATGTATGGTCGCGTATGTGCATGTATGTACACGTATGTGCAAGTGAGACTGTGTGAGAGTGTGTTAGAGTGTAATAACGTGTGTGCACAGCGCCTTTTTCCCTTAAAAATCGCCTCCACGCGCCTTTTTGCCCACACATCTTCCCACTCATCGACACTTCCAGTTTACCGTAAATCCTCCAATACAGCCCCCCCCTCCAATAGTGCCCCCCTCCAATAGTGCCCCCGGGGGTAAGGGGTATGTTGTGCCATGTGCCTTTTATGGGCAAAAATATAGTGGTAGGTACATTTATATCGTGTATACACACTACTACTAACCAATAATAGTACGTTTCAGCAACTATTAGCGGTAAATCAACCATTAAATGTGGCAAAAGTGATCAAAATCATCGAAAAATCGGCAATTTTGACAGCGAAACTAGCATTACCATTCAAAATTTTTAGGTTGAAATAATAGAAGCCCCCCCTCCAATAGTGCCCCCCCTCCAATAGTGCCCCCCCTCCAATAGTGCCCCCGGGTAAGGAGAGGTTGAAAAAATAGTGCCCCGGGGGCACTATTGGAGGATTTACGGTATAAGCCCCCCCCGTATAATTAGCCCCCCCCCCCCTATAATAATACACCCTCCTAGAGCTCGAACGAAAAAATTAGCCCCCGGGGGGCCAATTATAGGGTTTACGGTACATCACACGCACAGCTCTAGTGTGCGGCGCGTACCGAATGAAATGTGGCAGGTCAATTTGAATGGTGGACAGTGGCACACACACATACACGAACCGCATACTTTGTTTCCATGCCATCTCAAAGCGAGACATCGCATGGACTAGGCGTGTGAGCCGAGCAAACACGTATGTATGTAGAGTGTGCCACCACCACTTCACCCACCCTCCACTTGTTGTGTTAGCGCTGCGACGCCATTGAAGGAACTGTGCTGAAATTCCACCCAAGCTAGGCTCCTCCACCCCCAATTGCGCAGGGTCGGAGTAAGGGGGGGGGGGTGTTCAAAATGTGCCTCTTGTCTTGTTATGAGAGACGCAAGTAAGCTTGGCTTGGCAAGACCGAAATGGGTGGGACGATGGTTTGGAATAGGATTTCATTCGATGGAATGGGAGCGCGCTTGGCTGATTAGCGCGGCAGTTGATTAGCCTGTGTGGCAGAGTTGTGTGTGTGTGTGTGTTTTCGTCCCGTTGAAGAATGGTTTGTTGCGGAAAAGAAAACGCTGAAATTCAATAATGTAACATTGTAACTCCTACTGTAGGTAGGTACAATCAATGCAATCGTGGCGTTTTAAACTGGAGCTTATTGAGTGGTTTTCTAAACCGTATCGCCACCTACATTAGGTACCTATACAATGTATACTCGTCATTTCACTTCACAAGTGCTTATCGCGTCTCATTCCCCATATCGAATCAAAAAGTGCGATCTTTTCACCTCTTGTTATGGGTGGTCGTCATCACACCTCTTGAGACGTCAGACGTATAAATCCGCGTCTGCCATTCGATTTCTGACTTCCACCCCCCCCCCCCTCCCCACCCCAGAAGCGCACATCTTTTTCGCGGGAAAGCAACGGGTGTCATCCAGTCCAGCACGCCGCTGCCGCTGCCTACCATTATTGAATTCCAAATGGCGCGCCCGCTTCAAGTAGGGGGGGGGGGGGGAAGGAAGGCTGGCGGTTTGTTTGCGCCTTTTGAGCGGTGGGCCAGAAGGCTTAAAAGCGCCCGGCGAGCGCGGCTTTCAAGGTGTGAATAGAAAGGAATATGTGCATATACATACGAGCGATTGGGTAAGGTACACACCGACTGTGGCTCGCTGTCTATAGGTGTGCAATGTTGCATATGTTCGCATAGTGCGTCTGCATAGGGCGTGCGTGCGTGCGTGCGTGCGTGCGTGCGTGCGTGCGTGCGTGCGTGCGTGCGTGCGTGCGTGCGTGCGTGCGTGCGTGCCGGTGCGTGCGTGCGTGTAGTTCCTACATATATAGCTCTAGAGTCCGGCATCCATATTCCAAATGCGTTTCGACAAGGGCCGTTTGGCCGTGAAACTCGAAGCGGTGAGGCCGCGGCCCTTGTTGCCCCCAGAGACGCCATGGCGCCGACGCGCAACAATCAGCTTTTTTGCATGGGCAGATGCTCTCTTGCCTTCCCATTGAGAATACCAACCTAGCGGTCTGCCGACTCCGCCGACACACTCCCTTCGCCTCCTCGTGTAGTTTAATGTCGTAGCTCCCACTACTAGGTTGTTGTTGTCGCGAGTCTAACGAGACTTGACTCTCCAGAGTGAAAACGCGCGTGTTGACTTTAGGCGTTCCCACAAAGTCAAATTCTGAAGAAAAAAAACCTGAACCAAAGTGCAAAAAGAGAGAAAACAACGAACCAGAAACAAGCGGAAAGAAAATGTCGGCTAGCACGTCGGAGCGGTCAAAAGACATAACAGCGGAACAAGTGGAAGAATTCAAGGAAGCGTTTGCACTTTTCGACAAAGACAACGATGGTGTGTGTCAGACAGAAAGATCCAAACGTATTGCCATGTATCTTCCGAGTTATGTCGTTGATGTTGTTGGATTTGGAGCGACGCTAACAGTCCGTCAATGGCACACCCATCTCCATGAAGCCTTCCCGTCTAGAGCCGCGAATTAGCCAAAAACATTTCAAAACGTAGGACGCCATTTGTAATCTAGGGCAGCGACAGCACGAGAAAATCCATTGAGAGGGAAGTCCTCGATCTAGTGGATCAAGAATCGATCCCAAACGTTACGAGTTAAGTTTACAGTAGTATATATTGACATCGAATTTCACAGTTGTGCTATTGTTGCAGGGGATGGGGAGGGGTTCGCTCGTACGCACTTTCAATATCTCTCTCTCACGCCTTCCGCGCAGGGCGCATCACGACGAAGGAGCTGGGCGCGCTGATGCGTCGTCTGGGCCAGACGCCGTCCGAGACGGACCTCAAGGACATGATCAACGACGTCGACCTGGACGGCAACGGCACCATGGAGTTCAACGAGTTCCTCCAGATGATGCGCGCCTCCCGGGGCAGAGACTCCGAGAGACAGGAGCTGCTCGAGGCGTTCCTGGCTGGTGTAGAAGAATTGCGTGCGTGCGTGCGCGCGTGCGTGCGTGCGTGCCTGCGTGCGTGCGTGCGTGCGTGCGTGCGTGCGTGCGTGCGTGCGTGCGTTCGTGCGTGCGTGCGTGCGTGCGTGCGTGCGTGCGTGCGTGCGTGCGTGCGTGCGTGCGTGCGTGCGTGCGTGCGTGCGTGCGTGCGTGCGTGCGTGCGTGCGTGACCTTCGAAGTGATCTTTCAGGTGTTTGACCATAATCACGACGGTTTTATCGACGGCAAGGAACTGCGCACCGTAATGGCTACTTTGGGGGAGCGACTGACAGAGGTTGTCTTTGCCGTTTGAGCCGAGCGAACGAAGCATATGCAGCAAAAAGTATTTATTGTAGACTTCTAAAGATCACAACGCTATCGATTCCGGTAGTTTCAATGCTCGCAATGACCCTTTTGCAATGACGCAATGCCTGAATGAAATAATTCTTAGTTCTATGTCAATACATCGATCGCACCTATACCCAACGAACTGAGTGCATCTTTCGATTAGCCCGTTCGCGACATAACGCACGTACGTACGTAAAAATAAAGCGTACGCGACGAGCACGCACCGACACGCACGCACGCACGCCCGCACGCACGCACTGGCACGCACGCACTGGCACGCACGCACGCACGCACTGGCACGCACGCACGCACGCACGCACGCACGCACGCACGCACGCACGCACGCACGCACGCACCGGCACGCACCGACGAAATTGCTTCTAAGGACGAAGTGAACGCGATGATCCGAGAGGCTGATCTGGACGGCGACGGCCGAGTCAACTACGAGGAGTTCGTGCGGCTCATGGTGCGCAAGTGACGTCACCGGGCTCGAGAATGACGTCATCCTCTACAGTAAACTCCTTAATTAAACCGTCACCGGCATTCCCAGTGCGCATACCTATACGTATATCGTCTCAGCAGCCCCAGATTCCGTCGTCCATCTCACTCTCCACACCCACATTATAGTGTCGTGTACATGTACCAATCACTGTTGCGGCTTGGATCCCACATATTTGCATACAGTACTCTCTAAATCTCGCGGTTGTCACTGGCGCCGCCGCGACCGCGCAGACCGAAACGCCCGAGTCTGTAGACGACGTAGTCGAGGAAATAGACGTCCGCCCGCGTCACCCGACCAAAGGACACCGCCTCGTCGCTCCAGCAAAATGAGTAACTCTGAACGGATACTGTATAGTGGACTTTCAAAAAATAGTGGAGTAAATTGCCAACAGCAGTTTGCCTTGTTATTGACTTGTACTGATGTGCATGGTTATCAGCGTGACAAAATCGCGCACGATGCAACACAAACGTCGCTCAGTTCAAAAATTTAAATTCAATTTTAACTTAATTTAACAACGAAGTCGTGTTATTGTGCGTGTCTGTCTGTGTTAGACTCAACAAAAGACTAATATTAATTGATAACAAAGAATACATCGCTTACTCGGTGTGTTCAACAAAATTCACAAAAGACTGTCGGCAAGAACAATTACAAAACTTGCCTTTTTGGCGCCGATCCAATTCAACAGGCCGGTATTTCCTTCCCGGGCTGCCTGCATGAGCACTGCAGGCGCGTCATTGTGAAACAAGCAGGTGTTTTCGCCATCCACAGGCACTTCCAGCTCCTTCAAGCACTTGGTGAAGCCACTGGGACGGGTTTTGCAGAATTATTTTGAAAATCAAGCAATAGCGAGACAAGATTACTTTGAATAGATAAACAGCTGATTAGATGAGATCGTCGCTAATTAGATCGTGGATGCTGCGATTTATGCAAGAAGCGGTTGAACATTTCCAGCGATTCACTGTCGAAAACGACTGAAAAGTTTGGCAGAAACCAGCTCGTGACATTTTAGACTGTTTAACAAACTTCGGAATCAGTCTGGAGCGGCCGCCCAACCTGTTCTATTCGCAGAAACCTCCGATCCTAATATTTATGTATCCTCCCGCAAGACGCGTCCGTGGCGAGGCCAGTTTTGAGGATGGGTAGGAACCAGCTGCCATCATAGTCGCAAGTCTTCTGGGGTCGTGTTGCGAGGCGCCTCAGCGCTCGGTGGTGCAAGAAATACCCCGCTTCGAAGGTCAACACCCGTTCGGTTGTCCAACCGAGAAACAGGGGAGAAGAGTTGCCGAAGAGACCGTGGACAGAGGAAGAAGGTAGACCCTGAGAAATGCGCTAGGTTTTGGTTCATCTGTGATATGCAGGAATTCACCATCCATTCGTACGAGTGTATTCACAAACCGTAAATATTCCAATCGCGTCCCTCCCTCCACTGTGGTACCCCTCCAAATAGTGCCCGGGTAGCTGCGTGTTGAAACAATGATACAATAGTACCAAGGAAGGTGCTATTGAAGAATTTATGGTGTGCAGTTTATCGCACAGGCGCCAGGTTCAGCACTGACGACAAGTGCTGGTAAAAATTGCTCTACGAACCAGTCACACAGTGTAGTCAATCAATCAAGGAATCACAAGTATTGTACCTGCAGTACCACTTTTTCATCCACGCACGCACGCACGCACGCACGCACTGTACGGTACCTTTGCCAGCTCCTTGAAATTCTCCGGCAGCATAAATGTCTTGTAGTCTAGGAAGGCGAAGTGGTCCCTGGCGCCCAAGCAGTCTTCCGCCGCCGCTCTCTCGAAGCTGTCCCTGAGGACGGCATCCAGAAACGCCCAGGACTCGTAGCTCCACTCCCGGCCGCCCACCAGTCGTATGGGCAGCTCTCTGAGCTTGTGCGACAGTTCGATCGACGCGGAATAATAGGCGACGGAATCGCATTTCGGCAGATACGTTTGAGAGGCCGCAAGCACCAACTGCCAGGCGCTCAGGCCATGGGGGAAGAGGAGATTGCAGAAGAGTCTGGGGCGGGGGTGCGGAGGACGAATAATTGCGCGAATAAATAAATGTCAGCGTCTATTTTGACTGCGATTAACAACAACGTCTCCAGTGGAACGGAAAGCGCAGAAACTGAATCGTCTCATTACAGTGAACTTCTTCGTCTGGTCAGGGGTATATTCGATGTTGACAAAATAAACATGTATCTGCATGTGAAACTATCAATGGTACGACTCTCTGACTGGATTTGAACGCAACTCCACAGTATTCAATCGATAACCGTGTTCATGCTGGTAAACCATTCTTGACTCCCCGCTCCGCACACACGCCTAGGCTTGGCAGGCACAGGCGATTCTGGACACTCCGTCGCGTTGCTGGCCAAGAACCCCAGAGGCCTTAGGCTGCCAATTCCGCCTAAGGCCTTGTTCGTGCTCGTGAACTGCGATATCCAGCCTAAGGCGAACGTTAGGCCCGCCGCGAAGCCGCAGCCACAGGCGGACCAATCGGCCAAACTGCGACCGAATCTGCCCATTTGTGAGGGATACAATCGTTTGCAGGCCATGTAGGTATGTGATATTCGATCGAACGCATACGCGCACGCACGCACTCTCCAATGCGTCGATTGGTAGTGGTGTGTGGACGCACGCACGAACGAACGCACACGCACGCACTGGGCGCGGGGTCGCGACGAAGGGTGGATAATGGGTAGGGAAGAGGGACAAGAGGACGGGACGGGCGCGCCGCTGACCCAAGGCCGCCGCGCGGCGCGCACGCACGAACGCGCGCTGGCGGGCCAACTGGGCGACATGCGACACGCACGCACGCACGCACAGCTCATCATACACAAGAAACCGGCAGTACCTTCTAGGGATGAGCATGGGCCTGGAAATCCCTACCCGGCCCGGCCAAATCGGCAAAAATCCGGCCCAGGCCCGCAAATTTCTATTGAATTTTCGCCCAAAAACGAGGCAGGCCCGGCCCGCCCCTGGAAAATCAGGCTCAGGCCCGGCCCATGCTCATCTCTAGTACCTTCATCACTGCCCCCAACCACAGAATCAGCTGTCTTAGTACAAGTCATCCAGATTGGGCTGCTGCGGTCGTCGTCTCGGCGGCTCCGCGCTGGCCCGCCTTCTCTCGGGCAAGGAGGGCAAGGGCCGTAGGGACGCAGGCAAGGGCCGCGAGGGCGCCGCCAGGGGCCTGCTTGGGCCCCTGTGGTGAATGGCTCGCTTCAAGAGTGGTGTCGACCGGCCACTGCCGACGACGAACGGGCCGCGGCCGTTGCCCGTGCCGTTGCAGTCGAGCACGCCCTCGGGCAGGCTCGTGCTGCTGGCCTGATCGAGAGCGACTGGCTCAGTGGTACATAGGGCGTCGTGCTCGGCCCGCTCGTGGTCGGGGGTTCAACTCCCTTCCACCGAGCTCTGAGTTACTCATCCCCTTGGGCAGAAGAACGAACGCTCTCATTGCCCACGGTTTAGGGCGGCTCTGCTGAGTCCCGAAATCCGTGCCCACCATACCTCGCGGGAGAAGAACGTCGTTGTTATACGGACCCGCCGATGTTCGTGATTGTTTACGGTCTTATTCTGCGCAAGGGGGTGGTGTCAGAATAAAGTTTTTTTAAAGACCTCCGGCTGCGGCAGACTGCCCACGATCTCCACGGGCGATTTGACCCGGTCCTCGGGGTACTTCTTGCCCGTCAGCGACTTGTATCCCTGCTTGCGGATGTACATCTCCAGTGTCTCGGCCGAATCCAGTGCTTGCGGGTCCCGATATTGGACTCGCAACGTGGAAAATGTCTGGAAAGGAATTTAATCTTAAAATACCTAGCTATTTATTTGCCAAAATAAATTCTCTGTAAAATTGGGGTCAGTCAAGCGAGCGTGCACTGTGATCTTTGGATTTGTTTTGTGTCGACACGAATTACCCAAGAAAACCTAGGCTTTAATGTGAGCGACGTGTGAGGTGCGAAGTACGAATGCCAAAGGTATACATGGTGGAACGTATTTCTTTAAACAAGACGCAAAAACTTCTTTAACGTGCCTATTGAAGCTAAAGCCTGGGGAAAACATTAAAAGTCCAAGTTCTAACTCAAGGTCACACTTGTTGAGAACATAGGTATCTAGGTGTCACCGGTACCTGTTGTAATCTGCCAGGGTCAAATAGTTTTACTTTTAATTGAATTTTTCTCTCTTTCTTTCTAATTGAATCTTTCTAATTGAATGTGTGCACTTTACTGTACCTTAGCGTTGTTTCCTTTCTTCATTTTGACTCCTCCATAGGGCAGCGGCTTGAAGGGCCCTTCGCAGACGGCGACGTAGTTGCCTCCGTCCTCCAGTCCTCCAAAATCCGTCACTCTTTGTCCGAGAACGTTGAATAAACGGTGCACGGATGTGTAACTGGACGTTCTCTTGGTGACGTGGTCGAGAAACACGAGCCAGTGCTTGAACTGGTGTCCCGTCACCTGAATGCTTTCATGGTGTGTGGCACGCACGCACGCACGCACGCGCGCGCGCGCGCGCACGCACGCACGCACGCACGCACGCACTGGCAGGCAGGCAGGCACGCAAGCAAGCACGCACGCACGCACGCACGCACGCACGCTTACAGAGTGGGAAATCGCACCGTAATGTCTACGCCTCTGTCGAACTCGTCTCCGTTTCTGTATATTTTCAGTCGAATCGGTCGAAATTTCGGATCGACCACGACCGCGGGCGGAAGGTCCTGCTCTAGACCGGAGTCCTCGTCGCTGACTCTTGAAATTGCGCCATTTTGCGTCTTTTTCTCAGTCTGCCAAGGCTGGTGCATTTCTGCAGGTGTTTTCCTTGTAATTCTCGTTTCACGTGATTTGCGGCTATGGCATTGTGCGAATCAGGTAATATCACTTGCACCTGGTTGAGAGGGTGTTACGGGAGGTAGAGGCTTAGTTCTGTTGTGGAAACGCACGCAGGAAGGAGAAATGGCTGGGCTGCGCGGAGCAGGTCGATAATTGCCTCTTGGAAAGTATAAAATGGCCAACTTCCGGCCATGCAGACAAGGGGGGAGGGTGCGGAATGGTGGAAAACGAAATTGGCATGCGCCGTCGACTTTCGGTGGGCAGCGCATAATGCACTGAAGGCCGCGGGGCGGTTAACCGAATAGGAACGATTGGACCGCTGCTGGCGAATCAATGCAAGAATGGCACCCGTCTACTTGGTGTTGCACGGGTATTTGGCAGGGATAATTTGAACAATGAAAAGTTGATCTATCGGATCCAACATAAGGTTGGTATCTCCAGTCGACCCTCCATTCCTGGTCGTGTTGACTAACTTTTGGAAAGTAGAGTTGGGTTTCCGACTCTACGAATTGTCGTTGAAATATTCGTTTAGACTTACATCGGCCTTCCAGGGGTTTGTAAACTGCTCGTGACGGCAAGCTCGTTTCAAAACGCAATGAATAGAATAAGGTGCCTTGTCAAGAAAATTATCAAAAAAAAACGTTGGCTGAAGGGTGTTAGTGCGTTCGCCAATGGTACGCGCGTCGGTCCGCCCTTAGTGCATTCCTACATACCGTACCCACCAAGAGAGTTGGTGTAGAGTGTGAGACTCGTTATCTTTCCACCCTTTGCGCGAAGGAGTTTACAGTGTGCATTGGAGCTCCTCCAAAAGCTCTCTCTCGACTTGTGTTGCTTCAGTCGTCGCCCCCCCCCCCCCTGAGATAGCAGCTGGCTGGAGCCTATACAAGGCGTAGAAACAACAGCTGGAGAGCCGAGAGACACATTCAACAGAGAGGAGCAAGCAGAAATGTTGCCGATTCTGCAGTACGCCATCGCTTTGCTGGCTCTAGCCCTGGCGGTGACCGGCTGCTGGCCGGCAACTGGAAGGCCAGGCCGGTTCCCCAAGGCCTCCGGCCCCTGCCAGGCCCGGCAGGCCTGCCGCTCGTCGGCTACCTGAGGTTCGTGGGCTCGCGCGCCTGGCTTCGCCTCCACCGTTACCCGCGGCGCCTATGTACGTAGTCGAGGCTGAGGCCTTTTTAACTTTGACCTTTTAAACTTTATTTTTGAGGCTCGACTCGACATTAAGGCATTGAGGCTCGACTTTAGGTTCATTTCTCAAGACCTGTTCGGCGCTGGCTTCGGCACTACGATGGAGACCATGCGCTGGTGCATGAACATCATGGCCGTTCCCAGAGAAGCAGGTATAGGTGTTGTGGATGGAACAGTAGAGTTTCTCGTGCTGTCACAGCCCCATATGAACATGATGGCGTGCTTCCGAATGTCTTTGGCTAATTACGCCGCTCTAGACGGGAAGGCGTCATGGAGATGGGTATGCTAGGCCATTATTGACGGCCTCCTAGCGTTGCCCCTAATCTAACAACAGCAACAACAAGAACATGTGGATGGAAGATTCGGACGTGATAGTGACAACTGCAAACGCAAGGTCTGCTGCTGCGACTCTAGGCAAAGGCGCAGGCGGAATTGGACGCAGTGTTGGCCTCGGACGAAAAGCCTGACCTGCACAACCGCTCGAGACCGCAAACCGCAAACTCGAGACGAAAGAAGAGGTTGAAAAAGTAGTGCCCCGGGGGCACTATTGGAGGATTTACGGTACCCGTCTCCATGACGCCTTCCCGTCTAGCTGAGCCGCATGTGCAAATTAGCCCGAGGGCCGTCCTAGACATTTGGAGGAGCGCGCATCTGCAATCCAGGTCGAGAAATTCCACTGACTAGGAGATCCACCTTCAAGAATCGAACCCGGACTTGCGTTCGTAGTGTCTACTTACATACTGGTTTACATGCGCTTTCGTCGTCGAGCTTGTAGCGCAGTGGATAGGGAGACGGACCAACGATCGTAAGGTCGGTGGTTCGAAACCACGCAGATGGCGTTGTGTTGCAGGAGCCCCTTTGAGCAAAGGACCAACCAACGCCACATTGCTTAGGCTTGGGGCGGTTGTAGGGCTTTGGCCCGAAATCCGTGACCGAGGGCGGGCAGCATACCTTCTCTCGCGAGTTAAGAACGCCCTTGTGATTGCGATACTCTGTTGTTGATGCATTGCGTGGCTTAGGTGCCTGCACTATGTAGGTTGGCGCTTGCATGACAGTCAGCAATCCCTTACAAGTTGGGCTGGCCGTACCAGTACAGATGCATACATGTACATTGGGTACAATGTATGTGTCGTGTGTAAAAGTGGCCTTTGTAGATGTAGATGCCTTTGTAATCAATCAGTCGACTCCATAACAACGATCAATAATCTTCCAAAAAGCAACGGTCAAAAACAGTACACCAGTTCAAACAGTTCGACAGAGACTATTTCTACAAATGTTTGCAAACGGCTAGAACAAACTTAAAAAACTTAAAAAAATTCAAATTGACGATGGTCCTAATGTGACTTGTGGTTCTTGTGCACTTCTTTTCGACGCATTTTCAAATCTCACTTAGGGTTGCAGCAAAAAGCTGAACGCGTTGAGCCCTTGAGCCGTGCTGTCGTTTTCGCTGACGAAGTTGTGATTTTCTAAAGGATTTTGTTGTATTTTTTAGTTTCGGAACCTCGCACTTGGCTTCCAAACGTGTTCTTTATCGATATTACGTACGTATACATACCAACACTCATAATCTTACCTTGACTACATTGTCCTGTCCAGCGTATGGACGATTTTCTGTGGTTGCGCATGAGTGTACAGTACACAACGTACCCTCTACTGTAGCTGCTCCACCAAGAGCTACTGTATTCTATGCAAATTTCTGGGTCCAGTAAAGAATACGCAAGAAACCGCGTTCATGTTTCTTCTGCTTGGAGACCCCCTTTGAAAATCAGTAAAATCGGTCGAAATTCGTCTGTAGTTTGCAACTGAGATCGCAGAGATGTTTGACTTTACAACCAAAAGTTGAGATTGAAACACAGGCAACCCACCTACTGCACCCAAATTTGGAAGTGGCCGATTTTGGAAACCAAGCAACCCGACAAGAGCGAACTCAAAAAAATCCCTCCTGTCCTGTGCCGTCAAGTCCTAGACCCTCTTGGCCTCTACACATCCGCAAATGCAGAAATGTATACAAATACAAAATGTACAACTCCAACGATACGGTGTTTAAATTTTGAATTCTGCATTCTGGATTTCCGGGCCCTTCATGCGACTTACGCAGCACTTTCTCGGCAGCGGCCACGACTGCCATGTAGAGTTGGACCGTCTCCGCATTGGTGGCCCCTCTGGAGGCGAGTGTGTCTTTTGCCATGCCAAAGTTTTTGTGCAAAGAGCGCAAGTCTTTGGCGGCGGCGTTGACCTTTTTAATGTCGTCCACTTTGCCATCCAGTTCTTTCAGGATGTTCTGGCTCTTTTTACTCCCTGTACGGTCGGGAGGGGACGTGATGTGATACACCGCGCTTTCACACGCACGCACGCACGCACGCACGCACGCACGCACGCACGCACTCACTGAGCACTTTGGACGCTTCGTCTATAGTTGTGCCGGCCAAGTCCGCCCAGTAGGCGAGGGTCTTTTTCTCCTTCGACGTCAACTTGTCGTAGACGGTGCAAAATCCGGGCAGAACTTTCTGCGCCTTGGCGTCGTGGCGTTCGGACACCATGTTGATTGCGGCTGAGTAAAAGAGACAACTTGTCATGAATATAGCCAGCGAGAAGAGCACGAGTAGTGGTGTCTCCTCGGCTCGCTCTCCCTCTCTCTCCCTCTCTCTATGTCGGGGGCTTCAACTCCCCCACGCTAACACTGAGTGTGTACAAATTCCTTACTCCCGCTGAGCCCTTGGGCAAACGGATGCACGCACGCTCTCATTGTCGGGGGCGTCTCTTAGGCCAATTCATGCCAATGCATACATAGTCATGAGAGTTTACTTCAAGCGGATGAATGGCCTCCCATCGGACTGAGCAACTGAGCGAGCTCGCTGTGTCTGACGGCGATCTGATACTGACAGGTCCGATCATGATCATGGATTGCGTGCCGTCTTTTGCGGACGCTCTCAACACAGTGTTCTTTCAGCGGGAACGGGAAAGCTGAGTCTCACTATAGAAATAGAAATAGAAAACTGGACATGCTAAGGCAAGAGAGCTCAGACGCACATAGAACTGTACTCAGGCCTCTGATTCCAGTCGTCAGCGCCTCGCATTTGCTCATCTGTCGAACCTGCTTGCCATTCGCCGCCCGGAGCTCTTTGTCCAGATCGAAACCGTAGTTCCTGAAGCACCAGTCACCACCCCATAAGATTCCACGAGGGCACAACAGGCCTTGGTGTCTCCGTTTCAACCACTCGGCGGCGGTGAGGGTAGCGGCGCTTAGGGGGGGGGCGGGCGCTTGGACTGCGCAAGCGAGAGCCAGCAGCAACACGAGCAGCTTCATCCTTCTTTCCTTGTTCGGCTTTGTAAAAATCGCTATAGCACAAGGCGCGGAGACAACTATTGTATGTAGAAGACAGTGGTCGTGGAACAAGAGCTGCGAATGGCGCCTCCTCCAGCGCAAGCGCCGCTTTTCCGCCGTCGGCAGGCGCAGCTGTGCGAACGCGCCCGCGACAATTGCGGTGCGTTTTTTTCTTTTGTTTCTCCCTCTCCGCGACGCGCAAGAGTTCGTGTCGACCGAGCGCCGAACCAAGAACGGGCATCGCCGACGTCAGCATGTGCTCATCAAACAGGCTGGGCAAGAACGGGAGGGGGACGGGGTTGGGAGCGGGAAAATTCTGCTGGTTAGCTGTCGCCAGACTAAGACTAAGCGTCGTGCAATGGAACTGTTCACTCTAGTACCTCTACAACTGGGAGAGAAAGGAGAGAAGAGCAGGAGGGAGGCTAGCGACAATGGAGAAAGGTACAATAGAGACATGACACACGCTCATCGAGACTGTACTAGGAATTACCGGTATTCGTTTTGCTAGTGCACCACATGTGTGTCATGACTGCAATGCTGCACGTTCCAAACGCATCAGTGTTTCTGTGCGCCGTGCGTCCGTGCGTCCGTGCGTCCGTGCGAGCTTGTGTGCGTGCGTGCGTATTTTGGCGTGCGGTCGTGCCTGTGCGTGCGTGCGTGCGTGCGTGCGTGCGTGCGTGCGTGCGTGCGTGCGTGCGCGCGTGCGTGCGTGCGTGCGTGCGTGCGTGCGTGCGTGCGTGCGTGCGTGCGTGCGTGCGTGCGTGCGTGCGTGCGTGCGTGCGTGCGTGCGTGCGTGCGTGCGTGCGTGCGTGCGTGCGTGCGTGCGTGCGTGCGTGCGTGCGTGCGTGCGTGCGTGCGTGCGTGAGTGCGTGCGTGCGTGCAAGGGTTGTTTTGCGTATTCATCCCTCTGTAGTGAACGTGAAGTTGAAAAGATTTTCGCCGAATTTCAACAGATATGTTCCTATCCTAGACAACGACAGCCTGCGGCAACAAGTGCCCGGTTCCATCTGACATTACAAGTGAACAACAGCTGTCCTTCGACGGACAGAATGAGGTATCTTCGTCGCGTATATTTTTAGATTTCGGCGCAGCCGCTGTTACGCGTACTGTGAAGTGTGCGTGCGTGCGTGGGTGTTGTACGTCGCATAATGTTGATCATGTGAGCTGCCGCAAAAGTGGTAAATCCTTCCTTTCTTCCCTGCATAAAGTGTGCCATTGGCCAAGTGTTTGTTTGTGAGAGCTCGATTCGCCAGAGTACCTCTTTGAACCTTCAACCCCTCTCGCCGTCACCTTTCCGTAAAGATGAACTCTGCCCCGAATCGGCCGCTCCCTTGCTTGGGCGCGGAGCGCTTTCCAGGGCCTGCGTTTTGTCAAGTGTGCACCCTTATGCCGCCGCCTTCCGCCGGGCCGACATTTTAACGACCCGCCGCGTCTCAGCTGGTTTTAGCTAGACACTGACTGCTCAGCTGGCGTCCTTTTTTTAAGAGAAAAAAAAAACGGCTGGGCGGAGAGAAATTTGAATTGTAAGGCTGGCGCTAAGCTTTCGATCAATGCATCTCCCGGCGATTGAATGGCGGCTGTTCGATGTTGGCGTCGTCGCCTAGACGACAGCCTGTGTCTCCCCACCCCCTCTATTGATCGCTAAAGCGAAAGCCGCAGCTAACATAGCTGCGGGCGGGGCAGAAGCCATTTCGCTCGCGAAAGCAAGCGCTAATATGGCGACGGGCAGAGGCGTCGACACGTCCGGAAATCTCCGCAATTTCTGTCCCGCTCTGAAAAGATCCCTGGTCAATTGCTGGAACGCACCAGCGACTAGACACAAACTCGAAAAGGGCCAGCTGATTTTCGACGCCGACTTCGAGGGCGGTTGGTGGATTTTAATTCGTTTGAAAATGGCGAAAAGCATTGGCGGATCCAAGGTGGGGGGAAAGGGGGAATTCCCCTTCGCAAAATCGAAAATCTAGGGGGGGGGGGGAGGGGAGAAGGCCTGCGCCGTGGGAGAAGAAACGTGCCTAGCGAACCTACTCCGCATAAAAATGGGTGTAGGTGGTCGAAAGTCGCTAAAATTTTCGCCTGCGGAGCTGATTTTATGTATTCCTTGTCAATACTGGACCGATTGAGTGCCCAAAACATCGACGAAATGGCTCAGCATCTGTAAATTTCAACAGGGCTCTCCCCTTCTACTAAATCTTTCCCCCTCCGAAAACAAAATTCTGGATCCGCCAGTGGCGAAAAGGTAGGAAATTTTGAAATCCAGGAAATTTGGCCAGAGTAAAATACGCGCTGCAAAGCGAGTACGACCTGTTCATTCGACCCGACACGGCGAACGCGAAGTATCGAGTGTGGTTTCACTTTGCCGTGAGAAATTGGCGTCAGAATCAGGTAATCGATATTGCGACGCGACGCACACTACTGTGGACCGCGTAACGACTTTCAGCGGGTGACATTCAACATTGTCAACTGTTCGAAAGCGACAACGTGTTTTGGTCCCGGAATTGCAGCGCCGGTTTTTAGGCCGCCTGGGAGCCACTGGTGAGCGCGATAACCAAAATTTCATATCCTATGGAATTTACAGCACAGCTGCCCAAATCGCATTTTCTGCAGTGGTGCTTATTTTTAAGTAGGTACAGAAATTGTACACGCACAACATCTAACCAGAGGCGATATACCGTAAACCCTATAATTAGCCCCCTTAATTTTCCCCTATAAATCCCCTCCCCAAAGCACTTTCTTCGGTTCATTAGCTCCCTATAATTACACCCATCCTATTATTACACCCATCCTGAAACATTTAGCACCCAAGAGGCAAAATTATAAGGTTTACGGTACACAAGCTTGAACAATTGTAAATTTGGAATGGGTGGTTTGGTTTATAGCCCAGGACTATTGCGCAATTTTCTGTACTAACTGGCGTTTTAAAAGACTCCCAAAAAGCATCACAAAACCCATCATTTTCAGGCAGCGATTGCCGCCAAGACACGTGCGGTGTTTCAAGAGTATCCGTCACAGAAACCGCACCATATTATCATTCAGCTTTGCATTCGAATCAGAAGCTACCGTACCATACGAATTTGCATACTCTTTTCCATATAATTACACTCGACTACAGAGCTATCTGAAAGCTGTGCACTTTCGAACCTCTGGTGGATTCTTCCAAAGGGATTTATTGGCTCAATCCATTGTGAGTCTTACTTTGCTCGCTATCTCTATCTTGCATGCCAGGCAGCAACAGGGCAGCGCATGGCCTAGTGGTAGAGAATCGGCCTGGGTCTGGGTTCGATTGCCCTCGTCCCCCGCTGCCCCATCGGCGATCTTCCGAATGTCTTTTGGCAAATTACGCTGCTGTAGACGGGAAGGTATCATGGAGATGGGTGCGCTAGATGGGCCATTGACGGCCTCCTAGCGTTGCCCCAAATCCAACAACAACAACAACAACAACAACAACTTTCGTTCTTGCAAACACGAAATCGATTTTCTGCAAATTCCAGCAGCAACGAAGACTAGAACTGCTCACCATAACCAACCCAGCATGCAGGCAAGAATCCGCAGCTAGAAAAGTGGTTTTGGTCAGTGCGAGAGTTCACCCTGGGGAGACGCCCAGCTCGCTCATTTGTCAAGGTCGGTATTAGAAAAGCAATATACCGTAACCCCTATAATTAGCCCCCACTGGGTGCTAATTGTTTTTTTTTTCGAGTCGTAGGAGAGGGTTAGGTACCTAAATTATAACGGGGGGGGGGGTAATTGGTCTAGGGAGGTGGTGCAATTATAGGTGGCTAATTATAGGTGCATTATATTATAGGTGCAATTATAGGTTTACGGTACCTGCCGTCTTTCAAACAATACGAAATTATAGCTTCATTTAGGTTTTATCGATTTTCTCGTCAGTTCCCACCCGATCGCTGTGGAACTGAGAGATCAACTCTCATTCAAGATCGTACCCATGCTCAATCCCGATGGAGTGCGAAATGTTGCAGATTTTTCTTGTTAATTTTATTTAAACACTTCGAATTTAGGCTGCACTAGGAAATTATCGGTGCTCATTGATGGGCTTTGATTTGAATCGACACTGGCAATTACCGTCTCCGTGGGCGCAACCCACCATTTCGGCGACTAAGAATCTATTGATGGGTTTGGACGCCGATACGGTAGGGTAATTTTTTATTATTGCGATAATTTGGATAATAAATAGTGTGTTCAAAACATTTAGAGCAGTGAACTGGTGCTGTACATTGACTTGCACGCGCATTCCCAGAAAACGGGTTGCTTTCTGTGAGTTTTTGTGGTTTCGCGAGGGTGTGATTGATTATGCAAATAAATAGTGTTTCTAGGTACGGCAATTTGTTGGGGACAGGCGAAATGGAACGGCGCCAACAACTCGTTTTCCCTCATATTTTCGCAAAAGTTTGCGACTCCTTCAGTTTGGACAATACGCAGTTGAATAGACACGCGCCCAAGGCTGGCACTGGGCGCAGGTACTGTAAGTTGTGATTTAAATTTAAATTTCTAGATCTAAACTCTCATAAATATGATCTTTAGGACCATGGCCGGCATTCTGAGTGACGCTTGCCTGTGCTACACGTTGGAAACGTCGTTTTTCTGCTACAAAAGCGCCAGTACAAACGAGTTGAGGCTGTATTCGGAAAGTGACTGTAAGTTTGGCATACCGTAACTTTTGAAAAACGCACTCTTCATTTTAGATACGGGAATCGGAGAGAGCTTAGCCAGAGCGATTTACGGGTGGCATAGAGTAGAGTGTGGCTTAGACGCCGTGCAAATCGACAGTTATGTTGTTCCACTTTGTCTTTTTTTTGTTTACTGTAGATTCTTCAATAGCCCCCCGGGGGCACTATTGTTTTAACCCTCGGCTGGAGAGTGGACTCCATTATTTCACCCTCAACATTTTCATTAGTATAGCAAATATTTTGCAGTTTTTTTTTACCAATTTTAGACCGCTCGATAGTTTCGTAGCCCCTGAGCCACAGACGACCTCTGCCTTGTACAAAGTGGAGAGGACAGAGAAAAGGAAGACGTCTAGAGTCGCGCGGAAATGCTCATTAGAAGCTGGTGCGACTGGTACAACCGCTAGCAGTACGGTAGCTAAAGAGGCCACCGGGGTCAGACAGCACGATCGGCTGGAGCTTGCGGTCGACGCGTGACGCTTACTTAGGTAGGTATACCGTAAACCCTATAATTAGCCCCCCCCCCCCCTATAATTATACACCCTCCTAGAGCTCGAACGAACAATTAGCTCAAGGGGGGGCTAATTATAGGGTTTACGGTAAGTCCTACGTAGGCATTTTAATTCCATCAATAGTGTGCAAAGTCGAATTTCAACAACGCTCTAGTTTGGGCATGGACTCTGTACTCGTCGGCGCGATCTGTACAGGTAGGCATGTATGGAGCGTGTCGTGGTGCATGTCACACTCAAATTGCAACAGATCTGATTTCGTGATCAACCAATAGCGATCGCGTTTGGTGTTGTGATCGGCAATTGAGTACAAACCATTGGGTCACCGTCATGGAAGCCACACACTGCCCATTCCTCTTGTTTCGTAGGTTAGGTACACTGTTCGGTTTGGAGGAATGGATTGTGCCCTGACCTACCACTAGACCGACATCGATACAACAACAGGAAATGCACACTGCCGCGAAGAGGAGGGAACACTGTGGGATGGGGCCCCCCGGGGCCCCCCCCCCCCCCCCCCCACCCCCCCCCCCCGCCGCCGCCAAAAACAAAAACCCCCGCAGCCACTAGCGCGACATTGAAAGGGAAGCCCGCTATCTAACATCAAAAGTCGAACCCAGAACTGCGCGCGCAAGATGCCGATTCTCTACCACTAGGCCATACGCTGCCCTAAGGCCCTAAGGGAGCAGCAGACGAGATTCGGCTCTGGGAGACTCATTTTCACTGAAAAAAAAATCCAGTTGACAAATCACTGCCACATAAACCACGTCTGAATTTCAACGGGAGTTGGAACGAGAAAGCAAGTGCCCACAGTGTTCTGCGAAGACGTATGCCGGCAATCGATTTCGCTGTTTTACCGTGTTCTTCGCTCAAGTAATGCCAACTGAACCGCACCCGTTCGCTTTGTGTTTCACATCTGTTTCGCATATAAAAAGAAAACGATTTGAATTTGAACAATTTGTTCCAACAGAAGGTTGGTAACAAGGGTCGACCCTCCATTATTGGTTGTGTTGACTAACTTTTGGAAAGCAGACCTGGGTGTCCAGGTCTGTAAATTGGAGCGTAACTATTTCTTTGTGATAGTAGTTTTGCTTTTAGTTTTGATACTCCAGCAGATTAAACACGGAACATTATTCTTAACTGAGTAGAGAAATTTTAGGAATTTCGCACTATGCTGTCTGCACGTTTCTAGCCCACTATTGTTGCAAGCTGAGTACCAATGAGATTGAGCATTGGAAACATTTTAGAAAGCTAAATCCCACCCCATTCATGTCAACCTACTGACATCGCTGAATTCAAGCTCACATGTTACATGAAAAATCAATAGCGATACAAAACTTGCCCTGCCTCCCTGATAAGATGTCTACCCCCCCCCAATCAATCGTGTAGTGTATATGCCTACAGACATAATAACCAATGCTCTCTTTTGAATTACCTCCAAAGTTGTATCTGACAACCTGCCGTTAATTTCAAGACAAACAACGATGTACACACGTTTCGTTATTTACTTGTCAATGACAATGTCAGTTTTCACAATTTCTTTCGTTTGTTTTCTGCTTGCGTCGGTTTGCATGTCAATATTTCGGTGCGTTTTGCCCCTCAAAAACGCATCAAATTTCTGCCTTATGTAGACAAAATGTCAAACTTTTACAAACGTTCGCCATCATCACTACTCGACACATGCGATCGCAAGCCCAAAAGCATCAGTCACATAGCAAGGGAATAGTTTCCCGAAGAAAAAAGCGAAGAAAAAAAATCGCAGATCGCAATGGGGATGGAGACAATGGGACTTATCCTATTCCCTATTCAATGGACATACAAATACGCACGACGCGTGGCCATTCGACTGTGTGCGTGCGTGCGTCTGTGTGTGCGTGCGGGGGGGGGGGGGGGGACCCATCCAAAATGAGCCCCAAAAATCAGTTGGAAGCGCCGCCGCCGTTGCCGCCCAGCTTGGAGCGCTTGTTCGACGGCTCGCCTCCTAAAAAATTCGTAAAACAGTGTAAATCTTTTGAATGTGAAAAATCGGAAAGTCTCAAGCGTTGCAATTCTGTAGCAGTGATGTTCAATAAAAAGCACACCGAAATGTCTCGTGGCTTACTGCGCTAGTCTGACAGAGACGCATCCGCGCATTCACATACGTGAATGTGTGTGATCCGCCAAGAATCGAACCCCGTAACCGTGTGCGCGCGCGCAAGAGGCCATTGATTCTCCACCACTAGGCCATACGATGTCCACACGTACATGCTTGCTTTGCTAGCAAGCCTGCCTACCCACCTTGTGACGAGCTGTGCGAGCGTCCCTGGAGGCTGGGGATGAAGGAGCTGGACGCTGCGGCGCCCGCCGGCCCCGCGCCACCGGCCCTCTCCAACCCGATCGCCTGCACCACCTCGGTCACCAGGTCGGGACTCTTGCTCACCATCTCGTTCCACGCTTCCGTCTGAGTGGCGCGTTGTTGTTGCCTTGTTGTTGGACTGGGGGGCCGTCAATGGCGCCCATATACAGCATACGCCCAGCTCCGTGATGCCTTCCCGTCTACAGCCGCGTAACTAGCCAAAGACGTTCGGAAGAACGCCGTCTGTAATCCTAGGGCAGCGACGGCACGAGAAAATCCATTGAAAGGGAAGCCCTTCCAATCTATTGGATACATCAAAAGTCGAACCCAGAACCAAGATGCCGATTCTCTACCACTAGGCCATACACTGCCTGCCCTAAGGGAGCAGCAGACGAGATTCGGCTCTGGGAGACTCATTTTCACTGAAAAAAAATCCAGTTGACAAATCACTGCCACATAAACCACGTCTGGATTTCAACGGGAGTGGGAACGAGGAAGCAAGTGCCCACAGTGTTCTGCGAAGACGCAATCGATTTCGCTGTTTTACCGTGTTCTTCGCTCAAGTAATGCCAACTGAACCGCACCCGTTCGCTTTGTGTTTCACATCTGTTTCGCGTATAAAAAGAAAACGAGTAGAATTTGAACAATTTGTTCCAACAGAAGGTTGGTAACAAGCGTCGACCCTCCATTATTGGTCGTGTTGACTAACTTTTGGAAAGCAGACCTGGGCCCGGTTTCAACACGTGATGAAACTTCATGATCATGGATAATGAATATTATGACTATTACTTCAACTGTAATGCATTTCGGTTTCAGCACCGAATTGGGGTTGGAGTAATGAACTTTACAATCGTGCCAAGACCCGAAGCTAAAATCGCGTCAGGACCCAAGCGCGCTTTTAAAGTTTCGAGTAAAAATATGTATGTTTATTTTTGTCTGAAAAAAATGTCGGCTAGTGAACGCATGACAGAGGCCCAATGAACACGTTTTTACCGGACAAATAAAACTCGGCTTGCGCGGATTTGCTCAGCCCGTTTGAGTACTCCAACACGAGACAGCCTAAACACGGCTCTTCGTAATTCGCTGTCGTACCGTCACCGAGCTGCCGCGACGCGAGACGAGTCGAAACGAGCCCGCCTGTCGACAAACGTCCGCGGTCGCCAAGGCCGCCGACGAGTCGAAGCGAGCCCGCCTGTCGACAAACGCCCGCGGTCGCCGAGGCCGCCGACGAGTCGAAGCGAGCCCGCCTGCGGCGACGAGTCGAAACGAGCCCGCCTGTCGACAAACGCCCGCGGTCGCCGAGGCCGCCGACGAGTCGAAGCGAGCCCGCCTGCGGCTGTCGGCACCGGCAATCAGAATCTTTACTGAAAATTCCCTTCTTGAAAAAACGCGGTGCAGCCGAAAAAGATTAGCTTTGGGCTCGTCTGTCTCATCTTTGGCATTAGAAAATGTTATTTCAAGGTTGCTTTTGTTCAATTTTAAGTGATTTTAGCCATTTCATAAAGGTTCATCACAAAAATTTCGAGTGATAAAACTGGCCATTGTAACGTTTTATTACTCCATTACCACTAATATTGCGCATCACTTGCTGAAACGGGCCAGTGATGTGCCCTTTTGGAACTACGGTAGGCCAGTCATAGTAATAGTAATAGTAATAGTCATAGTAATAGATGGCGCTGAAACCGGAACGTGGAAAATCATAATTATCATTACTCAATTGGCAAGTTCATGACGTGTTGAAATCGGGCCCTGGTGTCCAGGTTTGTAAATTGGAGGGTAATTATTTCTTTGTGATATTAGTTTTCCTTTTTAGTTTTGATACTCCAGCAGATTAAACACGGAACATTATTCTTAACTGAGTAGAGAAATTTTAAGAATTTCGCACTATGCTGGCTGTCTGCACGTTTCTAGCCCACTATTGTTGCAAGCTGAGTACCAATGAGATTGAGCATTGGAAACATTTTAGAAAGCTAAATCCCACCCCATTCATGTCAACCTACTGACATCGCTGAATTCAAGCTCACATGTTACATGAAAAATCAATAGCGATACAAAACTTGCCCTGCCTCCCTGATAAGATGTCTACCCCCCCCCCCCAACCAATCGTGTAGTGTATATGCCTACAGACATAATAACCAATGCTCTCTTTTGAATTACCTCCAAAGTTGTATTTGACAACCTGCCATTAATTTCAAGACAAACAACGATGTACATGCGTTTCGTTCTTTGCTTGTCATTGACATTGTCAGTTTTCACAATCTCTTTCGTTTGTTTTTTTTTGCTTGCGTCGGCTTGCATGTCCATATTTCGGTGCGTTTTGCCCCTCAAAAACGCATCAAATTTCTGCCTTATATAGACAAAATGTCAAACTTTTACAAACGTTCGCCGTCATCACTACTCGACACATGCGATCGCAAGCCAAAAAGCATCAGTCACATAGCAAGGGAATATTTTCCCGAAGAAAAAAGCGAAGAAAAAGAATCGCAGATCGCAACGGGGATGGAGACAATGGGACTTATCCTATTCACTATTCAATGGACATACAAATACGCACGACGCGTGGCCATTCGACTGTGTGCGTGCGTGCGTCTGTGTGTGCGTGCGGCGGGGGGGGGGGGGGAACACTCCAAAATGAGCCCCAAAAATCAGTTGGAAGCGCCGCCGCCGTTGCCGCCCAGCTTGGAGCGCTTGTTCGACGGCTCGCCTCCTAAAAAATTCACAAAACAGTGTAAATCTTTTGGAATGTTAAAAATCGGAAAGTCTCAAGCGTTGCAATTCTGTAGCAGTGATGTTCAATAAAAAGCACACCGATATGTCTCGTGGCTTGCTGCGCTAGTCTGACAGAGACGCATCCGCGCATTCACATACGTGAATGTGTGTGATCCGCCAAGAATCGAACACCGTAACCGTGCGTGCGCGCGCAAGAGGCCATTGATTCTCCACCACTAGGCCATACGATGTCCACACGTACATGCTTGCTTTGCTGGCTAGCCTACCCACCTTGTGACGAGCTGTGCGAGCGTCCCTGGAGGCTGGGGATGAAGGAGCTGGACGCTGCGGCGCCCGCCGACCCCGCGCCACCGGCCCTCTCCAACCCGATCGCCTGCACCACCTCGGTCACCAGGTCGGGACTCTTGCTCACCATCTCGTTCCACGCTTCCGTCTGAGTGGCGCGTTGTTGTTGCCTTGTTGTTGGACTGGGGGGCCGTCAATGGCGCCCATATACAGCATACGCCCAGCTCGACATGACGCCTTCCCGTCTAGAGCCGCATTAACGAGCCAAAGACATTCGGAAGAACGCCGTCTGTAATCCTAGGGCAGCGACGGCACGAGAAAATCCATCTAGCTAGTGATGGATCCATCAAGAATCGAACCCAGGACCATGCGCGCAAGAGGTCATTGATTCTCTACCCGCTAGGCCAAACGTTGCCTTGTCGCCTCTGTCTCAAATCATACCCCCACCCCCACTAAAAAACCCTCACCAACACGACCATCCGGCTGTTCTGGGCGGTGAATCGCATCGCCTCCGACTTGAGTTCGCGCGCACCGTACATATCCGCAAGGCCCAGGGTACGGCACACCGTGTCCACCATCAGATTGGAGCGCAGCACCTAAGAAGCGAAGATTTGAGAAAAATTGAAAAAATAGGGGCAAATCCACATTATGTAGTCGAAATCGGTTCGATTTGGGACCATGTCATTGTGGGGGAGATCTGACAGAGCTCTTCTGGACCTCTGGGACGCAATGGCGAGTAGGTTAAGAGCACACCAAAATGGCTAAAAGATCGTTGTCGAATTTCGCAGCCCATTTTCAGTCGAAAAGTCACCATTTTCCATAAAATATTTACGCATACAGAGGGACGAAGCACCACCTATGTGTCCAGCGAGTCAAGCTTCGCTCAATTGAGGTGGGTTGGGGGGGGGGGTGTCGGTCCAAAATTTCACAAAAAAAACTGCAAAAAACCTGCTCGGCCATGTCCTTGAGCCCGGACAGGGCGAAGCGATCCGCGGCTGCCAGCAGAGAATCGGCCATCTGGGCGAGGTTGGGTGACTCACCGGTGTAGACATAGGTCATCAGCTCTTGCATCACCTGGGAGTGAAAAAAAAACCGGTTTTACTTTGACACTGCAGAATTCGACTATGTATAGATGCGACGGTGTAGACAGTAGACACACAACATGGAGATGGGTGTATGCATACCTGTAACCGGGTCTCGAAGAGTGGGGGGGGGGAGTAAATGGCCGAATTCTGGGGGGTGTCTGGAGCAAAAAGTGGGGGGTAGCTAGACATTTTTTGAGTTATACTGTTACTTTTTGGTCAAAAAATGGGCATAAATAGGGTCTAAACAGTGTTATTTAGCTGTTTTATGGTCATATAACACTGAAAAGCACTGAAAAACACCAACATTTACTCGCTCTTATCGTTTTATACCGAGTGAAAATCCCTTGGGAAAATTCTGGGGGGGGGGGGGTTGGGGGTGGGTGGGTGTTGGAAAAATAGTGCGGGGTCCCCAACCCCCCCCCCAGTTACAGGTATGGGTGTATGCTATGTGGGCCTTGACGGCCTCCCAGCATACCTGTAACCGGGAATTGGACCTGGGGGGGGTGGGGTCCGAGCGCTTTCTGGGGGGGGTGGTGGGGGGGGGTGGAAATCTGGAGGAGGAGGGGGGGGTCTGGGCAGAAAAAATGGGCAATTTTTGGTCTATTTTTAGTCAAAAAATACACTGTAAAAGCCTGAAAATAGGTACTTTTTAGCCGAAATACACTGTAAATAACGCAAACTAGACACTTTTGGGTCGATTCTTGCTCAAAAACACTGTACAAAGTGCATTTATTTAGCAATATAGTATGTAGTAGAAAGTTTTCAAAAAGTCTGGGGGGGGTTGGGTGGGGTTTCGCACGAACCTGGGGGGGGGGTTGGGGGGGGTGTGGGGGGGTCAAAACCAGCAAGTGGGGGGGAGGGAAACCCCCCCCCCCAAACCCCCCCCCCAGTTACAGGTATGCCTCCCAGCATCGCCCCTAATCCAGCATCCCTTCCAACGAGAGGCCAAACAACAAACAAAGAATCCACTCCTCCCTCTTTCCGTTTTAAAAATTTCATAAATTAAAAAGAACAACGACGCACCTCGTACTCGACGTCGTCCAGCTCTACAAAGTTCTTCCTAGCCTCCCCCGTGTGCGGCTCCAGCATCGCCTGGAAGACCTGGGAGCGGGCCGACAGGATCGCCTAAAATGCCAAATGGGTTGTGATCAGTTCACTGTAAAATATTCGCGATTTTTTGTAGGCTTTGGCCGGAAGAGGGGGGAGGGGGGGGGGGGGCTCAAGACGGGTAATTGGGTGTGGTGTTGCGGTCGGAAGGACTGATCAAGCAGCGATCAATCAGGCGATCAGATCCGACCAAACAAAACCTTGTGCGCCTTGATCTCCTTGTCGCCTATCTGAATGATGAAGTCCGTCAAACGGCCATCCTTATGCAGCGCCTTCAGGTCGCGAGCCACCTACAGGGAAAACGGTACTAAACTAATTTATGCCAACTCATTTCATTCATAACTGTAACAGGGGTGTTGGGCGCCCACTACTATACTTTTCCAGACCCCAGCCCCCGAGAATTTTTTCACCACATTTATACATAGTTTTGACCAAAAAGTACCAGTGTAACTAAAAAAAATGGCCAGCTAGTCACCACTTTTGCTCTGGAGACCCCCCAAATTCGGCCATTTACCCCCCTCCCCCCCCCACTCTTCCAAACCCAGCTACAGGTATGATGTCATCGGGGTTGGATACCCAAAAGTGTACATGGGGTAGAAGTTCAGAATGGAATAATATGCACCAAATTACCGTCAAGAATCGTACGCTTTCTGGTCAAAATGGGGTAGAAAAACTACTTCATTGTTTCATGTTTTGACAAAAAAAAGCACTGTGACCAAGCACGCCGCAAACTCACTCACTCACACTTCTACCATTTTCGACTAGTGGAAAACAATTCGGTAAACTACGGGGGGGGGGGGTGATTTCCAGTTACCGATAGGTGTCACACGCACGCACGCACGTCTAGCGCTTTCTGGTCAGGCATGCCAGTGGGCCGGGGCGGCGCCGTCTGACTGCTCTTGGTGACGGTGTCGAAGGTGATGGTCAAGGACAAGACCAGTTGGAGTTCGTCCTGGGGTTGGATGTGGTTCACCAGCAGGTCGCGGCGGATGTACTCGAAATAGCTGAATAAAATAATTAATTTAATAATTACTAAAAATTTTGAAAAAAATTCACAATTCGACTGGACGAATCTCGAGTATGTGAAGAGAACACACGAGAATTGCGGCATTCGCAAATGAAATGAATGGATGGCCGAGAAAAAAGACAATTTTGTCAACTAACGGAAAAATCGCGGTGTAAGCTATTTTCCAAAATAGGGTCCTTTAAGGGGGGGGGGGGGTAAATTCAGAAGCACGGGTGTCAACTCCAGGGGGGCGGGGGCAAATGCGGGTTCTATTTCAGAACTTACGACAATAATTAAAGGTTAGGGGTCGATGGTCCGCCGTTGCTCATATTTCCCATTTTAAGCGTTGATGCAACTCACGACCAACACAAGCCTAAGCCTAAGCAAAAGCCTAAGCCTAAACCTAAGTGAAAGCCTAAGCCTAAGCGAATGCCTAAGCCTAAACCTAAGCCTAAGAAAGAAGTCTGTGCAGTCGCATAGTGCATGCATATTTTACTGAAGGCGGACAAAAGCTCTGTCACGTAATTAAATACAAAATTATGCAAATTCAAATACCGTATACCCGTGTAGCTGTTGGGTGCCCGTGTAGACGGTGGTGGCGATCTCCTCGTTGCGCGAGTTGTACACGGAGAACTTGGAGCGGTACTTGGCCGTGTTCGAGTTGCAGAACACCTCAAGGGGGGCTTTATCAGAGGGGGGCACACGCACGCACGCACAACACAGTTCTACAAACGGAAATGAATCGTATTCTAAACGTTCCCCAATGAAGCACGGGGGGGGGAGTTTTTGTAACGACCCAGGAAGGTTGACACAAGAAGAACGAGTTCAATGCTTAATTAAAAATCTTTTATTTGTGATGGACCCACTAAAAAATACTCAACTCTCAGTGGATTTTCTCGTGCTGTCGCTGAGCTAGATTACAGATGGCGTTCTTCCGACTGTCTTTAGCTAATTGCGCGGCTCTAGACGGGAAGGCGTCATTGAGATGGGTCATTTACGGGGCCTCCTAGCGTTGTCGCTGCCCCTAACCCAACCCTATTCCAACGATAACATCCGCTTTTCGTTTGTTTGCGCGCGGGCCGCTTCTATGATCGCGGGGGCCTCTCTCTGGTCACAATCGCGCCCCCTGCTAGTGAGAGATGAGATGGCCCAGTCAGCCCGATCCTTGGGGGGGGGGAGTGGCTCCGCTGCCGCGTTTTCAAAACTGCGCAGTAATAACCCCCAAAATAAATTCTGCCCACCTGGAAGAAAGTGAAGTCCTTGTTCGACTCCTTGTTGCCTTGGGGGTGCAGACGGATGCGGAACGTCAGGTTGTCGGGGCTCGAGACGGTGCCGGGGCCGTTGCCGTTGCCGCCGGCCGGCCCTAACCCCCCTCCGGGGCGTACCCCCTCCTGCTGACCGGTCCCCCCGCCCACGCAGGCCGTGGAACCGGACACTAGAAATTAACTGCAGCCCCTTTTGGTTCCCACTCTAGAAGGACGGGACGGGATGAGGAGACCCCCCGCCGCAGCGGCGCCGCGCGCTTCCCGCCGTCCCTCCCTTCCTATCGCGACTCGCGGCCTCCCTCCCTCCCCTTCTGCGCGCGCGACCCAGGGCCACACGCTAACGACGCCGTCTCACCGCGGCCCAGTGTACCAAGCAGACCACGTGCTGTCGTTGGGACCCAATCTCCAGCATCAGCGAACGCACAAACGCGCACTGTTCATAACTCATAGCACAGCAGCATAGCACATGCTATTGGAGCTGTTAGTCATAGTCGGCGGCAGAACTACATAAAAAGAATTCCAAGTTTTTTTAATATTTTTTTTAATGCTGATGATACAATAATGATACAACGCGATCACTGGAGTGGAGTCAGTGTAGCACAAATAAGAGTTATTAACTAAAAATATTACTAATTAAAAACAATGATCATAAAATAAAAAAATAAATCTTGATGAAATAGTGACTTGAGGGAAGCCGCTGTGTTTCTGCGGACTCTATGGAGCCGACCTTTTAAACGAGTTTTTTTTTGACAAAAATAGCCGAACTCCGAATGCACTAATGTGGCGCCATATCATGGAGGTGCGCCGCTGAAGGTTGCACATTTGCCTGCCGCGCCAATGCAGAGAGTGAAATGGCTGTTTTTGGTTAGATGCAGCTTTGCGTTTTTGATGTACACGCTTCCGAAATGTAATCCTGCCTACGCTACGGCATTAAATTTTTTCTGTGCAGTTCAGCCAGCCCATCGTTGACGTGCAATGGTTGACTCAGGCGCGGCTATACGCTAGAGTCCGGCAGAAGGGGAGGGAGGCCGCGTGTCGCGATAGGAAGGGAGGGACGGCGGGAAGCGCGCGGCGCCGCTGCGGCGGGGGGTCTCCTCATCCCGTCCCGTCCTTCTAGAGTGGGAACCAAAAGGGGCTGCAGTTAATTTCTAGTGAACCGGACGGGGAAGCGCCTTGACTCTGCTGCGGCTGGAAAATTGAACAATTTTTGACGTATTTAAGTCATTTGCGCGCATTTCGTTTCGTTTTGCCAGAATTTTCGGATTCGGTTCGACTGCGCTGCGCGTGCATACCTTCTTCGCCTGCGACGAAGCAATGCAATGGTACAACAAATCGCAAATTCCCCACACAAAAAAAATCAATAAAAATTCTGACATTTTAATTCAAAAGGAAACGGGTTCAAACCTTGACGCTGGTCTCCAGGTAGCGGCACTCGCACTGCGAGAATCCCCTCACGGTCCAGACGTGCGTGTGCGGCAGAGTGACCACCTCAGTGGTCGACCAACTATCCGACGGACGCAGTGGACCCGGCCCCAAAATATCCGCCATTTTTTCGACAAATTTAGCGCAAAAAGCCGCTCGAAAACACGGAAAATTCGTGAGACAAAAGAAAGAGGAGCGATGACGAGGTTTTCGAAGAATTCAGGAAAAATTTCACGTGGAAATAAATAGTGAAAATGGAAACGGAAGGAAGAAGGAAGCGAGTCCGGAAGGAAGGCGTAACTCTGCGTAATTATTTGGGTGCGTTGGAACTTACGTTCTTTCCCTTGTCGCCTTTTAAAAGATATACTTCGCCGACCTCGTGCTCATCCGTTGGCAGTATGCACCGTGATTCGTGTGTGCATTCTACTATATCGTTTGCTTCATTGCAGTGCGTGACTCGTGCCGACACGACATTCAGCACAGACCCATTTTAGCACCGGATAAATTGGACGACAGTGAAGCCTAGAACCACCATAACGTTTCACAGCCTACATCGCAACCGCAATATTAAACTCTACTACAAACACACACCAAATGCTCGGGCGACTTTCTCGCGGTGACTCAACGACAACTTGCCCTTAGTATTGGAATCGTCGAGCAACTTGTTGTTCAAGTACGGGTAGCGAGACACTACGCAGCTATATCTGCAGTGGACGACCATGTCTCGCATGGCCATCGAGTAGCGCTGCTCCTTGTGCTGCCAATACGCGTACCGCTCCCGGTGGACCAGCACGAGGTCTTCGGGCGCCGCTGTCGACTTCGCTTCGCCGCTGTCGAAGGCAGAAGTGCTCTTCGTTGTGGAACGGCTCGCAGAAGACCATCGGCTGCTCTACCTTCTGCAGCTGCTGCTGCGTGGGCGCCGTCAACGAACCCGGCTGCGGCGGTCCAACTTCCTGGATCAGCAGCATGACGCAGCTTGCACAGGTGCAGCACTACAGCTCACCAGATTGGCCAGCACGGGCGCCATGGTGCTCTGGGTGACCTGCAGTGTGGTGGCGTTGTTCTTTCCGCCATGCCGACGCTTGCAGCTGCCCTTCTCGCCGGCTCCTTGCTGCGTGGCGGCGCGGAAGTGCTGGCGACCGCCGTCCACGTCCCAGCGGTGCCGGGCCGACACCAAATAGGTGTCGAGACGGCCGTTCGCCTCGGCGACAGCCACGGCGTGGCATGCGGCCGGGTCAGAAACGCCGACTGAGGCGGGAAAGAGCAGCGGCAGCGGCGGGGGCGGCCTCTTCGGCCCTCTCGCCGCCCTCCGACACCTCCTCAGCCACCAAGACGGCGCCGACCCGCAAGCGCCCTTGCCCAGCCGAGAACGCTGCGGTGGGCGGCGTGGCCAAACGGCCCCCACAACCCCCGCAACGGGCGAAGCTGATCGGCATTGGCCTTGCGGACAAGCGCAAGCTGACCAAGGAGGCGGGCAAGATGGTGTTGGACTTCCTCCACCAGCGGATCCTCGCCACTATGAAGGCCGACCGGAGCGCGCCTCCGCTCCTCTTCGGAGAGTGGGGTCGCGTCGGACGCAGCGGAGCCCTCCTGCTGGCCCCCAAGGACGCGCGCACGCTCAATTGGTTGCGAGAGACTTTCGTCCCGGTGGTCCCGCCGTGGGAGGGGCAGAGTTGGATCATCGGTGCGCCTCACGAGGTGGTCGTTGGCCCGACTCACCCCGTCCACGGCACCTTCCTGGGCGACGTCTCGGACATCAAGGAGGTGCTGCAACTCCTGGAGTGGCAGAACGAGGGCCTCAACACCAGCGAGTGGCGGGTGACGCGCTCGTCTCCCAAGCCCGGCCACGAGGACGCCACCAACATCAGCATGCTCGTCGAGGACGCGTCCTACGCGGCCCTCTGCGCGGCCAAGATGGTGGTTACCTACGGCTCCGGCATGATCCAGCTCGTGTCGCCGGAGTACCGAAAGGCCGAGAAACAGAAGGCCACGGAGGAGGCCGCGTGCGAGAGCGCCCTCGTGGCGTCCGCCGAGGCGCTCACCATGGCCGACTCGATCCCTCCCGCCGCGGATCCTCTCCTGGAGGACACGCAGAACGACGAGTCGTCGCCCATCTTCAAGTAGGCGGGCCCCGAGGGGAACGCCTACTCACCATACACTATAACTACTAGGTACGCAGGTCGCTGCGCACCTACAGGGTGGGCCAAAAAAACTTGGACCCCTAAATTCAACGCGGCCGTTCTCGTGCTAGGGTGGACCGATTGGCATGAAATTTTAACCACGAATACCTCTAGCCTCTCGCTCCCTCCCCACAAACTTTCAGTTGAATCCGACGAAACAATCTCATTTGGCAGCCATTTTTGCAAACCGCCCTCGAAAATTGAGTGTTCACGCGCTCGTTCACGTGCTAGAGTCAACTGATTGTTGTGAAATTTTACACACGCATACAGTATCTCTATCCGCGTCTCGTCCCAAAATTTCAGCTTAGTCGCACCACAAATGCCCATTTGGCAATTGCTAGCACACAGTTCTTGAAAATATGGTTTGCCACTCACCTGGCACGGATTTCTGGCTGAAGACCTGGAGCCACTGGACACTGAAGCAATAAAAGCATTCATCGCTTGCCCAAGGGGACCAGTAATTCAGTGATCGTGGTGACAGTTGAACCCCAGATCAAAAGCGTAGGACATGCCTTAGCACCGAGCTACTCGCCCTCTGGTGAACACCACCACAAATTGAATGCCATCCCGCAATCCACTTTGGATATGTGTTACTGTCAACTCAATGGTGCTGATTGCGACTCGACAAAAAGCGCTCGACAGTGCCTGCAGGGCTCAGATGATGCCATGACGAATAGTCGAAGCGAAGACGACGCGCCGCACAGATGAGCGCTGCAAAGATGACGCATTGCGCCGGGCAGAGATGGCTTGTCGACATGAGCGAGACCACCGGTGCCTGGGCGTGGTTAATGGAGACGACACGCGCAAACATCTGAAGATGCGTACTCTGGGAGCGACGTTGGAATGTCAAGCCAGAGCTTCCGATGTGTATTGGAGCTTGTGTTGTGACTAACATGGCCTATAAAGTGGCTTGACAAATAAAAAAAAATGCGGCTCAGATGTCGACAACATGACAAATTACAATCCTAAGCGCTAAGCGACTGGAGAAATTGGGAAGCAAAATGTGAAACAATCAAACAAAGTGAATATTCAGCAAACAAATCGCTGTTGTCATCAATAAAGATTTTGATGAGAAAAATCGGCAAAACTGGGCATATCAACCAAAGGCATAGAAGTTGTACACTGAAAAATCGACGATTCGATCTCGAACCAGCAAGTTCACCCAAATCAGAATTTATCAACGTTATATTCGGAATTCTGAAAGTTCACCTCAACAATTTGAAAAAAGTGAATTTTGGCAGAACAGAATTTCAGTCCGCAAAGAGACCGCCAAGAGCAATCAAATCTCAGCATTTCCAGGAATTGGCCGCCCCAGGAGCGATACTTCGAAACGCAAAATCATTGAACAGCGGTTTCATTCAGCAACTTTGCCCTGGAACTTCGCTTCGTGGATTGAGCAGTTTTAATTATTACAGTACGGTACGTGTACATGGCATGGCAGATATTTGGTAATTTCGCCTTCTATAGAAGAAGAGTGCACTACACGTAACTTTAGCCAAAGATGATGCAGTCATCGTTAGCTCACGTTTGAAGTTGTTTGGCAAGTTGGCGCTGCCTTGCAAGCGTTTCAAGAACTGAGCGCTAGCGATTGCCAAATGGGCATTTGTGGCCCGACTAAGCTGAAACTTTGGGACACGACGCAGATACAGATACGGATGCTGTATGCGTGCTTACAATTTCACAACAATTGGTTAACTCTAGCGAGCGCGCGAGCGTGCGATCTAGCGAGCTGAACGAGCTCGTGAACACTCGATTTTCGAGGGCGGCTTGCAAACATAGCTGCCAAGTGAGACTGTTGCGTCCGATTCAACTGAAATTCTGTGGGGAGGCGTAGAGAGGTTGGGGGTATGCGTGGTTAAAATTCCACGCAAATCGGTCCACCCTAACATGAGAACGGCCGCTTTGAATTTAGGGGTCCAAGTTTTTTTGGCCCACCCTGTAGAATACTATCAGACGGCGACTAACCCTCGCCGCCTTCGCTTTACTATCCGCCCGGCACCAGTTGGCTCACCCCTGGGCCGGGCGATCAACCTTCGTTTTAGGCCGTTTGAGAGTATATAGCGCCAAGCGCGGACGCTCTCAGCCCCTGCGTCGCCTGCCGATACGCCGCAGCCGTCGTCAGGGCCGGTCTCAGTGAAGAAGAAGAAGCCACGGCGTGGGCGCAGAGGTACTTGTGGCTGGGCAGGTGCCAACAGGGGGCGCACTTGAGGCCGAACGCCTCCTCCTCCTCCTCCTCCTCCTCCTCCTCCTCCACGCGCACTTTCACCCGATTCTCTCCGTCCAGGACGTGCCACAGCGATGGCACGTGTCTCTCCGGGTGTTGGCAGATGCGCGTGCAGTCGGACAGGCTGTCCTGCACAAACTGCGACGCCGTTTCGATCACCTCTGCCAGCACTTGCTGCGTCACCATGCCTGAAAACAAGCAGATGCGTAACCGGACATAGTTTGCGACATCAACACACACACACGCACGCACGCACACAATAAATTTAAAAATTAACTGACCGGGAGGCAACATTTCCCTCATTTTTCTCGCCGACAGCGACAGCGCGGAGGGCACCTGCAGATCCACAGGCTGGTAGATGCAGGACAACCGAGCGCGACGCTCCTCCACCTCCATACGGCTCCAAGTGGCAGCTGGCACCTACAACCACGTCCTGACGTGTTTTGCGGACCAACAGATCGGCCGCTTCATCGGTCGACTCCACGAACTCGTCAAGCGCGCCAAAATCCATCTCCGCCATATTTCAACTTTGCGCTTAGAAACAAAACAATGCTAATCTCTTTTGAAAGGCGACACGGGAGAGGCATATGGTATAACGCACCGAATAATTATTGAGAGTTACGCCTTCCTTCCGGACTCGCTTCCTTCTTCCTTCCGTTTCCATTTTCCCGTCGAAAACGGGGCAAAAGCTAAACCATTGTACCATTGTACCATTGTACAGACTTATTTTCTTAGGCTTGCGCCTCGCTTAGGCTTAGGCTTAGGCTTTGCTTAGGCTTAGGCTCATGCCTCGCGTAGGCTTAGGCTTATGCATTGCTTAGGCTTATGGACAACCGTACAATGGTACAATGGGTATACCCTTTCAATGGGTATACCCTTTCCAGGTGTCACCAGGTGTCACGATTCCAGGTGTCACCGGAGGCAGACCCTCTTTGGGAGGGGCACTAAAGAGATGCACACCGAAATGATATTCTTTGCTTAGACTGTCTTATGCCAGTGCTCAGGCTTAGGCTTAGGCTTTTGCTTAGGCTTAGGCCTAGGCATGCGCGCACGCATGCACACAAGCATGCACATGCGCTTTTCCTCCAACGCAACTGCTGCCGACACCCCCGCGGACTCTACATCCTGCCTTCTCAGCGTCTTCTCGGCTGCCGCCGCTTCTTTGTGCCTGCCAGCTGCACTTGACGAGGCGGGCGCGGCCGCGCGGCCGTCCTGTGGGCGACGTCGTTGAGCGCCGTGGCCTGCCGCCTGCTGCTGGCGCCTCTGCTCGGTTGTCACGCCGGCGCTCGTGCAGGCTATCGGCGAAGTCGCGCCTCAGGAGGCGCTCGTTGACACGCACCTCCGCCTCGTCTCTGAGAGCAGGGCGGCCAGCGCTCTTCTCGTCTCGCGCTCCTGAACAACTGGTGCGTCACCACGGCTGGGCCGCAAGCAATAAATCAAGAGCGGCAGGACAGCGTCAGTCACATGGATGTCGTCGGCGGGTGGCAGGTGACGGCGGACGCTTCTCCGAATGTTGTCCAGCATCGGAATCTGTGAGGGATGTGGTCATCCAGCCCAACTGAATGGGCAGATAGTTTTCGAGATCCCAGGACCTGAAATCCGACTGACCATGCATGACGTGTGCGGAACGATGACGTACGACTACTGCCATGTTAGCCATGTTCACTGCACCCGTCAGCAGTAGCATACGCAAGGGGGAGGGCGGGGAGGGCTGGCGCCCTCCCATTGAGAACATCCTGAGCTTTTTTGCAACAGGGTACAATACCCTGTTGAAATTCGCCCTCAAAGGGCACAAGGGTAACTTCTGGTTGTGACGTCACACTCAGTAACGGTGGCGAAACAGTGCTTTTCGTGCCGCGTGTGCTTGTTGAGCCAGCCTGAGCCCAAGTTAAGCCCAAGCTAAGCCCAAGCTAAGCCTAAGCTAAGCTAAAACTCAGCTAAGTCTCAGCTAAACCTAAGCTAAGCCAAAGCTAAGCCTAAACTAAGCCTAAACTAAGTCTAAGCTAAGCCCAAGACCAAGTCAGAGCAAAGAATATTATTTCGGTGCGCACCTCTCTACTGCCCCTCCCAAAGAGGGTCTGCCTCCGGTGACACCTGGATCTGTGACACCTGGTGACACCTGGAAAGGGTATTCCCCTTATTCCGAGTCGAAAACGGTTTATTCCGAAAGGGGAAAGAAGAGAAAGAAGGAGAACAAAGGAGAAAGAAGTAGAAAGAAGCGCGTGAATATAGTCGCAAACTATGCGCATTGTCTGCATTTACCGGCCTCCATCCTCGGACGACTCTGGGCTTCTAACGGAATTCTTAGATGGACTTCTCTCCGTTAGACACCCTGTGGTGGTTGTAGGCGACTTCAATCTGCCCTGCGCTGACTGGATTGGCCTCACGCAGAGCACACGCGCGCGTCCTGCTGAGAGAGCGCTGTTCCAAGGCATCATAAACTGTGGGCTCACTCAGCATGTCACCCACCACCCCCACTAGAGAACAGAACATCTTAGATCTTGTCTTGTCCAATAATCAAGACGCTGTGCACACCGTTGCAGTCGAGCAACCATGCATCCCATCCGACCACAAGGCCGTTACATTCGAAATATCATCTTCGCTGTTGCAAAAGGGTGTTGGACGCACGTTCCGCGCATTCCATCGCGCCAACTACGATGCCATGCAAGACTACTTAGCACCGATTGACTGGGCTGCAGCTTTTGAGACATGCGCAAACATTGAGCAAATGTGGAATCTTTTCAAAGGAATAGTTTGCGACGCAATTGACACCTTCGTCCCTTTGCACTCCTCTAAGAACAAAGAGCCCCGATTAAGTAAGAACGTACGCAAGCTCGTGAATAGACAAAAGCGTCTACACGCAGTCTGGAAGCAGACGAATCGAGCTGTTGACCTAGACCGCTGGAAAGCAGCCAATGGCGAGGCGCGCCGCGCAGTTCACGCTGAGCATTTGCAGCGGGAACAACGCATTGCTCAACGGGGAAATTCTCGCGAATTTTGGTCGTCCAGAATGAACACTCAGGCAAGTGTCTCGCCCTTACTTAGTGAGGACGGCACTCTCCAATACGCTGACAGTGACAAAGCTGAGTGCCTGAACAAACAGTTTGCCTCTGTGTTTATCACTGACGATGAACACCCCCTCGCTTTGATGCAACGCACTCCGTACGTTATGCAAGAACCAACATTTGAACCACATCATGTCTATGCCACTTTACGAAAGTTGCCTGCAAAATTCTCGTCAGGATCAGACACAATTCCACAAATTCTTCTCAAGAATTTAGCACTCGTTCTGGCCGACCCCCTGTCACGCCTGTTCAGATTTTCGTTCGCATCTGGGGAACTTCCAAAGGATTGGCTCAATGCAAATGTCACACCTGTGTTTAAGAAAGGCAACAAATCCAAGCCAGTCAACTATCGCCCTATCAGCATCACCATCACTGTGTGCAGAGTTATGGAAAAAATAATTAAGTACCGTCTTACTAAATATCTGAGCGATAAGAGACTGGTAACACCGCAGCAGCACGGCTTCCTATATCTAAGCACAGTACGGTAACCCAGCTGTTGGAATGTTTAAATGATTGAACGCGTGACCTTGACGCTGGTGAGCCTGTCGATGTTGCATACCTAGACATCGCGAAAGCCTTTGATACCGTCAGCCACCCAAAGTTGTTGAGAAAACTCCAATGTTATGGCTTGAGCGCGCGAACACTGAAATGACTCAGTCAGTGGCTCTCAAATCGGCAGCAGCGCGTACGAGTCAATGACGCCTATTCCGAGTACAGCCCTGTGTCGAGTGGCGTGCCCCAAGGCAGTGTTCTAGGTCCCACCCTTTTCCTGCTCTATATAAACGACCTTCCTGATGCAGTCCGCGAAGCAAATATGAAGCTGTTTGCTGACGATTGCAAACTCTACTTCCGCTGCAAAACCCACGACGCACGTCAAGCTCTTCAAGTTGCTTTAAATTCCATCTACAACTGGGCAGAGCAGAACCAGCTTCAATTAGCCGTTCATAAGTGCACTATCCTCCATTTGGGAATTCGCAGCAACCCTCAAGCCAGCTACGAGTTAGGCAATGAGCAGTTAGAAACACTTCCCTGTGTGCGCGACCTAGGAGTGCTCATTAGCAAAGACCTGCGCTTTACAGAACACTGTAGACGATCTGCCAACATAGCTGCTGTTAAGGCTAACGCAATTCTGAATTGCTTTCACAGCAGAGACGCCAACCTAATGCGGCAGTTGTTTTGCACCTTTGTTCGCAGCAAACTTGAGCATGCTTCACCTGCTTGGAACCCGTAGCTTGTCGGTAATGTCCTCGAGTCTGTTCAGCGTTCATTTACCCGCTAGCTGCCTAACATGACTGGTCTTTCGTATAGGGAGCGTTTAACCGCCCTCGGCTTAGACACACTCGAGCTGCGCCGGTTACAGCATGATCTGACTTTGGTTTATAAGATCATTCACAACCTAGTCAGTCTCCGATTCGACGATTTTTTCTCCTACGCTATGCAGCGCTCAACCAGAGGTCACGATTTTAAACTCGCTCACATAGCCCAACATCGGCAATACAGAGCTCACTTCTTTTCCCACCGTGTAGTACCTGCCTGGAATTCCTTGTCGCCTGACACGGTCAATGCCACCTCTTTGCCTCGCTTTTACCTCGAAGCTCAAATTGGAAAACCTCTCCTCCTTCTTAGTGGCCAGACTGTAAACCACTGCAAGGTGTCGTCTGACCACGCCTACGCCTACCAGCCGACAACAGAGCCAGCCAAACTGAGCGTGTGTGTGTACAGCTGATGTCCCTGTATTCACTCTAATTAATTCGTCAAATATCCCCTCCTGTGGAGATTGTAGACATTGTGCATGCATTTGTTCGTATAATTGCGTATCGCTCGTCATGTCGCGTCGTGTGCTGATTGTTCATGTTGTGCTGTACGTGCGTTTGGCGAATAGACAAACAAACAAACAAACAAACGTCACGTACTGTAATCGCAATAATTCAAACGCTTTAAAGTCACCCGCTCAATAACGGTACAAATGGGGTAGCGACGCGACAAAACAAGCGATGGCATATCTGCAGAGATTCGTCGCGCCAGCATGGAAGCCAGGAGATACGACGGTCAAGGCATGTCACGGCCGGGTTGAGACGAGATGTGCTCGTGCACTCGTGCAGCTCGCGGCGCCGACGTTGCTATGTCGACGACGGCGCTTTCTAGCCGCAGTCGCACAGAGTCTTGTTCTCTTCCGCTTGCGTTTCGCCAGCAGGTCGCGTCTCTACTGCGAGTCGTGCGACGCGTTCGGGTCGGGGCGCGCAGCCGAGCCGACCAGCGCTCGGATCGCCAGCCACCTAGAGCGTAGACTTGATGGCGTCACATACGCAGGCGTGACAAGCACCCCCCCCCCCTTTCACCTGCGGTGCGTAGGCCGATGTCGACGAGTCGACCGTGGGTGTGGCGGACGGCGACGACGCGCAGTAGGTTCCAAACCTACAATTGTTACCCGTTTGGCACTGCGCACCCGAACGCCCAGACCCAGACGCACCCGGACGCGCACCCAGACGCCGAAACTGATGGACGCGAGGTGTCGATGTGGATGGTGACCGTCAAACCAGAATTCCCAAGACAAAGCCGCTGTCAAGACACACCATCTTGGCGACCGTAAAACGCTTTGAGGAGACTGGCTCAGTTGGCTACCGTCCTCATCCGATGCCAAAGTCTGTCAGAACTGAATAAACGTAAGAACGCGTGTTGCGTGTGATTCAGAATTCGCCAGAGAAGTCGACATGATGCCAGTCGCCAGATGAAACTTGGAGGAAGTCTAAGTTAAACCGTCTACTACAAGTGTTTAAAATTTCATCTAAATCGCTTCATCCACCCCGGAGATATGCTTGAACAAAAAGCGGAAGTCGAGGCCTGTATACTGCGCGTTGAAACGGTACAATACCGTTGAACTGTACTACACGAACAACATAGGTATTCCTGTCCGCAAGTTGTCCTCTCTCCTCTCGTTTATCCCAGCAGCTGTAGTTTACAGTCGTATCATCAAAATAAGTTACAAGAATTCATCGAACGTCAGTGCTAGAAGAAATCGCAAGTTGCCACTATGTAGTTTCTAGCCATCCATCTACAGGTAGCCACCATCGTCGAATATCACGTCATCAATGTGCAGGAGGCACTCATGCTTTGACTGCTGCTTCTGTACGTTGAACATCATTCCCGGCCATGGCGAAGCGGCAGTTCTGGCAAGCTGGGGAACGCGGGATGTCGACGGGCTTGCTCGGCCGTGAGCCGGTGGGCGGGATTCAGCGTCAGTAGGCCTTGGAGCAAGTCTTTCGTTGCCCCGTTCACGTTTTGCCAGAGGTGCCCTTGGTATCCGTCCCCGGGATCGCCGTCGAGTTCGAGTTGCAGCTCCTCCGGCGCCATGTAGGGGACGGCGCCGACGATCGCGAACAGCATCTCGTCCTTGCTGCCCAACTGCGCGGCCGACGCGAAGTCGGCCAGCTTGACCACGTTCGTCGCGCACAGCAGCATGTTCTCTTCCTTACAATCGCTGAAACAGAAAGGGATGACGGAAAGTCCTGTCACGCGCGCACACTACTGCAAAACTCGACCGGTGGATGATCCATCTATCGTGACAGAACTCTAACGCCTGTAGAATTTGCTGGAGAATTCGCAATGATTGAATTTCGGTCAAGTGGTGATTTTTCTCTAGATGACTGCCCAAATCACCATGGGCCGCTATCTCGACAACCAGTGTTGCGGTGGCGCCGCCTCCGAACAGGTCGATACACTTGACGACGTTTGGACGCGTCGTCAGTTTTTTTCAAAATTTAAAATTCTCGGAGAATTTCTCTCGCCTAAAAGAAAGCGGTCGCTGCTGTGCGAGGGCGTGCGCGCGATTGGTTGGCGCTTCCTCACCGATTCAACGGCCTCGGACTCCGTTTTTCCCGTCGATAATTTCGCCGCAAATACCTGTCCGGTACGCTTTCCACGGCCGACGTAAACGCTGCCAGTGATGCCTCTAAACAGCTTACAAGCAGCTCGGAATGTATGTAGCGCCCCGTCCTCACCGACCGGCCTAATGCCTCTCCAAGGTCGTACTCGTTCTGGAAGCTGGCACTGGCGGTCGTCCCGTCAGCGGACGCTTGGACGCCGACGTCTGCGGCTCCGAAGTCGGCGTGCGGCGCGCGAGCAGTTGCCATCTCGCCGTACTTGCAGGGCGCCTTCATGACCGACCGACTCTCAGAGTCCGACGACTGCGCTTCCGAGTCCGAGCGACTATCGATCTCGAGACGGAGTGCCGTCCGACAGCTGCTGGCCATCCCCGTATCGCACTTGGGATGCTCCGACGCGGCAGGCACTGCGGTGGGCATGCTGCCAGAGGCTGCGGTCCAGTCGCTGCTAGAGAAGCTGTCGACGGAGTCAGAACCGGGCGGCGGTTGTCGCAGCAGCTGCGCCGTCTTGAGACCGTCGGACCGCGCCGTCGAGTCGGTCGCGCTGCGGTTTCTGGAACTCGACCGCTCCGCTGCCGACGACGACGCTGCCGGCGCCGCGCCCTGCCCGCCCCTCGACCTCGCTGTGTCCCAGTCGACGTCTTGGGCGGACGTCGGTTCCAGTCGCTCGAGAGCAGTACGTAGGCTGCTCGAAGAAGCCGTCGATGAGCTTCCGGACACGGGCGACTCCTCCGCCCAGGCACACTCGACGCGTCGCGTCGAGACCGTGTGGGCTTTCGACGGCGACGCTGCCGGCGCGCTATCCATCAGGCTGCTGGCCGAGGCCGTCGACGCGCTGCTCGAGCTCGGCGCCACAAGCGCCACTTTCTCCGGAACACAGTCCGAACCGGGCGGAGTCTTCATGACGGCGACGGCAGCGGACGAAGACGGCGGCGGCAGACCGCGTTGCCGTACAAGAAATGCACGCGCAGCACGCGCGCACGCACAACAACTCTACTGGTAGTTATACTACGAATAAACTGAAAGAAGTGTTTGTCCTAGAATAAATAGAAATTCAATCAAGCGACACTGCAACAGGAGCCATATCAATGCAACATCAACATTCTTGGGAATCCTGTTGAAGGAACCAACAAACGGAACCACTTGTATCTATATGTAAATATCTTTAAAAACTGCCGTAAAGTGTTCATAAGCGTTCATAAGCGCGCGCTTTAGAGCGCGCGCTTATGAACGCTTTCTACTTCTGAATGGCTTACCGTTATAAAAAACGCTGCACAGCGCATTGTGGCGCGGTGGAACCCGGCATCGTCTTCTTGGCGAAACTGGACAAGTTTGCGCCGAAATTCGTGGAAATTCGACAGCTCTTCGCGAACGCCGAAGACAAATTTTGAAAGTCCGAATGCTCTGACGTCCGATTTTGTGGGGAAAACTGAGAGAATGACAACTTGGCGGCATTCTGCCTTCTAAATTTCGCGGTACTCAAAAGTTTTGTCAGAGAAACGCCCCTCTTCGCGACACAGCCAGTTCTGCTCAGCATTTTGTGCAAAATTTGAGTCAATAAATCACTAGGGTTACGTCAAGGTCGTAAGGAAGTTTAAAATTTAACGAAACGGTGCGTCAACGATTGTATACTGCGCGTTGAAACGGTACAATACCGTTGAACTGTACTACACGAACTACATAGGTATTCCTGTCCGCAAGTTGTCCTCTCTCCTCTCGTTTATCCCAGCAGCTGTAGTTTACAGGCGTATCATCAAAATAAGTTACAAGAATTCATCGAACGTCAGTGCTAGAAGAAATGGCAAGTTGCCACTATGTAGTTTCTAGCCATCCATCTACAGGTAGCCACCATCGTCGAATATCACGTCATCAATGTGCAGGAGGCACTCATGCTTTGACTGCTGCTTCTGTACGTTGAACATCATTCCCGGCCATGGCGAAGCGGCAGTTCTGGCAAGCTGTGGAACGCGGGATGTCGACGGGCTTGCTCGGCCGTGAGCCGGTGGGCGGGATTCAGCGTCAGTAGGCCTTGGAGCAAGTCTTTCGTTGCCCCGTTCACGTTTTGCCAGAGGTGGCCGTCGACCGAGTATTCGCCGCGTCGAATGTTGTGCTTAAGCCTGCTCGCCCGTCTGTCAGTAAACGGCGCCGGCGATCAGCTTGTAGAAGACGACGCCGACAGCCCATTGATCCACGGGATAGGCGTATCCGTCCCCGGGATCGCCGTCGAGTTCGAGTTGCAGCTCCTCCGGCGCCATGTAGGGGACGGTGCCGACGATCGCGAACAGCATCTCGTCCTTGCTGCCCAACTGCGCGGCCGACGCGAAGTCGGCCATCTTGACCACGTTCGTCGTGCACAGCAGAATGTTCTCTTCCTTACAAGCACTGAAACAGAAAGGGATGACGGAAAGTCCTGTCACGCGCCCACACTACTGCAAAACTCGACCGGTGGATGATCCATCTATCGTGACAGAACTCTAACGCCTGTAGAATTTGCTGGAGAATTCGCAAATATTGAATTTCGTTCAAGTGGTGATTTTTCTCTAGATGACTGCTCAAATCACCATGGGCCGCTATCTCGACAACCAGTGTTGCGGTGACGCCGCCTCCGAACAGGTCGATACACTTGACGACGTTTGGACACGTCGTCAGTTTTTTCAAAATTTTTCGGAAAATTCAAAACTCGGAGAATTTCTCTCGCCTAAAAGAAAGCGGTCGCTGCTGTGCGAGGGCGTGCGCGCGATTGGTTGGCGCGCTTCCTCGCCGATTCAACGGCCTCGGACTCCGTTTTTCCCGTCGACAATTTCGCCGCAAAGACCTGTCCGGTACGCTTGCCACGGCAGACGTGGACGCTGCCAGTCATGCCTCTAAACAGCTACAAGCAGCTCGGAATGTAGCGCCCCGTCCTCACCAACCGGCCTAATGCCTCTCCAAGGTCGTACTCGTTCTGAAAGCTGGCACTGGCGGTCGTCCCGTCAGCGGACGCTTGGACGCCGACGTCTGCGGCTCCGAAGTCGGCGTGCGGCGCGCGAGCAGTTGCCATCTCGCCGTACTTGCAGGGCGCCTTCATGACCGACCGACTCTCAGAGTCCGACGACTGCGCCTCCGAGTCCGAGCCACTATCAATCTCGAGACGGAGTGCCGTCCGACAGCTGCTGGCCATCCCCGTATCGCACTTGGGATGCTCCGACGCGGCAGGCACTGCGGTGGGCATGCTGCCAGAGGCTGCGCTCCAGTCGCTGCTAGAGAAGCTGTCGACGGAGTCAGAACCGAGCGGCGCTTGTCGCAGCAGCCAGCTGCGCCGTCTTGAGACCGTCGGACCGCGCCGTCGAGTCGGTCGCGCTGCGGTTTCTGGAACTCGACCGCTCCGCTGCCGACGACGACGCTGCCGGCGCCGCGCCCTGCCCGCCCCTCGACCTCGCTGTGTCCGAGTCGACGTCTTGGGCGGACGTCGGTTCCAGTCGCTCGGGGAGCAGTACGTAGGCTGCTCGAAGAAGCCGTCGATGAGCTTCCGGACGACACGGGCGACTCCTCCGTCCAGGCACTCTCGACGCGTCGCGTCGAGACCGTGTGGGCTTTCGACGGCGACGCCGCCGGCGCGCTATCCATCAGGCTGCTGGCCGAGGCCGTCGACGAGCTGCTCGAGCTCGGCGCCGCAAGCGCCACTTTCTCCGGAACACAGTCCGAACCGGGCGGAGTCTTCATGACGGCGACGGCAGCGGACGAAGACGGCGGCGGCAGACCGCGTTGCCGAAAAAGAATAAACGAAACAACAAAAAACAAAAAAGAAGAAGAAGAAAACGACAAAAAAAACAAAAAAAAAAAAAAAAAAAAAAAGAGAAAATACAAGAAATTTAGTTACACAAACAACAATACAGTGATCCCAAGCACGAAGAGTGAAGTACACGCGAGCAAACGAGCTATTAATGACACTTCGACATGAAAATATAGTATAATAGACTAATTAACAGAAAAAAAACAAACAACAAAGAAAACAAAAGAACAACCACAGGCTCACACACAGAAGCACCCCACGCCACCCCAAAAAATAACAAAAACAAACACACACAACAGAGACACAGAGAAGAAAAAAACGAACACCCACACCAAGAACAACGAAACACAACACACAAAGCAAGAACAAACAAAAAGACAACAACCAAGACTAAAAACAGAACCAGACCCCCGACCCACCGAACGACAACCACGCCAACAACCAACAACACAAACACAAAAAAACCAAAAAAGCACAACCAAACAAAGAAAACAAGAGACACCCCCCACACACACACTAGAAAAACACACAAAGAAAGCACAGACACCACACACACCACACAGAAACAACAAACAAAGAACAAAAAAAGCCACAGCGAAAAAAAAAAAAAAAAAACAAGACGAAAAAAACCACAAACCACACGCAGAAAAACATCCACAGCACCCAACAACCCACCAACGAAACCGAACAAACAGAAACACCACAAACAAAAACAACACGAAAACCACAAACAAACAACCAAAACACACCAACCACACCAAAAAACCCAACAACACCAAAACCCACAAACAAACACCCCCCCACAGAAAAACACCCAAAAACAAAAAAAACAAAAAAAAAAAAAAATGCACGCGCAGCACGCGCGCACGCACAACAACTCTACTGGAAGTTATACTACGAATAAACTGAAAGAAGTGTTTGTCCTAGAATAAATAGAAATTCAATCAAGCGACACTGCAACAGGAGCCATATCAATGCAACAGCAACATTCTTGGGAATCCTGTTGAAGGAACCAACAAACGGAACCACTTGTATCTATATGTAAATTTCTTTAAAAACTGCCGTAAAGTGTTCATAAGCGTTCATAAGCGCGCGCTTTAGAGCGCGCGCTTATGAACGCTTTCTACTTCTGAATGGCTTACCGTTATAAAAAACGCTGCACAGCGCATTGTGGCGCGGTGGAACCCGGCATCGTGACGCTGCCGTCGTTGACAGCTGACCGGTGTGAGACGACGCCCAGTCTGCGTCGGCGTCGACGCTGCCGTCGATGTGTTGCATCTTCGAACGAACATCTTCCCTGATGAGATCTGTTATGTGTACCTCATTCGAAAGGTATAAATACAGTGCTGAACCTTTGCAGCAATGATGACTTCTCATCTGAAGCAAAACCTGGCCTTGTTTCACCTTCTCTGTGACTCTAAGCCAAGACTACGGCTTGCAATCTTATGAGGGTTGGATAGCGAGACAATCAAGAGCATTGCTGAGTGTTGTCACAACCTGGCTCGTGGGAACATTCCATTGACTCCTGCCCAAAAGACACGTCTACGCAAGTTTGGTGCTGCAGTGGTGCGCATTGCAGTTTAAAGGAACTTCAGTTGCTGAGAAGCGCAAGGTGGTGATTCAAAAGGGTAGTGGACTACTCACTGCTGTGCTACTGCCAACAGTTGCTGCTGTCACTGCATCACTACTGGAGGATGCGTAAGATGAAGCTAGTCCCTGCCGACATGTCTTTCTGCAGTCTAAAAGAGACAAGATTAAGTTAACGAAGCTGGTGAACAGCTGGACAGCAATGGCCATCCCATCTCTGGTTCAAACATTGGGCGACTGTTCCACCATGCAGTACGAGACTATGTTAGAGAGAGTCCAGTTGGTTGGGACGAGTTTGAGGCAATGCTCATGCAGAACCATGTTCCAGAGATGGCTCCTGGGAACAGATTCAAGTTTGCGGTGCGTGAAGAGCCTCACACTCCTACATCACTACATACAGGGTGTATAACTGCCGCGTTCGAAGGGCGATTGCTTTAATATTTTGTGGGGACATAAACAGAGGTTTAGGAAAGCAGATTGCGAAGTTTTAGGAAATTTGATACACCACAGTGCAAATGGTGACTGTTGAAAGCTTGTGCCGGTTTTTGGATGAAATCGATATTTCTATGGCGTTGTATTCGTGCGCCCCTCAGGTTAACCGCCCCTCAACCCAGTGTGACAAGAGGATGCGCGCTGACTCAACTGTATGACAAGCCATTCTCAAAGTTTCAGCAAGTTTTGTCGATTGGCAAGTGCGCTGTGTTGCCCAAGGAAAGGAGTGTGCCACTCGTTATGCCTTTCGCAACAATGCACTGCAAGGCGCAGCAGTATGGCACACTCTAGCTTATTGCGCACCGATTGATCTGCTACATTAGGTTAGCCCCCAGTTCCTCGGTCCCCAGTTCCTCGGTCCCCAATTCCTCGGTCCCCAGTTCCTCGTTCCCCAGTTCCTCTGTGTCCCAATTCCTCGGTTCCCAATTCCTCGTTTTCTCAGTTCCTCGGTGCCCAATTCCTCTGCGCCCCAGTTCCTCGGTTCCCAATTCCTCGTTTCCCGAATTTGTCGGTGACGCAATTCCTCGGTCCGTAGTTTTGTAATCGTGTATTAAGAGCGAATGGTGAAGCACGCATGGATGGACGAATGCGCACCTCACGCACGCACGCAAGTGTCTGCACGAACGCGATCGCACGCGAACATGCACTGACACACGCGCAAAGATGCATGGGAGCGACCGGCGGCACGTACGTTCCGGTCTGGCGTGGTGAGCTACGTGCACGGAACAACGTGCAGTCAAAATACAAATGGGTACTGTAACTGAGAACAGAGGCCAGCTGGGGACGGAGCGTATGATGGGGCACGTCAAGGTACATGTACGTTCTGACTGTTTGGTAGGCGTGATCGCTACTGCCAGATTGTCCGTCAACCAAGAAGACAGGGCGGCAAAATGTCTGACTGTGACTGCGACTGTGATTGGGCTACTGAATGGTTTGGCTGCTGAGTTGCCAAAAGAACAATGGCGTTGCGGTCGCGGACACTGTAGCAAATTTCTCAAGCCATATTCTGCAAGCAAGGTGAAGAAATTCAAGCTGACTGCCGCCCCGCGCCGCCAACATTATGCTCAATCAGAAATAGAAACTCACTGCCAATAGCAGAAAAGGCGATGAAGAGGCTGCTGAATCGGGGCGCAGAGGAACTGGGCAAACGAGGAATTGGGAACCGAGGAACTGGGGCGCAGAGGAACTGGGGACCGAGGAACTGAGAAAACGAGGAACTGGGAACCGAGGAATTGGGGCACAGAGGAACTGGGGAACGAGGAACTGGGGACCGAGGAATTGGGGACCGAGGAACTGGGGACCGAGGAACTGGGGACCGAGGAACTGGGGGTATGCCGCTACATTACGCCAGTCTGCTATTGCCTCCCCCACCACAACCCATCTGTGGGGCTACAAAAGGGGCCCTGCTGTGAAGGCACGCGAGTGACGCATTTCCTTCGCTGGGCGACAACGCGCAACGACGCCATAACTTCTCAATAGAATTCTTGCATCGTTGGACGACACTTGATGAACCTTCGAGAATGGCTTGCCATAGGGTTGAGTCAACAGTGTGCATTCCTGTTATCACACTGGGTTGAGGGGCGCGCGAATACAACGCCATAGAAACATCGATTATCCCCCCAAAACAGGCACAAACTTTCAACAGTCCGCATTTGTGCTGTGGTCTATCAAATTTCCTAAAACTTCGCAATCTCCTTTCCTAAACCTTTTTTTATATCCGCACAAAATATTAAAGCACTCGCCCTTCAGACGCGGCAGTTATTCAAAATTCCAGGTGGGCAGAATAAAAAAACACCCTGTCGACCCAAGCCACCTCGAACACCAAAGAAGGCAAACAAGAAGAGCCCCCAAGTGGGCTCAGGACAACCCCTGATAGTGAAGAGGAGTGCCAAGCATCCAATCAAGGAGACATTGCGATTCGAATCTCTATATAAGTGACCTCTCTGTGACAAGCGCTGTTGCATTATGAATCGTGTGCTGAAAAAACTCTACTTGACACCTGGTTCCCCTGCCTACTTTGCTGGCGTAAACACATTGTATAGAGAAGCAAAGAAGGTCAACCCACACATCAAGCAAAAGGATGTGATTGACTACCTTCAGTCTGTCAGCACCTACACAAAACACAAACCTTCACTAAGAAGGTTCAAGAGGAATCGAATGGTATCATTTGGCACTGGATATGACTACCAGCTAGACCTAATTGACTACTCCAAGCTTTCAAGGCACAACTCTGGTTTCAAATACATCCTGTGCTGCATTGACATCTTCTCAAAGTTTGCATGGGCTGAAGCTATAAAGAACAAGATGCCAACTAGTGTACTACAAGCCTTTAAACGACTGTTGAAGAAACCTGCAGCACGGATTGACTGACGGATTAGTGTGCGTGCGTGACAGGTCTTTCCGTCTCTCTTCCTGCTTCAGAGACATAAAAGAAACGAACATCCTGCTGTACAGCCAGGACGTGTGCGTGCAAGCTGGCCGACTTCGCGTTGGCCGCGCAGTTGGGCAGCGAGAACGAGACGCTGTTCGCGATCGTCGGCACGCTCCCCTACTTGGCGACGACGTTCGGCTCCCGGCTCCCGGCAGAACCTGAATCCCGACGTTCGGCTCTCGGCAGAGCAAGCGCGTCAGCACCCCGCGTTCCATCTCTTGCCGGAGCTGCCGCTGCGGCTCGGCAGAGAATGAATGGGAATACACATAGCTAGACAAGGAGTGAATACTGAATGCGAATCTCGATTCGACGATAGAATATGCTGTAGAAGAAACTAGTGTCAATTGCGATTTCTTCTAACACTGCTGTTTAGGCCGAATGAATGCAGCGTTCAGCGTAAATATCCCTAGATCATGACAACCCCTAGATCACGTACACATACGGAACCGCTTCTACATACCGTAAATCCCCGAATGAACGCGGGGCGTTTATTGGGGTATTTCCGGTATGTAGAACCTGTAACTTATTTCAATGATACGCCTGGTAAACTGCAGCTGCTGGGATAAACGAGAGGAGAGAAGACAACTTGCGGACAGGAATACTTATGTACCGTAGTTCGTGTAGTACAGTTCAACGGTATTGTACCGTTTCAACGCGCAGTATACAATCGTTGACGCACCGTTTCGTTATATTTTAAAATTCCTTACGATCTTGACGTAACCCTAGTGATTTATTGACTCAAATTTTGCAAAAAAAATGCTGAGCAGAACTGGCTGTGTCGCGAAGAGGGGCGTTTCTCTGGCAAAACTTTTGAATACCGCGAAATTTAGAAGGCAGAATGCCGCCAAGTTGTCATTCTCTCAGTTTTCCCCACAAAATCGGTCATCAGCAGAGCATTCGGACTTTCAAAATTTGTCTTCGGCATTCACAAAGAGCTGTCGAATTTCCACGAATTTCGGCGCAAACTTTTCCAGTTTCGCCAAGAGCAGCAGGTTGTTTTTTGCGTATTTTTTGTGTTTTTAATGTGAATTTTTTCGATTTTTTAGACTTCTAAAGCAGGCGAATGCGAAGTATCGGCAGCAAAATTATCAGAAAAGACGGAATTTCGCCGGCATTCCATTGATGGTACTGAGGGCTGCCACAAAGCTGAGATATTGGGTGCTGGCTGGCGGGCTGGCCGGAGGCGCTGCCGCTTCACAGGTTTGTCAGTGATACTGTAACTGTAATATTTTTCATAAATCTATACTGTAAGCAGCATGTATGTCTCGTTGAGTAATCATATTGGGGCGGCACATGGCACTCATAGGTGGGCTCAGGGGGTGTAGGGGGGGAGGGGGGGGTTCACCCTCCCTCTGGCTATAGCCGTCCCGCTTTTTTGCGGGAGAGGCCCCCCTGGCCATCGCCATCCTGGATGACTTGCGGGAAACCCTCTCTAAATATTAAAAATAATGGGTAAAGATGCGTGTTTTTGTTTCTTTTTCAGTGTAGTCTGACCCAAAAACGCCTGAAAAGTGCTATTTAGACCTCATTTTGACCAAAAAGTACCCATTTTACGCGTTATTATGGTGCAAAATTCCCCAGTTCGACCACCCATCCTAAAATTTTTGATTCCGGTCATTTCTAGAGCCCCCTGGTCGAAACCGAAACCCTCGAAAAAGCCAGAGACCCCCCCCCCTGGCTTTTTGGACCAATCTACACCTATGCTTACTGAACTGATCTGGGTGTTTCTACATTATTCCCTCCCTCACCTCACTCTCTACAAAAAAAAGCAACAAAAGTGATTTTATGTACTTGTTACAATTTTTAAATTCGTTGTCAGCGTTACGAAGAGTGGCGCGAAAATCTGCCAAAGCTGGATTGGCTGGCCGCCAACCAAAGTTTCGAAAAGTTCAAATGCAATGCGCAACTGGCGAAATCGCAGGCGTTTGAAAAAAGCGAAAATTTCGCACATTGGGCTAGGACCAGAGCGCTGAACGCCGAAACATGGCTTCAGGGTAAATTAAATTGAATTTTTGAAAATTTCAAATTGGAATTTATTTGAATTTGAAGTGCTCGCAATTGCATGCATTTGCTCTGTTGTTGAATCTGTTGCGGTGGTTTTGTGTGTTGTGCGTTTTGCCTTTCTGTTTTGTTTCTTCTGCGAGCCAATTGCTACTGGTTTGATGTTTGTTGAGTTTTAGTTAAAGCAAAATAAATTTGAAATTCTTAATATAGTGCAATTGAAATAGCTGTTATGTGCGTGCGTGTTACCAGTGAGTGTGCAATTATTGATTGTATACCTTAATTTATGATTTTAATTTTTATTTTAGATTTAAATTAAATCACAATTTTCAGCTATCGGCCCCCGACCCCTGTACCTTGTTGCAGAGTTGCGTGATAACTCGCAAAAGGATGTGGATTCCATCGTCAGTGCTGACGCACTCAAACCCGATCTCTCAGGTTTAATTTTTAAACTTTAATTTGAACTGGAAAAATATTGTTGAAATTGAAATGGTCTTCGAAATTGAAATAGAGTAGTCAATATTGAATTTTGTTGTGGATGAAACTTTACCGATTGCCCGATTCTTGCTTTGAAGTCAGTGGAGGGGGACAGTCAAGAAATACATACGTAAATTTTGATGTCCTTAAATACACTCGTTGGAACGTTTTTTTCTTGTAGACTTTGGAATTCGTTTTCTAATGCATAGCTTGCGGTTCTTTAGCCAACGTAATGCAGTCGACGGCGAGCGAGCAAGCTTCAGCCACGAAGAGTAGATTCCAAAGAAAGGTTGAACTTTGAATTTGAAAAAAAATATAGTGAACGCGGTTTTGCGTTACTGCGTGTGGAGATGTAGCTCTTATTGGGGGGGGGGGCAGCTACCTGTATTTGCATACAGACGCCCCCTCCCCAGTCAAATATATTTAGGCCAATAGTGGAGAATTTTTGCACCGAAATAGCGTCGGTATAGGGTTGACGGTCTAAAGAGGGATTTGGTTATTTCAGTGTAAGTGTGAAAAAAACCAACAACTTGTAACTCGGAAAATCATGAAAAGCAAACCCAAAGTTCAGAATTAAACACGAACCTAGTTCGTGGTTTAGATGTGAGAATAGCTGTCTTTAAATTACTAACGCGTTGATGGGCAAGGGACCAAATAGTCGTATTGAAGCATTTCTGTCAAAAAAGTCTCGTTAATCGTCTCGTTTACTGTTTACCATTTTTGGAATTTTTTGCAGGAGAGCGACGCTGAGAAAATTCAGCGATTTCAAGAAGAGTCCTTAAAAGCGCAGGCGAGCATTTTTTATTTTTATTTCTTTTTTATTAATTTTTCTGGCCTGTCTTTTTTCGCGTATGACCAATCGCTTTTGAACAGAAAGAACACTACGTCTCTTTTTCGTTTTTTGTTTAAATAATTTAATTTTAGGCTAAAATGCAGTCGGAAGTGACGAGACTGGAAAAAGACAATAAAGAGCTGAAAAAACAACTGCTTCTATTGAGGGAGAAATCGACGCAGACGAAACGCAGACAACCTAAGGTTGTGTTCTGTTGTTTTTTTTTTCAGGTTAGGTTTTACTGTACTGTATGGATTTGATTGATATATGTTTTTAGCGCTCCCTGATCGACATGTACTCCGAGGTGCTGGACTTGCTGTTGGAGTACGACTCTTCCTACAATACCCAGGACAATTTGCCCAGAGTAATTTTTTTTTGATTTTTTATTTTCTAGAATTTTTGAGTTGACAAATTCAGGTCGTAGTTGTGGGCGATCAGAGCTCGGGCAAGACAAGCGTTTTGGAGATGATCGCCAAAGCTCGACTGTTCCCGAGGTGTGAGGCACGCACGCACGCACGCACGCACGCACACGGACCGGCACGCACGCACCGACGCGCACGCACGCACGCACGCACGCACGCACGCACCGGCACGCACGCACGCACACACAGACACGTGCATACAGCCTCCCTTCAGAGGCTCCGGGGAGATGATGACTCGCGCCCCCGTGAAGGTCACCCTCTCCGAGGGGCCCTACCACGTGGCGCAGTTCCGCGACAGCAGCCGCGAGTTTGATTTGGGCAAAGAGACCGATGTGAGTGGTGTCGGTCTGTCTGTCTGTCTGTCTGTCTGTCTCCCTAGCATACCCGTAACTGGAGGTTGCCCCCCCCCCCCACAAGGTTCCCCCCTCTCCCCCAACTGACATGTTGCGACCAGAAATGATAACACTGAGTGTGTTTGCCTGCTTTCCTGTGTTCTTTTACATAGGACACCGAAATAACACGCCCTTTAGACCATATCGCCCCCACATGGTCCGATCCAGTTACACACACGTATGTACCTAGCTAGCTCGCTAGCTAGGTAGCTATGGGCATTTAGCTGGCAGCGCTCCGTAAAGAGGTGGAGCTGCGTATGGTGAATTCGGTGCGAGATGGCAAGACCGTATCCAGTGACGTCATAGCGCTCACGGTCAAAGGACCCAACTTGCCGCGAATGGTTCTAGTGGACCTGCCCGGTGTCATCTCCACGGTATGCGCGGTGCACTGCAAATACGATTTTTTTATCTCCGATTACCGTAAATCCTCCATGTATTGGCAAAAGGGTAGTGTACTGTCAACCTCTCCGTACCCTCGGGTACTACTTGAAGTTGATCACTATTTTCGGAGAGGGGCACTATTGGAGGGTTTACGGTACTTTGAACAAGAAGTGCCAACACTGTGGTTGTGTGATGTGTCTTTCACGAAAGCCCCCCCCCCCCTCCCCTCGCTCGCTCACCCCCCCCCCCCTTGTCGAAACTGGTTTACCTGTGTGTACCTATGTACCTATGTGCGCAGAGGTTGCATAGAGAATTTGTCAAACCGTCAACCCGCGCTCTGTTTGGTTACTTTGGAGGAAGAAGCAGTAGTACAGCTGTAGAGGAAATAGCAAGGATTCTTTCGTTGTGTATTTGTGGAGTCTGTGAAACATTCATAGTCCGCTTATACAACTTGCACTCTATGGACGGCACAAATATCAGCAAAAATGGCTGTGAGAATGGTTTTTTAATAATTTCAGTTGACTGTGATTATAGGTGACGGCGGATATGGCAGCGGATACGAAAGACGAAATTGTGCGCATGTGCAAGCAGAGCATGGAAAACCCAAATGCCATCATACTGTGCATACAAGGTGGGCTGCGCTGTTGGTTCTTTTTTTTTGGTTTGGTTTGGTTCCAACTTTAAAAAAAAAAAAATTATTAAAAAAAAAACAACTTTTTTTTTAAATTGTGCAACCCTGTTTGCGCAGTTGTGCTGTTTACGTTTTTTTGCGCTTATGATTCGAAGAAGGATATAGTGCCAACTTTGATGCCTAAGTGCGGCATTTACACAGTACAGTAGTCTGCCTGCAAGCACGCACACGCATACACGCGCACACACACGCACGCACGCACACACACACACACGCACACACACACACACACGCACACACACACACACACACACACACGCACGCACACACACACACACACACAGAGTCAATTTGTTTGTCGTGCGCGCATGGAAAGGAAATGGACCCACTTGTGGGGGGAGGGGTTTCTCCACATTGTATACGTTTATTCCAAAACGTCTTTAATTTAATGAGTTTCAGATGGCGCAGTGGACGCGGAGCGCAGTAACGTGACGGATTTGGTAAGCGCCATGGACCCCAAAGGGCAGAGGACCATATTGGTATTGACCAAGGTCGATTTGGCCGAGGAAAACCTCACCAATCCAGATAGGGCGAGTTTTAATTTTTGGATGCGTGCCCTAAGCCATACACTTGCTTGAATTTGAAGCATACCTGTCACTTGGGGAGGGGTACCTCTCCAACCCCCAGGTGCTGGGTCGGGCTGTAAAAAAATATCACTACTAAAAAGTTGATTGAAGTGCACTTAAAAAGGCTTTTGCTTTACTTGGCTGTTGTTGACACCCTTTTTTTGTTGACACCCCTTAAACCATTTTCTGCAACATTGATTTGACGTCCAAAACGGTCTCTGAGAACTTTTAAATTAAAAAAAAAATAAATGTTTTTTTAGACAATTTCCTTCAACCATGTTGTTGTAGTGTTGGATTAGGGGCAACGCTAGGAGGCCGTCAATGGCCATGTAGCATAGCCATATCCATGACGCCTTCCTGTCCAGAGCCGGCAATCAGCCAAAGAGCTTCGGAAGAACGTCATCTATAATCTAGGGCAGCGACACTAGAAAATCCATCGAAAGGGAAGTCCTCGGTCTAGTGGGTCCATCAAGAACCGAACCCACGACCTCGCGCGCAAGAGTCAGATTCTTTACCACTAGGCGATACGCTGCCCTCCTTCAACAATTGTTTCTTTTTCGTCTCTGTCGCTTAATAACGCAGAGATAAAACATTTGTGAGGGTTGTACTCAGTTATCGATTTTTTTTAGATCAAGAAAATCTTGGAGGGAAAGTTGTTTCCCATGAAGGCGCTGGGTTACTTCGCAGTGGTGACTGGACGTGGTAACACCAAGGACAGTATCGATTCCATTCGGGATTATGAGGAATCCTTCTTTCAAAGGTCCAAGCTGTTCAGGTGGGCTCTAGTTTGCCTAAAATGCCTCACATGTGTCTTTCTCTGCCTAAAGCATGTAGCCTGATATTAGCCTCGGTTACCATAGGTGAGGTGTAGTAATTAGATGACAAAAGCATTGGTAAATTACTGTAAATCCTCTAATTACACCTCTGGGGAAATTGATTCGTTTGGACTGTAGGGGGGAGGGGGGCGGGTAATTGTAGAGTGGGACCTCATATTGGGGGTTCAACTTTGGAAGGGTTGATGTTTTGGTTGTTGAGATGATCGTTTGATGCGATAGGTATTAGGCAAAAAAGGTGGTTAATGGGTTGTCTCATTTTAGAGGTGTTGCGTCAGCACCAATAATTTGTATTGTTGGTATATAGCTAGTAATTTTAAACTAGTAATGTCGTTATTTTGTGCACGAAAGAAGAGCTTTTGCATTGGATTTGTTGCCAGCGCGAGGCCAATGAATTACCTCGTTTTGCGGGAAAAAAACCTTTTGCTGAAAATGTTAAATGTTTCAGTCATTACATTTAGCTCGTTGATGTACATTCCCTAGTCACTCATTGGGTGCGATCTAATTGCGACAATTTCTTATTTGTTTATGAAACCTGAAACATAATTATAGTGCAATGTAGCGTTGTTTTTTGCAGAGACGGAATTCTCAAGCCAACTCAGATGACAACGCAGAATATGTCGATGGCAGTCAGTGAGGTATTCTGGCGCATGGTTCGCGACTCGATTGAGCAACAAGCGGACGCTTTCAGGGCTACTAGGTGTGGAATTTTATTTATTTTTATTATTAAATTGAATATTTTTGCTGAGAAAGTTGTGTATTATACCTTGAGGCGTGCGCGTGTGGGTGGCTGGTCATTCTTTTACGAAGCGCGTTGTTTTGGCGATGCGAGATCAGTTTGCGACTTTCCTTGCGACGTATTTTCACGTATTTATTGAACATTGAGTGAGGATATTTATTGCGATTATATTTATTTTAGATTCAATTTGGAGACGGAATGGAAGAACACCTTTACGCGTCAGCGAGAGTTGGACAGGGTGCGGAATGCCTTTAATTCATTGCCAAAATCCGCGAAAAATACGCATAATTTATTTGTACTAAAACTAATTAATAAATAAATATCTGCTGACGTTTTTTTTATCTACCTAATTGACAGTGCGCGCGTTCCACCAATAGGAAGGCAGTTGGCATTCCTTTAGGACGAACTCTTCGAGAAAGCGCGCGGGGAAATCCTGGACGAAATTGTGAATCTCTCGCACTTTGCGTCTAAGGATTGGGAATCCGTCCTGGAACGGAAGCTCTGGGAGAAGGTGAGATACAAAATCACACGCGCGCGCGCGCGCACGCACGCACGCACGCACGTGTACACTCTACGGCTGTTGTGCTTGCTTTTCAGCTAGCCCCTTTCGTCTTTGAGAGCGTCTACATCCCGGCGGCGTCGCAGGCGGATTCGGTGGGCAGGTTCAACACGATGGTCGACCAGCGTCTGCAGACCTGGGCTGACCTAGCCCACAAGAGCGTACAAGTGGGCTGGGAGACTCTCAGGGTACGGTAGGGGGGCTTTTATTAGAGGGGGGTTGGGAGGCGGATGTTTGTTGGTGCGGGTGAGTGTTTGGGAACGGACCACCCAAGATGGCGTGGGCAGCGATATTCAGAGATGGTCTCAGACTGTGGAGAATAATAGCTGCGTCTAGTTACCGTAGGCAAGCTTTCAATAGTGTCCCCCCCCTGATAAGAAGAGGTTGAGAACCACAATAGTGCGTAACTGGGGGGTTTACCTCTCCCCCCACTATTTTTCCAACACCCACCAACCCGCCCCCACCCCCCCCCCCCGCGGAATTTTCCCAAGGGATTTTCACTCTGTCTAAAAAGATAAACGAGTAAAGGTTGGTGTTTTTCAGTGTTATATGACCATAAAACAGCTAAATAACACTGTGTAGACCCTATTTATACCCATTTTTGACCAAGAATTACCAGTATAACTCAAAAAATGGCCCTTTACCTCCCACTTTTTGCTCCAGATACCCCCCCAGAATGCGGCCACTTCCCCCCCCCACTCTTACAGGCCCCGTTACAGGTATGCCCGTGGGTGGGTTGGGGGGGGGGCACTATTGGAGGATTTACGGAAAGCGCAAAGATATGCCACAGATAGAATAACTGTTTCACTGTGCCGTTAAATGAGGACGAATTTGAGAGCTGACCGTTAGGACCGCTAGCTCGCGTCGTTGTTCATTTTCCATACTGATTATCTGTAAACAAAATTTTAATTTTAATTTCTAAAGGAGCTGTTCTACTCGCACGTGGAGGAGGACGCGCGTCGGCGACAGGACCACGACCCGCTGTTTGAGCCGCTCAAACAGGCGGTGATTGAGGCGGCCATGGCCGACCACGTTTGGGACAGCAAGGCCGTAGACGCGCTGGTGCGTGCGCGCACGCACCGGCACGTACGCACGCACCGGCATGCACGCACGCACCGGCACGCACGCACCGGCACGCACGCACCGGCACGCACCGGCACGCACGCACCGGCACGCACGCTCACGCACGCACGCACCGGCACGCACGCACCGGCACGCACGCACCGGCACGCACCGGCACGCACGCACCGGCACGCACCGGCACGCACTCACCGGCACGCACGCTCACGCACGCACGCACCGGCACGCACCGGCACGCACGCTCCCGCACGCACCGGCACGCACGCACCGGCACGCACGCACCGGCACGCACGCACCGGCACGCACGCACGCACGGGCACGCACGCACGCACGGGCACGCACGCACCGGCACGCACGGGCACGCACGCACCGGCACGCACGCACCGGCACGCACCGGCACGCACGCTCAGGCACGCACGCACCGGCACGCACGCACCGGCACGCACGCACCGGCACGCACGCACCGGCACGCACGCACCGGCACGCACGCTCACGCACGCACGCACCGGCACGCACGCACCGGCACGCACGCACCGGCACGCACCGGCACGCACGCACCGGCACGCACGCACCGGCACGCACCGGCACGCACGCACCGGCACGCACGCACCGGCACGCACCGGCACGCACGCACCGGCACGCACTGGCACGCACGCACTGGCACACACGCATCGGCATGCACGCGCGGACTGGCACGCACGCACGCACCGGCACGCACGCACACCGGCACGCACGCACCGGCACGCACGCACCGGCACGCACGCACGCACCGGCACGCACGCACCGCCACGCACCGGCACGCACAAGCACGCACGCACCGGCACGCACGCACTGGCACGCACCGGCACGCACGCACCGGCACGCACGCACGCACCGGCACGCACGCACCGGCACGCACGCACCGGCACGCACCGGCATGCACGGGCACGGACGCACCGCACGCACGCACGCATGCACCGGCACGCACGCACGCACCGGCACGCACGCATCGGCGCGCACGCACGCACCGGCACGCACACACACGCCGGCGCGCACCGGAACGCGTGCCCGCGCGCAGACGGTGATCCAATCGAGCGCGCTGACGGACAAGGAGGTGTCGGAGCGCGCCGACTGGGACGCCGCCATCGACTTCTGGGCTGACTCCGTGCGGAATCGACTCGACGCCACCCACAAGACTCTCGAAGACCTAAGGTGCCCTGTCTGCACGTGCGTGCGTGCCACGTGCGTGCGTGCGTGCGTGCGTGCGCCGTGTGTGTGTGCGTGCGTATGTGCGTGCTGCCGGTGCGTGCGTGCCGTTGCGTACGTGCCGGTGCGTGCGTGCCGTTGCGTACGTGCCGGTGCGTGCGCTGCGCGCGTGCTGCCGGTGCGTGCGCTGCGCGCGTGCTGCCGGTGCGTGCGTGCGTGCCGGTGCGTGCGTGCGTACCAGTGCGTGCGCCGTGTGTGCGTACCAGTGCGTGCCGGTGCGCGCGTGCGTGCGCCGTGCGTGCGTGCGTGCGTGCGTGCGTGCCGGTGCGAGCAATGAAACGAAGGCAAAAGCCACTGGAAACATAGAGAAAAGAGGCGTTGCTTGCAGGGGCCCGGGTTTTCTGGGCCAGTGGCTGGGCTGGCGCCACAAGACGGACGAACACCGTCTAAAGGAGGCGGTTGAGGGTGAATTGGAGCAGCTAATCCGAGTTGAACCGGTTTGTGCGTTGTACTTCGGATTCTATCGCCAATTTGAAATTATTGATACCACTGAACAGGGTTGCAATAAAAAATTTTATTTTGAATAAAAAAACTCAAATTTGTTTTAATTGACTTAGGAGCCATCAATGCTGCCAAATACCTGAACTAGGCATACCTGTAACTGGGGGGGTGGTTGGGGGGGCTTTGGGGGCCCCCACTAGTTTTTCAACCACCCCCCAACTCCCCCCCCCGACCCCCCCCCCCCCCAGAATTTTCCCAAAGGATTTTCGTCATGTGTAAAACGATAAAGGTGAGTAACTGTTGGTGTTTTTCAGTGCTTTTCAGTGTTATATGACCATAAAACAGCTAAATAACACTGTTTACACCCTTTTTATACCCATTTTAGACCAAAAAGTACCATCTATATTACTAAAGCACAATGTCTGTCTGTCTTCTTCTTCTTCTTTCCCAGCGAGAGAGTTGTCTGGATGGATTGACTAATTTTGTTGACCTCCGGACTTCACCATTTACGATTTCGATAGCTACCATCCGTGAGTTATCAAATTTCATCGTGTTTTCGATTTGAGAATTCAGTGTCAATTCTGCTTGGGATATATGTAATCGCCGTCTATCACGATTCACATCCGTTTTCGGTCGATCCGTACGCAAGATCGCGCATTGATATCAAATTGTGTTTGATCGAATTTGAGAATTTAGTGTCAAATCTGCTTGGGATATATGTAATCGACCGGGTGACACGAATCTGGCATTCGTTTTCCAATCCCTACAGTAGACAAGATATGGCATTATCCTTTTCTACAGTAGTAGGTATGACTGTTTGTGGGTTCTGTGTGCAATGCAGCAGAGAGTTCTGCTGGATGGATTGAGCTGAATTTTTGCTTGCTGGCTTGCTTGGCACATTTTACCATCAAAATAAGAGTGACACTACTGAAGCTGTCGTAATCCATGTGTTATGCAAATATAAATAAATTATATGATAATACAGCGCATTTTATGCGTGCTTCTGACTTATCAGAAGTGTTTAGAAAACCATTTCACACAGATCAATGGCGTAGTGGTTATGATGCACGTTACTTTTCTGGAGGTCCTGGGATCAAACCTCTGCCATAAAAATACTTGTAACTTTTTTGTTTATACCTTTTTTTGTTTTGCACGTGTTTATGCTATAAAAACTTCGAACTTTTTATTATTTTTTACTGTGTTTTGCAGGTGTCAACGCTATAAAAACTTGTATTACACGCACACGCACGCACGCATGCGCGCACGCATTAGCACGCACGCACGCACGCACGCACACACGCACGCGCGCAAGCACGGACTCGCGCACGCACGCACGCACGCACGCTCGCACGCACGCATGCACGCACGGAATATGGCTCAAGTTGAGGGTAAAAAGGCCCGAACATACCTATGCAAACGCGCACACATGCACGCTGGCACGCAGGCACGCACGCACGATTCCGCACCACGCAAGCACTCACGCACCACCACGCAAACCGCACGCACGCACGCACGCTCGCACGCACGCACGCACGACTCCGCACACACCACCACCACGCACACGCACGCACGCACGCACGCACGCACGCACGACGCACGCACGCACGCGTGTTAGCGTTTTAGTGGTGCGTTGTTTTGGTTTTTTTTCTGTTGGAAACGGCTGAAAACAATTGATGCGCCGCGTTCGCTGCGGCCGATGACCACTTTCTTAATTTTAGGCTTAGTCCAGACTTTGCTTTAGTCCAGTCATGTTTAGGCTTTGGCTTTGGGTTAGACTTAGGCTTCGCTTAGACTTAGGCTTCGCTTTGGTTTCGGATGGAGCGGATGCGGACGCAACAATTGTGTTTTGCCAAAAAACGACGTAAGGGAGACTCAAGCCCAAGCCTGCCGAAAAACGTCCGCCCCAGCCTGCCGGAAGGGAATTGGAAGCGTCGGACAGCGATCCTAGCTTAGAGCAGGTCCAAAGGCCTTGCACAAGCAGGCAGGATGAGAGCGCCGCTTTGGCAAGTCGCTCCAAGAGGGAAGAGAGGCCGTTCACAAATTTCAACGAGTTCTACAGAGCGGTCAAGGAGCTTCAGAAGAAGTGTATTATTTAGTTTCTCAATGGCGCTCAAATGTTTTGCGGTGCAATTACCTATTTATAGCAGACTGCCGAGCAGTCGGCGGCGCGTGCACAAGCCGATCGGGAAGCAGCAGCACTGCGCCTGCAGATCACGATGCATGAACATATGCGAGCAACCATGCAGATTACAAAAAAAGGCAATTATTATTAGCTGGCTCTGAAGGGCTGATTAAAACAATTAGCCCGCCGCCACAAAATATGGGATTTATGGTGTCTGCCCAAGATGGTATAGTGTCAAATTTTTACTATCGAATGTAATGACTGGACGCAAGAATGAAGCGTTGCAACAAACAAGGTGCAACAAACAGTAAAATGTTTTCCTGTATTGCAGAAGTGCATTGGTTGCATTGGTTGACTTCCTTTGGCTTTTGCTGCAGCACTTTACATATTCGTCATTGTTGCTTTTCAACTGAGCATTTGCAGCATGATTTTATGACACATTGTATTGATGATGAGACACTACTGAGGACAAAAAATATAGATACTGAACCACTTTGGAGTACTTTGCAAGCAGGAGTCCTGAGTTGAAGCGGCTAGTTATAACTCAAACAATGGCCAGCTACCCCCCCCCCCACTTTTTGCTCCGGAGACCCCCTCCCCCAAAATCGGCCAGCTACCCCCCCCCCCCACTCTGCCAGACCCAGTTACAGGTATGGAACTAGGTATAAAGATTTTTTGCCCATTAGAGTGTCAAACACAACTAATAGTGCTTCCCTAAAGCCTTTAGAAGTGTATTTAGCATCGTTTTAGTCAAATGGTGACAAAGCCGTTTCCTCTAAATGGTCGTGTGCGGTATCGCACTATGTTGGGAACCCGAATAAGAGCTTGGTTTTGGTGCTAATAAGCAAGTTTGTGTATGAATAATTACTAATTGTACTTTTTGCCTTTTTGCCACTCAGAAGCTATATTTTACCCAAAAACAGACTCTAATTTAAAAAATCCAACTTTTTTTAATTGTGCAACCCTGCCACTGAACCAATTAAATGTTATGGTCGTGCGGGAAATGGTAATACTTTGTCAGTTGAGAGAGCTGGCGTTTATAAGTGGCTTGAAACATTTATCGTAAGAAAGACGTATTGGTGAGAAAGATGTAGCTGGCTTCATGCTTTACCATGCTGAGACTGATTTGCTTTGTCGGAAACCTCCAATAATTCCCCCATAACAAAAAAGTCCTGAAAATGCGCAAAAAACGCAAGAAAAAACAACTGCAATTTTTGCAGGAGCACGGACCGAGTCTGAAGGAGCCCGATTTCGTGGTGGTCAGGAAGAATTTGGAGGCGAAAGGCCATCGGAGCGTCGCGGACGAAACGGTGCGACAGGTCTGGCATCAGCTGTACAGGAAGCACTTCCTTGAGAGAGCGCTCAATGTACGGTTGTTTTTTTTTATTATTTTATTCAAACGCGTTTGAATTAGCCCGAACGTGAGAGGGGGGGGGGGGTTACCTACCTAGCGAATATTTATCGAGGTTTTGACGCAAACATTACCGGGGGGGGGGTAAGTACGCGTTGTAAAACGAACCCCCTTATGGAACGTGTAGCCGGGTTTTGGACGGGGCGAGAGCACTTTGGACGGGGGGTGGGGGGGGGGCTCAAAATTTTTGGGAACAACGGGAAAGGAGAAAGAAAGAAAGAAAGAGATAGATATCCGCATAAGGCGGAGGTTGGGGAATGCGTCACGGACCACAGTGCTGAAACACACCAAAATAACTTTTCTTATTGGCCGTTTAAAGTCGAATGGACCACTCGATAATGATGGGACCGCTCAATCCGTTCGCCAATGGATCATGGTTCAGAAGCGCCCATTGGTCGGGTGGAATTCCGCTGAAAGAACTGCTGTATATCCCCAACTGGAAACATTTTTTGCCTCGCTTTCGCGTGTCTTTGTCCTTGTCACTGGGTTCGATCCATGATAGAGCCACTAGATCGAGGACTCCCCCCCCTCTCCACTGATTCTCTCGTGCTGTCGCTACCCTAAACTACATATGGCGTTCCTCCGACTGTCTTTGGCTATTTATGCGGCTCTAGACGGGAAGGCGTCATGGAGATGGGTGTATGCTATACGGGCCATTGACGGCCTCCTAGCGTTGCCCCTAATCCAAGAACAACAAAATTTTCTTTGTCATTGTTTTGTTTTTGCGCCTTGGCAACCCTTGGCCTGACGTGACCTAATTATTTTCGGTCTTGGCCAGACGTCACCTAATTGTATTTGGGGCCACACGGCCAACGCTGATACAGTAAGCTATTTGTAGCACATCTATAATGAAAACAGTGGTTTGCTCGTCTACAAAATAATCATGCTAGTATAACTCTTTCTGAAGGGACTTCAACTACTTTTCGATTTCGCGTATGTGACAGGCAGTATATTTCCAGGCGTATTGATCGTGTGGTCGTTGGGATCCACGTAGTTGGTGGTGTGGTTGACGCGGTGTGGTTCACGGATGCTCAAGGAACCCAGGAGATTACCGTAATTGTTCTTGGAAACCATTTCCAGCGCACGCGCGACTGCCGCGGCGCGTGGTACGCTCGGCGCGGCGCCGAGGGCTCCTCGAGCTCGGTCTATAGCGCCCCTCTAGAGGAGGACGAGTCGGCCCTGGACTGCGAGCCTGTTTCGGTATTCTGCCGTCTGCGACGCATGCTACGACTGACGGCGAATGCGCTGAGGCAGCAGATCACCAACACCGAGCAGAGACGCTTAGAGAGGGAGATCAAGGTACTATGGGGACGGATAAGGGGGCAGTAGCCCCCCCTGGTGAAAGCTGACCCCCCCCCCCCCAAGGGCGCGTACATGAGCTCTGTTGGAGTCCCCCCTCCCCAGGAGTTCAGAAGCCAGATAACCAGCCCGAAAGGTGGACTGAACCGTGTTTTGAACACATAACACCGTATATGTGGACCCTACTTCGGCCCAAAAAATCTGCACCCCCGGCGGTCTTCCGGTCTTACACGTGAAACACAGCACTTGAAGGTGTGGACTTGAAATATCAACGGAAAATGCCCCCCCCCCCGAATAGAACAGTGCACTGTGCCGTGCGACAATGCACACCGTACAACACGACCCCACCGTACACGCATACGTTCATGCGAGCATATACGCGTACAATAGTGTTTGCGCATTGCATACCGTAAACCCTATAATTAGCCCCCCGGGGGCTAATTTTTTCGTTCGAGCTCTAGGAGGGTGTATAATTATAGGGGGGGGGGGGGGCTAATTATAGGGGGAGGGGGCTTATAAACTGGAAGTGTCGATGAGTGGGAAGATGTGTGGGGAAAAAGGCGCGTGGAGGCGATTTTTAACGGAAAAAGGCGCTGTGCACACACGTTGGTACACTCTAACACACTCTCACACAGTCTCACATACAGGGTGTCCCAGCCTCGACTTCCCCTCTTTGTTCAAGTGTATCTCAGGGATGGGTGATGCGATTTCGATGAAATTTTAAACGGTTGTACTAATCAGTCAAACTTAGATATTCTCCAATTTTCAGTGAAATCCATAGCGTTCCTCAAAAGTTGTGCGCAAAACAATTTTGTATACGGCTGTATACGGCTCAAGCTTCTGATTGAGCAAGCCTGGAACGAGATTGCCACATTTCCCGATCTGGACGCAATTATGTGGAACAGGACGGTGCCTCTGCCCACTTTCATCGCGACGTTCGTCAATTTTTGGACGACAGATTTCCAGACAGATGGATCGGTCGCACGGGGCCCCATTGACTGGCCTCCGCGGTCGCCTGACCTCACTCCTTGCGATTTCTCGGTTTGGGGAATTCTGAAGGAAGTCGTTTACGCTCAAGAGTGCAAGACTGTTGCCGAACTGAGGAGTCCATCGAAAACGCGTCAGAGCACTTAGATGCTGAGCTCTGCTCGAAAATCTGCAGATCGGTGATCAAACGTTGCGAAAAATGCGTTGATGTCGATGGCGGTCTTTTTGAAAGCTGAAACCGCGTTCGATTTCACTGAAAATTGGAGAATATCTAAGTTTGACTGATTACTACAACCGCTTAAAATTTCATCGAAATCGCATCACCCATCCCTGAGATACACTTGAACAAAGAGGGGAAGTCGAGGCTGGGACACCCTGTACACATACGTGTACATACACACACATACGCGACCATACATACACCCAGACATGGAAACATGTGCCTTTCAGACGATGGTACTATTTAGGGAGGGGGTGTAATTATAGGGGGGGGGGGCTTATTAACTCAAAGTGGTCTTGGGAGGGTGTATTATTATAGGGGGGGGGGCTAATTATAGGGTTTACGGTATGTTCGTGTGCGGTGCGTGCATATATTGATATGGTGTTTGTCAGACGGTGCTGGACGAGTGGTCGCAAGATGAGGAATTGAAGAAGCGTCTGCTGACCGGCAGACGCGTAGAGCTGGCAGAAGAGCTCAGTGAGTCGGTTACTGTAAGTCCTACTATAGTACCCCTCCCCCCGGACCACTATGCGCTTTGAACCTCTCTTTACCGGGGGCACCTTTGGAGGGGGGTATAGCGTTGGTGGCTGGAATGTCGTTTGTTTGTGGGTGGACGGCTGTGTGTACGTACCGCATGGACAAGCGTAACTACTGCTTGCTTGGTTGGTGTCCTTGTTTAAATAGCGAGAATCATACGGTACTTCTTGCCCCCGGGGCTGTATGTGAGGGTTTACAGTAGTACTCAGGATACTATTGAAGAGGGTACGCTACTGGAAGGTGTACTGTATGCATAAACGCATGCACCATTCGAACGTGCATGCGTATTAGACTGTTGTTTGGAATACTGTATGTAACCTTCATTACCTGTAACAACAACAGACACGCACGCACGCGCCCAAACGATTGTAGAACGCGTTCGGGAGATTCAAGAGAAACTGGAAGAATTTGTCATTGCTCTAAACAAGGAGAAACCATAGCCAAATATCAAGGATATGAATATGAACACAGAGGACTGCGGAAAAAATCGTCAAAATCAGAACACGTCTTGACTTTTTTTGTTCGCTGCGCAGACGAAGCAACAGCAGATGTGCTTTTGTGATTTCCGCGGTGGTGCTTGTGCGTTTTGCGTTCTTTGAACCGCTTCGCTTATTGTGGCGCCGTAGTGCTTTGATAGGAGATCAACCCATGTGACTACAGTGCTCGGAGAGAGAGATTTAAAAAAAAATACCGTAGCATCTGCTGTAAGACCTAGTTCCTTAAGACCTAGTTTGCGTTGAAATTACAAACGCTTCACTGTAATTTGGCCTTCCCCTGTGTAAGTGACTATCTGACGCTTTGAAAATTCGAAACCGTCACACTCTTTCCGCCCTCTCAATATGGGGGAGTGGTATTGAATGCACTGCAACGCGAGAAAGAAACGCAAAATCATTTGAAGTGCACAGAGAGGACGGAAAAGGACTGCGGTGACTTTGTCTCTAGGCGATGTATACCGTATGGCGCGATTTCTTCTTTTGCCTTCAGTCTGTCAGTTTTGGGGCTGCTTTGTGCCCCTTTGGGGTGTGTTTCCTAGAGCAGCCGAAAAGAATTGTCTCCCTCGCTTGCAGGAAGAGTAAACGGCGGCGATACACGCTCTTACGTTCTCAAGGTCGATTGTTACAGTCGGCTGCTGACGGCGATGCGAAGAATTTGGTCAGCCCCAGACCGAGTGCATTGAAATGGGCAGGGGGAGAGAGAGAGAGAGAGAGAGAGAGAGAGAGAGAGAGAGAGAGAGAGAGAGAGAGAGAGAGAGAGAGAGAGAGAGAGAGAGAGAGAGAGAGAGAGAGAGAGAGAGAGAGAGAGAGAGAGAGAGAGAGAGAGAGAGAGAGAGAGAGAGAGAGAGAGAGAGAGAGAGAGAGAGAGAGAGAGAGAGAGAGAGAGAGAGATAGAGAGAGAGAGAGAGAGAGAGAGAGAGAGAGAGAGAGAGAGAGAGAGAGAGAGAGAGAGAGAGAGAGAGGCTGCGAGAAGGAGAGGAGAGGAAGACGCGAGTCAATTCGAATCTCGTCGTCGACGAGGCGTCCTGGGCCACGCTCGACTGGTCGACTACAACACTTCAAATTACCCAATTCGATCGAGGGCCCCTAAAGTTACAACAGCGCGCCCATTTCGCTTGCCGTCGCCGGCCCATTTGGAGGGAATGCCATTAAGGCAGAACCGGACGCAATCGCGGCGGGCAGTGCCGACGTTGTTCACGCAGCGCGCGTCCCTTTAAAACGCTGCACGATTTCGCTGCGGCGTCACAATTTTAAGACTGGGAATTGAATTCGCCGTTTCTCGCACGCATCTCCTCGCCTCACATTCACTCGAAGGAATCGTACTGTGAAAGGGTGAGTCGTCAACAGAATTGTCTGTAGGTAGGTATACGTAGGTATATAGGTATGTTGGTGTGGACGTGTACGCACAACGCAGATATGGTGGTTTGGCAAATTTATGTATGATATTTTTTTGTGAAACAAAAATTCGAATCTTTGCCATTAAGTGAGCCATTAAGCCATTAAGGCTGAGTGACACAAATACACCAAACGGGTTAACAAAGCGTTTGTCGTCTTGGATACTAATTTCTGTAGAAAAGAAAGGTTGTACCTATGTTCGGTGAGTTGAGTGAGAAGCGCCTAGTTACAGTAATAGCATACGGTATATAAAGAAGCATCGCATCCTGTCCGTCATGGAAGTGGTTTTGGGTTGTGCTCCTCATGCATGACATAGGTACCTTACCTACGTACACACATAGGTACGCACTACAAAGTGCGGCACATTTGAACGACTCATTAGTAAGTAGTAGGTACATGGGTAATCAATTGGAAGCACAATTTTACAAAGCACACAATAGTGACGCTGACCCCGAAGTCGTTTATAGCTCGTCCGCGGAAAAACCGAATACAGAGAGATGCAGGGCCAGAAAGTCGCGACGGTGCTGACGGCGGGCACTCTCTTCTCCAAGACCAAGGCGGGCTTCTTCAACGCCGTCTAGGCGCAAGCAAGCCAGAGGAATACTGTAGGACAAGAATTTCTTTCCAGGACCACCCGCTGTAGATGTAGCTTAGACTAGGACTACCGTAGTCTCCACAGTGACACTACATGCGATTCGCTTTGCGTGCAGTCTCGCTGTTTCAGTCTCGTGCATTTCGTGCATTTCAGTCTCGTCTCAATGTTTCAATGTTTCCATTCACACGCAAGCAAGCACCGTCACCAGTAGAAAGACAGTAAAAGGCGCACACAGAGTACATGGCACAAGGGACGATGCATACAGTACATTGTAGCAACATCGTATCACCATGGCGTTCTGCACCACCCCCCCCCCCACTCGACCAAGGTGGGCAGATGTAGGTTCGAACGCACTGAAACTCGCATTTGCGCAATGCCAATGTTGACAAGCTGACCTTTTTCAACACTCTTGGACCGCACAAATTATTGTATTACCGAAGTGAAGTGAAGCGTTATTCTGGAGACGGCTTCGATGTTCAATGAGTCACCGCCCTATTCACCCTTGTAGTACTGCACCTATCTTGCGTCCGACAAATCTTGGACGGAGAAACGAGACAGGCGCGCATTCCGCCGCTCGCCGCGCTGCACCAAGTTCGAGCAAGGGCGCAAGGACTGAACCGAGTGCGACCACATTAGTGCAAAAAAATGCATCTTTCCGGCCACCTTCCTTCTGAGTTCTGATCGCCGAGTTCAAGGTATAGCGAGGCATCACAAGAGAACGAAAGATGGTTTGTCGGTCGACGAGGCGACGCTCGACTTCTCGTCGTCGCACCCCGACGAAGTTCGATTGCCGAATTCGGATTCGATTAAAAACAGTTTTATTCGACGTAAACGCGTCGGCAAGTGAAAGAACCGTATGTTTGGAGTTGCGACGACGTTGCTTACTCGCTTCCAAATTTCAATGGCCTACGCTTTTGCGTAATCACAAAAATGGCAAGTGACGACACGCCCTACTTGCTATACATCTATAGCAAGCATCCGACGAAGAAGGCTTAGGAGCGGCTACCGGCCATCGCATTAGTAAAAAAAGTATGGTAGTCAGTCAGTCTAGAAAACTGCGACACGTTGTGTTGCGCATTCCAAAGGCAGGTGAGATTTTAAAATTCGAGACAGAAGAGACGAGAATATATTCAGCGCACGCGCTGTGTTGCCAAGGAAAACGTGGCTATGTCTAAAGCAGTGTACCCAGATTGCCTGTGTAGCTTGCGCGACCCCAGAGGACATGACAATTGTACGAAAAAGTTTGAAAAAAAATAATAAAAAAATGATTAATTTTCTTGTTACCCAAGCCTGTGTCACTGGAGTAACCTGTGACAACTAAACAATGAAAAGCATTGCACTATGGCGATCGCACTCTTTCGGCGTGCTGTTCAAAACAAAATTCCCAATTTTTGTGAATTTCGTTTACTTCACTCTTTCTATGGCTCAACGCAACGTACAGGCGCGGCGCTGTTCCTTTTTATATTCAATATTTCAATTCAATCCTTTGCAATTGATGGCAAAAAAACTCAAACCTAAATGTTAAACTTGACTGCTGCGCTGCACGTGCGTGTCCGTCTTGGATAGTTTCGATCTAACCACTGCATCGATACTTTTATTGGAAGGAATCCCCCAGAGGTGTTGCCGCCTACTGAAGATTATATCGGTGGCTTCTTCAAACGGCTCTCAGAAGCCCGACAACAGGCTTGATATTGTTGGATTTGAGGCAACGCTAGGAGGTCGTGGTATGTACCTATACCTATCTCCATGACGGCTTCCCGTCTAAAGCCGCATATGTAATTAGCCGGAAGAACGCCATCTGTAATCTATGGCACGAGAAAATCCATCGAAAGGAAAGTCCTCGATGTAGTGGATCCATCAAGAATCGAACCCCCAAAACCGCGCGCGCAAGAGGCCGATTCTCTACCACTAGGCCATACGCTGCCCGACCACAGGCTTTCTTCCTTCCTTTATGCGTTGATGAACACGTGAGAACTTGGATTGAGCTGGAAGACAAGAAATTGCTGCCTGTAGTGGATACTGGTGCTTCTGGAAGGGTCCTATTTGGTTGAGTACATTTTCTAGCTCAAAGTTACTTGTACCTTTACTTGTACTGGTACTACGTATGTACATAATACTTGTAGGAGCATTTTCTTGCGAGAAACGATGATGATAACAAATGTCCAGTGGGCGTACTACTTGTTTAAATGGGAAAAAAAAGTAATCAAAAGTACTGTATAAAACGTCAATCTTGACTGCGAAATTTAGCATTGCCATTCAAAATTTTTGTAGAGAGAAAGCATAGAGAGGATAAGGTAAGGTGAAGCAATAGCGCCCCGGGGCACTATTGGAGGATTTACGGTATCTTGCGCAAGAACCTTTCGACACCAACGCGAACCCTTCTATGCTTGCTCGTGTGGTCGAGGCCATTCAAATCCTTACCGCAAGTCGTTCTGCAGACGCAACCCACCCACTTAAAGGGTTGTATGGACGTGTACTACACGACGGACACGGGAGTGTATTTCGAGCCGCACAATCCAGAAGGTTTTATACAGGTGAGGAGGACGTGCCGTCAAAAATTTTCTTTGTTTCACGCGCCCTTTCTTAGGAGCAACCACCAAGGGAGTCGTGCATATATGGTTCGTACTCGTTTCTGAGATGTTCTCCAAGTTCCATAGGATGGTTGTATACTGCTCCCATCAGGTTCCACGCATGAGCGCGCACGCGCGAACGAACGCACGCACGCACGCGCACGAACATTTACACACACACACACACATGCGCGCGCGCAGGAGCATGCATGCACGAATGGGTACGCACGCACGCTCGCACGCACGCGCGCACGCGCGCACGCACGCACGCACGCACGCACGCACGCACGCACGCACGCACGCGCGCACGCACGCGCGCACGCACGCACGCACGCACGCACGCACGCACGCAAGCACGCAAGCACGCACACACACACACGCACGCACAAACAAACAAACACAATTGCACAAATATGCCGGAACGCACAAACACGCACAAGCGACCACGAGCGCACACAAGCGCGCACAAGCGCGCGCCAACACGCAACAAGCACGCACAAGCACGTGACCAATCCAAACCTTCAGGCTACACAATCGACTGACGGACTGCATCTTCGAGTGGAACGCCAGATTGGTTCAGCAAGATGACAATAATAGAAGAGAACATATCCGGAAGAATTCACAACTTGGGCGTCCGCAGCAAATGTGTAACAACATACAGCAAAGAGGGCTCCCGCAAATGGCACAGATCTTCGTAGAGCGCCAAACGCGTTTTTACGGTACGTATAGCTGCAGTGTCACCATACTATCACGAATCACGGGGAGGGGGGGGGGGCTCTTATTTCGAGCTCGGAGAGGGTATCAACAATTGAAGAGAAGGTACTATTGAAGGATTGCGCATTCTTCAAGGGGCCAGCCTCGGGACAAATGGCTGATCTCCATGTGGATAGACCCGGATTCTACACGGACGCGCGGTCTGCTAGCGTTTGGTACGAGCCTGCTGAGGGCCTGCGGTCGGCCAGAAACGGCCGTTCGAGTTGACCGCATTATTTTCGATCCCGAAGACTATGGTCTATGGGTTATTGAGGCCAGACAACTGCAGGTTCGAGCAAGCAGACACACGCACGCACGTCAAGCACGCACGCACGCGCGCGCGCACGGTCGCACGCACGCACGTCAAGCACGCACGCAGGCACGCACGCATGCACGCACGCGCGCACGCACGCACGCACGCACGCGCGCACGCACGCACGCACGCACGCACGCACGCACGCACGCACGCACGCACGCACGCACGCACGCACGCACGCGCGCGCTCTGAGCCTTTGAGGTGTTTTTCTTCGATCGGAAACAACCAGCCACGTTTGAACTAACTGATGTGCAAGTCTATCTCGACTCCGGCACCCCCAGAATTTTGTATCAAGCCGACTACCCCTTTGTGGAACGGCTAATTCGTAATTTATTGTTTGAGGAGCTTTTGCCCGAAAATTTTACTCCAAGGGAACATTTTCGAAAAGGCCGGCGCTTCTATTACAAGTGCGCCTCTGTCCTGCCCAAGTGAGGCATATTGTAACTTGCGGTTTGATGTAGTGTATATAGAATGGATTGTAATGGCAGGTTACCGACATTTGATTTTCTAATCGCTGACCGCGGAGGTGGTGTTGCCGTTGCGCTTGCGTGCAACTTGTACTATTGTACGGTATGTACATAGGTACAATGTAAATCCTCCAATAGTGCCCCCGGGGCAATATTATTTCAACCTCTCCTTACCCGGGGGCACTATTGGAAGGGCGGCTTCTACACTTTCAACCCAAACATTTTGAATGGTTATGCTAATTTTGCTGTCAAAACTGCCGATTTTTCAGTGCTTTTGATCACTTTTGCCACATTTAATGGTTGATTTACCGTTAATAGTTGCTGAAACGTACTATTATTGGTTAGTAGTAGTGTGTATACACGATATAAATGTACCTACCACTTTATTTTTGCATATAAAGGCACATAGCATAAACATACCCCTTACCCCCTGGGGCAATATTGGAGGGTGTGGGCTCTATACTTTCAACCTTACCGTATCCGGGGGCACTATTGGAGGGGGCTTCTATTGGAGGATGTACGGTACCTAGACTGGTTTATAACCGCCGGACACGGACACGGACATGCAAATGTCTGGCCCCGATTTAGAACCGATAGCGATTTCAAAAGTAGAGTATACAGTACCAGGTTGGGTTCTCAAAATAAGAAAACAACTAAAGTTGGTAGCAAGCCGAGGTCACCATGGGCTCGATTCTTGATCGACCACTAGATCGAGAACTTCCCCCTTCGATGGATTTTCTCGTGCTGTCGCTGCCCTAGATTACAGATGGCGCTCTTCCAAATGTCTTTGGCTAGTTATACGGCTCTGGACGGGAAGGCATCATGGAGATGGGTTGGGTACGTATGCTATATACATGTAAAGGGTGTTTTTTTTAAATTAACCGATTTGTTTCTTGAATAACTTTTTATTTCCGCGTCCGAATTTCGTGAAATTTGGACCAGGGACGCGAAACGCTTTGGGATTTTGTCTAGAAGCAGAATCATCGAAATCGGGTAAGCTTTCAAAAAGTTATGACCTTTCAAAGTTGAAGTCCAAATTTGTGAGTCAGTGATCCAGGCATGCAGCAAACACACTGCAGTCAAATGCCTTTCTTCTCAGGCCATCTGCAACAAAATTTCAGGTTATGTGCGAAATTTCATGCGCTACACGATGACGTTAACCGTTTTGAGCGGCATTTGGAATTTGCATCACATCAGTGGCAAAATTCAAAGTCAGTGCAAAAGTCGCTCACTGCTAACGCATTTTACCAAAAGTTCTCTATTGAAAGCGGAACATAAGAATTTGATAGACTACAACTGTGGGGAATGTCCTGAGGATTATTTGACCCGATTATGTCGATGAGCCAACTTTTACACCTCAGCAGTGGCAGCCCAAAATCTGAAAATCCACAAAAACCCTGCATCTCATGGGAAAATTTTGGAAGTCTGCTTCTAAACAAAGAGTTGTTGAATTTACATAAAACAAGGGTGGTTTAGAATCGACATATCCTCAGGACATTCCCCACAGTTGTAGTCTATCAGATTTTTATTTTCCACTTTCAATAGGGAACTTTTGGTGAAATGCGTTAGCAGTGCGCGACTTTTGCACTGACTTTGAATTTTGCCACCGATGTGATGCAAATTCCGAATACGCTCAAAACGGGTAACGTCATCGTGTAGCCCATGAAATTTCGCTTGTAGCCTGAAATTTTGTTGCAGATGGCCTGAGAAGACAGGCGTTTGACTGCGGTGTGCATGCTGCGTGCCTGGATCACTGACTCGCAAATTTGGACTTCAAATTTGAAAGGTCATAACTTTTTGAAAGCTTATCCGATTTCGATGATTCCTCTTCTAGACAAAATCCCAAAGCGTTCTGCGTCTGTGGCCCAAATTTTACGAGAATCAGCCTCGGAAATAAAAAAGTTATTCAAGAAACAAATCGGTTAATTTAAAAAAAACACCCTTTATATGGGCCATTATTGACGGCCTCCTAGCGTTGCCCCTAATCCAACAACAACAACAACAACCATCGCATCCGCACGGTGGTCTTGAGCGGACGTTCACGCTGGACCCGTATGACTACCTCAGGAGGGTTTCCATTGCGGAGCTGCCACCGTTTACGCTGTCCCACCTCGAGCGGAATGGCACGAAAGTCAAAGACACTGACGTGTGCATGTTGCAGCTGGAGCCGAAGAATGACCTAGGCGGCAGGTTGTTTTTGCGCAGTTTTGTTTTGAGCAAAAACTAGCAAAAAAAGGAGAACCTGGAACCGTGAGCGCAAGAGGACGATTCTCTACCACTAGACCATCCGTTGCGCTAGGGCAGCATAGGTAGTGGCCTAGTGGTAGAGAATCGGCCTCTTGCGCGCAAGGTCCTGGGTTCGATTCTTGATGGACCCATTAGACCGAGGACTTTTCTTTCGATGGATTTTCTCGTGCCATCGCTGCCCTAGATCATAGATGACGTTCTTCCCGAGTATTTTTCCTAGCAATGGAGTTTCTCGCGCTGTCGCTGCCCTAGATTTCAAGACGGCGTTGCTCCGAATGTCTTTGGCCAAATCCTTGTTGTAGACAGGAAGGCGTCATGTGTATGCCGCGTATACCTATGTATGTCATTGACGGCGTTGCCTTTTATCCAACAGCAACAGGCTGAGAAAGGTTGAATGAAACCATACATACACATAGGCATGTACTTCCCTAGAAACATAAAACCTTAGTTAGTGCCCCTGGGGCACTATTTAAGGAATTACGAAAATATGCTGATCTCGAGGCGTCTTCAGATGCGAAGCGGACCTTTCTGCATTCCTCAATGGTCGCCATTTCAAAACTTTGATCGTTGTATCCGATTAGGCACGTGCTGGTCGGTGACCGAAAGTCGTGCAGTTCGGCTGCTGTCATCATTATAGGCGATTGAAGCCCGACCCGGTAGGGCAGGAGCGTGATTAGAAGATAAAGGACAAACGCCTCCACGAGCATTTTCGATAGTTGTGTTGTGTCACTGTCAGGGCAGCGTATGGCCTAGTGGTAGAGCATCGGCCTCTTGGGCGCACGGTTCTGGATTCGAATCTTGATGATCCACTATAGATCGAGGACTATCCTTTCGATGGATTTTCTCGAGCTGCCGCTGCCCTAGGTTACAGATGGCGTTCTTCCGAATGTCTTTGGCTAATTATGCTGCTCTTGACAGGCAGGCGTCATGGAAATTGCATGATTGGGCATTGACGGCCTCCTAGCGTTGCCCCTAATCCAATAACAACAAGTGTGAACTGTGTTGTGGGCTTGGCTACAGCAGGGTTCAGCTATGCACTTAGCCGGTTCTACACGGACCCATGTTGTCGCGAGGCCATTTACGCTTTGCTGACTTTTTTCAATGCCGCGCCATTGCGTGCTGGCGCAGTATGAACACGTCTAGCCATGACGACGAATTAGATAGACAGGGTGCGGGGACCTTCTGTCGCGCCTTTTGTCAAGGCATTCCTCGGGTTCTGGGTGAACGGATTCGAAAGCAACTTTAGCCACGAAAAGCGGTCGCTTCAGCGTAGACCTTTATGCGTTGATGAACACGTGAGAACTTGGATTGAGCTGGAAGACAAGAAATTGCTGCCTGTAGTGGATACTGGTGCTTCTGGAAGGGTCCTATTTGGTTGAGTACATTTTCTAGCTCAAAGATACTTGTACCTTTACTTGTACTGGTACTACGTACATAATACTTGTAGGAGCATTTTCTTGCGAGAAACGATGATGATAACAAATGTCCAGTGGGCGTACTACTTGTTTAAATGGGAAAAAAAAGTAATCAAAAGTACTGTATAAAACGTCAATCTTGACTGCGAAATTTACATAGCATTGCCATTCAAAATTTTTGTGGAGAGAAAGTATAGAGAGAGTAAGGTAAGGTTGAAGCAATAGCGCCCCGGGGCACTATTGGAGGATTTACGGTATCTTGCGCAAGAACCTTTCGACACCAACGCGAACCCTTCTATGCTTGCTCGTGTGGTCGAGGCCATTCAAATCCTTACCGCAAATCATTCTGCAGACGCAACCCACCCACTTAAAGGGTTGTATGGACGTGTACTACACGACGGACACGGGAGTGTATTTCGAGCCGCACAACCCAGAAGGTTTTATACAGGTGAGGAGGACGTGGCGTCAAAAATTTTCTTTGTTTCACGCGCCCTTCTTAGGAGCAACCACCAAGGGAGTCGTGCATATATGGTTCGTATTCGTTTCTGAGATGTTCTCCAAGTTCCATAGGATGGTTGTATACTGCTCCCATCAGGTTCCACGCATGAGCGCGCACGCTCGAACGAACGCACGCACGCACGCGCACGAACATTTACACACACACACACACACACACATGCGCGCGCGCAGGAGCATGCATGCACGAATGGGTACGCACGCACGCACGCACGCACGCACGCACGCACGCACGCACGCACGCACGCACGCACGCACGCACCCCCCCCCGCACGCACGCACGCACGCCCGCACGCACACCCAGCCCCCCCCCCCGCGCACGCGCGTACGCACGCACGCACGCACGCACGCACGCACGCACGCACGCAAGCACGCACGCACGCACGCACACACACACACACGCACAAACAAACAAACAAACACAATTGCACAAATATGCCGAAACGCACAAACACGCACAAGCGACCACGAGCGCACACAAGCGCGCACAAGCGCGCGCCAACACGCAATAAGCACGCACAAGCACGTGACCAATCCAAACCTTCAGGCTACACAATCGACTGACGGACTGCATCTTTGAGTGGAACGTCAGATTGGTTCAGCAAGATGACAATAATAGAAGAGAACATATCCGGAAGAATTCACAACTTGGGCGTCCGCAGCAAATGTGTAACATACTGGGCCTGAAGAGGTCTCCCGCAAATGGCACAGATCTTCGTAGAGCGCCAAACGCGTTTTTACGGTACGTACAGTAGCTGCAGTGCCACCATACTATCACGAATCACGGGGAGGGGGGGGGGGGCTCTTATTTCGAGCTCGGAGAGGGTATCAACAATTGAAGAGAAGGTACTATTGAAGGATTGCGCATTCTTCAAGGGGCCGGCCTCGGGACCAATGGCTGATCTCCATGTGGATAGACCCGGATTCTACACGGACGCGCGGTCTGCTCGCTTTTGGTACGAGCCTGCTGAGGGCCTGCGGTCGGCCAGAAACGGCCGTTCGAGTTGACCGCATTATTTTCGATCCCGACGACTATGGTCTATGGGTTATTGAGGCCAGACAACTGCAGGTTTGAGCAAGCAGACGCACGCACGCACGTCAAGCACGCACGCACGCACGCAGGCACGCACGCATGCACGCACGCACGCACGCACGCACGCACGCACGCACGCACGCACGCACGCACGCACGCACGCACGCACGCACGCACGCACGCACGCACGCACGCACGCGCGCGCGCACGCACGCACGCACGCACGCACGCACGCACGCACGCACGCACGCACGCACGCACACAGGCACGCACGCACGCAGGCACGCACGCACGCACGCGCGCACGCTCGCACGCGCGCACCCACGCGCGCACGCACGCACGCACGCACGCGCGCGCTCTGAGCCTTTGAGGTGTTTTTCTTCGATCGGAAACAACCAGCCACGTTTGAATTAACTGATGTGCAAGTCTATCTCGACTCCGGCACTCCCAGAATTTTGTATCAAGCCGACTACCCCTTTGTGGAACGGATAATCCGTAATTTATTGTTTGAGGAGCTTTTGCCCGAAAATTTTACTCCAAGGGAACATTTTCGAAAAGGCCGACGCTTCTATTACAAGTGCGCCTCTGTCCTGCCCAAGTGAGGCATATTGTAACTTGCGGTTTGATGTAGTGTATATAGAATGGATTGTAATGGCAGGTTACCGACATTTGATTTTCTAATCGCTGACCGCGGAGGTGGTGTTGCCGTTGCGCTTGCGTGCAACTTGTACTATTGTATGTACATAGGTAGGTGTGTCGTATATACTGTAGATTCTCCAATAGTGCCCCCGGGGCACTATTATTTCAATCTCTCTCTCTCTCCCCTCACCCGGGGGCACTATTGGAGGGGGGCACTATTGAAGGGGCGGCTTCTATGCTTTCAACCTAAAAATTTTGAATGGTTATGCTAATTTTGCGGTCAAAAATGCCGATTTTTCAGTGCTTTTGAGCACTTTTGCCACATTTAATGGGTGATTTACCGTTAATAGTTGCTGAAACGTACTATTATTGGCTAGTAGTAGTGTGTATACACGATATAAATGTACCCACCACTTTATTTTTGCATATAAAGGCACATAGCATAAACATACCCCTTACCCCCTGGGGCAATATTGGAGGGTGTGGGCTCTATACTTTCAACCTTACCGTATCCGGGGGCACTATTGGAGGGGGCTTCTATTGGAGGATGTACGGTACCTAGACTGGTTTATAACCGCCGGACACGGACACGGACATGCAAATGTCTGGCCCCGATTTAGAACCGATAGCCATTTCAAAAGTAGAGTATACAGTACCAGGTTGGGTTCTCAAAATAAGAAAACAACTAAAGTTAGTAGCAAGCCGAGGTCACCATGGGCTCGATTCTTGATCGACCACTAGATCGAGAACTTCCCCCTTCGATGGATTTTCTCGTGCTGTCGCTGCCCTAGATTACAGATATCGTTCTTCCGAATGTCTTTGGCTAATTCTGCAGCTGTAGACGGGAAGGCGTCATTGGAGATGGGTTGGGTACGTATGCTATATACATGTATATGGGCCATTATTGACGGCCTCCTAGCGTTGCCCCTAATCCAACAACAACAAGCTGAGGTCACCATTGCATCCGCACGGTGGTCTTGAGCGGACGTTCACGCTGGACCCGTATGACTACCTCAGGAGGGTTTCCATTGCGGAGCTGCCACCATTTACGCTGTTGTACCTCGAGCGGAATGGCACGAAAGTCAAAGACACGGACGTGTGCATGTTGCAGCTGGAGCCGAAGAATGACCTAGGCTAGGCGGCAGGTTGTTTTTGAGCAGTTTTGTTTTGAGCAAAAACTAGCAAAAAAGGAGAACCCAGGACCGTGCGCGCAAGAGGACGATTCTCTACCACTAGACCATCCGTTGCGCTAGGGCAGCATAGTGGCCTAGTGGTAGAGAATCGGCCTCTTGCGCGCAAGGTCCTGGGTTGGATTCTTGATGGACCCATTAGACCGAGGACTTTTCTTTCGATGGATTTTCTCGTGCCATCGCTGCCCTAGATCATAGATGACGTTCTTCCAAAGGTCTTTGGCTAATTGCGCGGCTCTAGATAGGAAGGCGTCATGGAGATGGGTATGAATGCTATATGAGCTATTGACGGCCTCCTATGTAGCATTGCCCTTAATCCAAGAACAACAACAACATCCGTTGCGCTAGCACGCACACAAAATTGACGATAAGACGCCAAGTAGATTCAATGCACAGTGTGCGTTTGGTCAAATTTCCGTTTTTTCATAGTCACGTTCAGAATTTTCTTGGGCGGGCCGTTCTTCGCCAAGTTCTACGTTGAATTCAACGCGCATCCCACCGTTCCGTCCGTAACAATAGCCGAAAGCTACCCCAAGTGTTACGGAGTCTGACGACTGAAAGAAGACGCGTCTGAGATTCAGATTCAGAATTCAAATGTTTGTTCGACTACAGAAAATATATGCTGGTACGCTCGCCTGAGATGGGACACCCTATAACTGGTACACAGTTCAGAGCGACAGTGAACAACGCAGGGATGTAATCTCTCTGTAATTGAACTGTTTTGTTGCTTGGTACTGGAAGAGATGAATACTGCATCATATAAATCGGATAGCGTCCACAACAGTGCGTAAATGACTAAATGAACAAAAATTTGCATAGATCTGTCAACGCAGCAACGTACAGTAACCGATCAAAGTTGAGAAACCCACGTTGGGACACCCTTCGCTGTATTCCGACTGCTACACGCGGCTCAACAAAGGAAGAACATCACTCATCAAGCTCTTCTGCATGGCAGTCGTCACCACAATGTGTTTCTGCTTACGGTATTCAAGGATCGATGACGGTATAGGTAGTCTTGGGTAGACCACTGTCAATCCCCGAAGTGTCCACTGCAGACGTTCGCCAAAGCGTTGCAGCAGTCCGCCCTCAGGCCGGCGTCAGCTGCCAGGAAGGGGCACAGCTGAATGGACAAGAGGTTGGCATAGGAAGTTGGCACTTGTTGTTGTTGTTAATTGCCCCGAAGGGAGCAGGCAGTGTCAGATCTTCTTCCCTGTGCCGTCGTGCCAGAGGAGCAGGCTCCTCTGGGCATATCCACAGGGACAGGCCGCGAGTGGGACGTTGGTCACTGGGGCTGGTGTGGCCCAGCGTGATCCCAGGTCCAGGGTGCGGGAACCGACGAAGGCAGGCACTGGGCCAGGCCACGGTCCTTGACCGAGGGCCTCTCCCACTTGGCACCCCGGTAACTACACTTGTGATGGACGACCTCTTGTACTGGTCTACTACTCGTGCAGACTGCGTCGAGGCGTTTTGTTCGTAAAAAAACGTTTATGTAAAAACGCTTGCACTTTGAACTGCACCGTTTTTGAGTCAACGCTGTCAAAGCCTCAATCCGCCGTGTGAAACTGCACTAGGTACACTATATGTAGCTGCAATTTACGTTCCAACTTCTGACTGTTCTCGAAGCAAGTCATCGCTGGGACGATCAATAACACATGCCCATTTTCGTTTACACGCGAAAGTGAATCTTGAGGTCTCAACAAAATGGGGCGACCGTATTCAAATATTCCAAGCCTCACGACATCACAGACCGACGTCCTCCTCACCCATGGCTTCAGGGCCGCCTGCGGAGTGCCGTAGGTCGTCTCGTATCTCGCTACGTTGTCCTCTGTGAGCGCCGCCCACTGCGCGCAGATGGACGCGTCCTCTTGGCCCACCGCGCAGAGGGGCGTGGCGCAGCGGCTGCCCGTGAAGCCCTCCTCGCATCTGCAGCTGTACTCCGCTACGGAGGGCGTCGAGCAGTTGCCGTACGCGCCGCAGGGATTGGACTGGCACTCGTCTATGTCTGAATGTGTGGAGGTACTTTGTACAAGCCAGCTGATGGCGTAGTGGTAGAGAATCGGCCTCTTGCGCGCACGGTTCTGGGTTCGATTCTTGATGGAGCCACATGATCGAGGACTTGCCTTTCCATGGATTTTCTCATGCTGTCGGTGCCTTAGATTACAGACAGCGTTCTTTCGAATGTCTTTGGCTAATCCTGCGGCTCGAGACGGGTGGGTATGCTATGCATAGGTATGTGCCACTGTACCTACGATCTTCGTTCCTCCCTTAAATCATGTGGTACACGCTTCTTCCTTGTTCCGGGGGACAAGTGGAGGGGGTCCACTTTTGGAGGGGGGTTATTGGAGGATTTACGGTACGTAGTGAACCCACCGGTGGCGCAATCGCGGCCGGTGTAACCCGGCGCGCAGTCACACTCGAAGGAGACGAGCGTGCTACTGCAGACGCCGCGGTTGGCGCAGGGAGCGCTGGCGCAGTGGTCTGAAGTGAACAACGATCAGCACCTACACCATACTGTAAGAGTGTGGACTGTGTGGTGCGACACGGATGTCTTCCAGTAGTGCTTTGTATCCCTCCCTGCGGATTGCTGCGTAACGTAAAATTAAAACGCAGGTACCTACCCTACGTGTTCGTTCTTTCTTCCCCGGGGGGGTGGAATTGGAGGGTGGAACTATTATTTCACCCCCCCCCCCGGGGCAGTATTTCGGGTGCGGACTCCGCCTCCGACTGCGGAGAGAGGATTGATACAATTGTGCAGTGTAGTACCAGTGTACCGCTCGCACCCTTGACAATGTGACTGTAGACCACGTGGGGCGCGGTGGCGCAAGGAGTCGTGTAGTTGTCGGGACGGGACGCGCTCGTGTGGTGACTGAGCCAGCAGTTTGCGTTCAGCTCGTAGGCGAAGGAGCTGCAGCCGAGGTGGCGTGTCTCCCAGCAAAGGTCGCGACACTGATCGATTTTGTCGAGCGGCGTGGAGTGGAAGTAGTCGCTGTTGAGGTCCAGACAGCCGGAGCTGAGGACAGACCAGTCGCCTGTAAGAGCTCTGCCCAGCTTCGCGCGCGCACGCACGCACGCACGCACGCACGCACGCACGCACGCACGCACGCACGCACGCGCGCACGCACGCACGCACGCACGCACGCACGCACGCACGCACGCACGCACGCACGCACGCACGCACGCTCGCACGCACGCGCGCGCAGGCACGCACGCACGCTCGCACGCACGCTCGCACGCACGCGCGCGCAGGCACGCACGCACGCTCGCACGCACGCACGCACGCACGCACGCACGCACGCACGCACGCACGCACGCACGCACGCACGCACGCACGCACGCACGCACTTTTGGTTGGAGCAGCGGCCCTGATCTCAGTGACCCACGCTTGACCTGCCGCTGTGCAGGGATCGGCAATGTCGGAGGAGGCAACGCTGTCGAAATTGTCTCTCGACCAATGACAGCAAATTGACCCTTCGAAATGGCCCCACTCAAGCGACTGACACCAAGAGTTGGCTAGGCAGCCCTGAACAGTGTGCTCGTTGGTGGTTCTGGGGTACTGTAAGAGAGGGATGTCTGGGTGTCTGGTGCTCTGTTTCAGTTGATTGTGTCTATTGTCGGCCAGCACGCGCTTATACGCGAGCGAATCGACACTCGATGTTCATAAACTGAAAGGCTGAAACAATAGTGCCCTAGGGGCACTATTGGAGGACACGGTACTATGTGCTCAACTCGACGCTTCAGCGCGCTGCCAAAAGAGCGGACCAGTGTCGAACGGACCTTTCTGCATCCGTCAATCGTCGACATTTCAAAATTTTCATCGTTGTATCCGATTAGGCATGTGCTCGTCGGCGACAGGAAGCAGTGGCGTAGCCAAGGGGGGGGGGCGGGGCCCAAGCTCCCCCCCCCCCCCCCGAAATTCTCCGAAGCTAAAATTTTTTAACTTGGTACCCTCTGTTGCAAAAGTGCCAATCTGGGCATTTTTCTCAATTTCAATGCAAATAATGATGAAAACGACACTAAAGAGCCAAATTTTCGCCTGCGGCGCATTGTTTTGCATTAAAAATCGTGAAAGTTCGATACCCTACTCTAAAAAATTTGCCTGCCGCGCTATTTTTAGCACGGAAATCGACCGTTTTGACAACATTGCTAACGTTTTGGTGTGAATGTAGTCAGACAAACGAGCGCAAAGCGTGTAAACAGATTGGATGAGAGAGTGTCTAAAGCTTCCCCAGCCGAAATGGCACAATGTCCAAAAAATTCGACAGGGTCTTCCCCCCTGTTGCAAAATTGAGAATTTGGCCCAAATTGGACTCCCCCCCCCCCCCGAAATCAAGTCCTGGCTACGCCACTGACAGGAAGTCGTGAAGTTCAGCTGATGTCGTCATAGGCGATTGCGGCCGGTTCCAATAAGGCGCGAGAATGATTAGCAGAGCGAGCGCCTTCGTCGCAATCATTTTCGGAGAGTTGTGTGTCAACGTGTTGTGTTCACGTTATAGCTTCGAATTGAAGGTTTTTCGCATACCTGTAACTTGGTAATTTGGGGGGGGGGTATCAGAGTTTTCCAGCCTGTCTAAACGATAAAATTGACCAGATGTTCTTCGGCACTTTTCAGTGTTATGTGACCATTATCAATACTTAATTCCCCACGTCTGGCTACGGTACCCCTCTCTCAAAAGGCATACACCCCCCCCCCCAGAAGACCATCCCTGTCGGCCAGAACCGGTTACAGGTACGGATTTGACTACAACACACTTGGTACGCAGCTAGCACACGTAGCTGCTGCTTCGACTGTAGTAAGTAGTCGCGTACGTTATCGCTGTCGTCACGACGCCATTCAAGCTTGGCTGACCTTTCTCAATGGACTCGCGTCGCCGCGTGCAGCTGGCGTATAGCGTGGACAATTCTCGTTGCGTGTCTCGTCATGACGACGAATGCTTGCTTAGGCAGGGTGCCCGCCATGTACATGTAACTGGGGGTTACCCCCCCCCCCCCCAGTATGCCGACTATAAGACGCCAAGTGCAACTCCTGCGGGGCGGCAGGGTACTGTAGGTTGGCCACATCGGTTTAAAAGGCGGTAGATATGGCGATGGGGGACAACGACACGAGTCGTTACCCTCTCTCAGCTGTTTAGCAAGGAACACAGGCCAACTACATCGATCAGTGGCGTATCCAGCGCGCACGCACGCACGCACGCACACACACACGCACGCACGCACGCACGCACTCACGCACGCACGCACGCACGCACGCACGCACGGACGCACACACGCACGCACGCACGCACGCACGCACGCACGCACGCTCGCGCGCACGCACGCACGCACGCACGCACGCACGCACGCTCGCTCGCTCGCACGCACGCACGCACGCACGCACGCACGCACGCACGCACGCACGCACGCACGCACGGACGCACACACACGCACGCACGCACGCACGCACGCACGCACGCACGCACGCACGCACGCACGCACGCACGCACGCACGCAAGCACGCACGCAAAGCACGCACGCACGCACGCACGCACGCACCAGCACGCACGCACGCGCGCACGCACGCATGCACGCACTTTCGGTTGGAGCATCGGCCCTGGTCTCAGTGACCCACGCTTGAAATTCCCCTGTGCAGGGATCGGCAATGTCGGACGACGAGACGCTGTCGAAATTGTCTCTCGACAAGTGACAGTCGACTGAATCGTAGTAGTAGCCCCACTCAAGGGACTGACACCAAGAGTTGGCCAGGCAGCCCTGAACAGGTGCTGGGTAGGTTGAGGGAGAGGGGGGGGGGGGTTGGGGCAGCGTGGGGCCTTGTTGTAGAGAATGGGCTTTTACGCGTACTGTTCTGGGCTCGATTCTTGATGGATCCACTAAAACGAGTATTTTTCCTAGCAATGGAGTTTCTCGTGCTGTCGCTGCCCTAGATTTCAAGACGGCGTTCCTCCGAATGTCTTTGGCCAAATCTGTACTTGTAGACAGGAAGGCGTCATGGAGATGGGTATGCTACATAGTGTACCTACGGCCTCCTAGCGTTGCCCTTGATCCAACAACAACAAGGCTGAGACAGGTTGAAGCCATACATGCTGCGAACCATAGAATCCTAGTGCCTCTGTGGCACGATTTCGGGAATTACGAGAAATGCGCTCAACTCGACACCGCGTTGACAAGTCGAAGCGGACCTTTCTGCATCCCTCAATCGTCGCCATTTCAAAACTATGATCGTTGTAGCCGATTAGGCACTTGCTGGTTGGCGACAGAAAGTTGTGCAGTTCAGCAGATGTCATCATTATAGGCGATTGCGGCCTATCCCAATAAGGCGCGAGAATGATTAGCAAGCAAAGGACAAACGCCTTCACGAGCATTTTCGAGAGTTGTGGTGTGTCAGGGCAGCGTATGGCCCAGTGGTCGAGCGAGAGTCGGCCTCGAACCGCGCACGGTTCTAGGTTCGATTCTTGATGGATCCACTAGATCGAGGACTTCCCTTTCGATGGACTTTCCCGTGCCGTCGCTGCCTTAGATTACAGATGGCGTTCTTGCGAATGTCTTTGGCTAATTCTGCGGCTCTAGACAGGAAGGCGTTATGGAGATGGGTATGCTACATATATATGTATGGGCCATTGACGGCCTCCTAGCGTTGCCCCTAACCAACAACAACAAATGTGTTGTTCAGGTTGGTTCGGCTACACCAGGGTTCAGCTACACCTAGCTGGTTCTATGTACATGGGCCCATGTTGTCGCGAGGCCATTTACGCTTTGCTGACTTTTTTCAATGCCGTGCCATTGCGTGCTGGCGCAGTATGAACAATTCTGGTTCTAACTCTAGTCATGACGACGAGTACATAGATAGGAAGGGTGCTGTCGCACCTTTTGTCAAGGCATTACTCGGGTTCTGGGTTAACGGATTCGAAAGCAATTTTTTTAGCCACGAAAAGCAGTCACTTCAGCCTAGATCTCCCTTCAAGTTTTATGCAATTCGGTGTAGGTAGGTGACCGTTTTTTCGCTATCGCTGTTCGTCTTCTACGTTAAAACAAACGAAACCAGTGTTAGGTACCTATGTAGGAAGGGGGGGGGGGGGGGTCACACTTGAACATCAAGACTGTTTACTATTTCCCACAATTGTTTCTCAAAGCGGCTTTGGAGAAACACAATGCAAGTGTTTGCAGCAGCACTTGTAGTATTTTTTTTCGCTTTAGCATTGCCCACTGTTATTGTTGTGTATACAAAGTTCATACGTTTCTGTAGTGCTTTGTTAGTGTCGATTTGTTACGGTATCTGGCTCTAATCAGAAATTGCAATATTCTTTCAACACTGTCGGGCCGATGCGCCACTGAATTGATACAAATCCACTGTAACGTATCGGCCCGGTACCACAAACGCATCAACCTAAGGAGTGTAGAAGGTAAGTAGGGAAAGAAGGGGCAAGAAGGTTGCAATAGCGGTCTAAACCATACATGTAACTGGGGGGGGGGGGGGTTGGGGGTTACCACCCCAGGTCAAAAGTTACCCCTCCCCAACCCCCCCCCCCCCGCCCCAACCCCCCCCCCCCCAACAGAATTTTTCAAAAGTTTTCCAACTTGTCTACAACTGTATAAAGTAGTGTATTTTTCGCCTTTTTTAGTGTTTTTTGACCCTAAAACAGCTAAATAACGCTATTTATAGCCTATTTTAACTTATTTTTGACCAAAAAGTGCCTATTTAGACACTATTTAGGTACACTTTTTTGCCCTCTGACACCCCCTCCCTCTTCAAATCTGCTTACCCCCCCCCCCCACACCCCCCCAGAATGGTCGCCGACCCCCCCCCCCACTTCAAAAACCCGGTTACATGTATGGTCTAAACGAGCCGAAGCAAGGGCTAAGCATGGGAATGCAAGCAATCCCAAGCCTAGGCCTAAACCTAATCCTACGTCTGAACCTAAGCATATGCAGTCCTTGGGCATAACTAGTGCATAACAATATGCAGTCCTTGGGCTCAGAAAATCCTATGCTTTAGGGGCAGAAGTGGTGTTGGCTGGGTGCGTTAACGGTCCACAATTGGAAATAAACGGTGCTTAACTGCAAGTACGGTACCGCCCAATTCAAACATGAGTACGTTTGCAGCGTTAGTCATGGCATTCAAGATTGCTGTGTGGTGCATTTTGCTGTGCCTCACAGCACACCCGACACGATACACCTTTATGCACGAATAAATGCCTGTCGACGACAACAACGAATCAACCGGAAGGAGTCAACACTGCAAATGAGAATACCTACCACTGTGTGAGCAATAAATAACGCTGAGATTAGCATTAAAGGATGAGCGAGCGAGCTTAACCAGTACAGCGCGGGACGACTTTCACGACCTTCACGTCTGCCGGTCGTAGAGCAGCAGATATGTGTCCTGACTGTCGACGGGGGCCCAGTCGGCGTCGGCGCCGAGCTGCACGGCGGTGCTGTCGTCGAACCGCCACCAGGAGCCCAGCTCGTCGACCAAACCGGCCGCCATGTAGTGGCTGCTGTCGACGCTCGCCCCCCAGTGGTACTACACAACAAACCAGAAACTGTGGAGAATGTCACTCAACGCTAACTGAGCGAGCACTCAGGACGACGCTTCACAGTCGGTACTTAGTCAGCAGTGGCCTTTGCTGCGCGACATCGGCGTTGACGAAGGGCGCGACGTCCAACTGCTTGGCCCCGTTCACCGCAACGCCCACCTTGTTCAAGTCCGCGTCGAATCTACAATTCAGTAACAAAGCAACGCGTCTGATTGGCATGCACGGAATCGTTCAATGACACCGTTTGAGGTGGATGGCCAGGCACGGCGGCGGCACTCCCAGGTTCAGCTGGCTGGTGCTGCTGTCGGTGGCGGTGCAGCTGGGGCAGGTGTCGTCAGTGCGCGCTTCATGGTCGAAGTAGGCGTTCAAGCAGTCCTGAGAACGGAAGATCTATACACGCATGAACACGCATTGTTGTTGGCATACCTGCACTGACGACGGCGGGGATGAGCAGTCGCTGCACTGTCGCCTGCGCCGCGGCCGTCAGCCACTCGCCCGTCGCGGTCGCCACGCCAGCTCGGAGCCGACGCGCTCGACGAGCCGGTTGAAGAGCTCCTGGGCGTCGTGCGGCCGGCTTCTGTCAGCAAAAACCCACGCCGCCGGAAGGGAGTTCTGAAGAGGAAAACGCATACACAGAAACGCCGTGAGAAAGCTGCCGACTGCCGACCGCGAGCGCCGACGGAGTCAACTGCGGTCGCGTGCCGACATGCCGACGTCGAAGCCTTCGTGCCACTCCGCATTTCTTCCAAGATCTCGCGCACATCTACCCGAGCCCAAACCTCCTCCTCAATCTTGCGCTTCATCACTTGAGTGGGTTCAATCAAATCCAACAGCCGAAGACAAAACCAATCTATCGCAGTTGCGATGTGCAGTTGAATTTGAATATTCACTTCTTGTTCGCACATATAAAAACACGCTGTCCGGCTGCTGTCCGGCTAGGAATTGTGGATCGCTAATACGCGGTTGGCTGGTCCATGTTTTGCTAGCCTAGTAAGCCTAGCCTAGTAAGCCAAATCTCCAAAATCTCCTGCCTATGAAAAGCCTCCTAACTTTAGGCCAAAGCAAGGCTTGAGTCCAATGAAAAGCCTGACCCTAGAGTTTAGGCCCAAACAATGCCAAAACCCTATCAATTCTATTTCCCCCTTTAGGTATAAGCGAAAAAATTTCATTCTAAGTGGAATCTCGTGCGGTCCATGCGTCCCGTGCGACCCCGTTCGACCCCATTGAAACAGGCAAGAAATTGAAAATTAGGCTTTGTTTAAGCTATTTTGGATCGCTTTGGCTTACGTTTAGTCCTCGTTTAGGCTAGGCTTGGGCTGGGCCTTGCATAGGCTTGGGCTTACGCATTAGACCGGGGTCGCATGAGGTCGCACGGGGCGCACTAAATACATTTTGCAAAATTTCATAGTTCAGAGAGTGGAGTTACGCTGGGAAACCTAAGCTCAGTGAACCAGTGAACCAGTGAACCAGTGAACTGAGAAAAACACACCATAATATTTTAAATGCGTTGACTCTCGTTGCTCAACCGTTAAATACTAAAACAACGCGTCACACGCCAATTTTTACAATAGGTTAATCTAAGTAATCCTATAGTTGTATTTTATTTTATTTCTTAGGCTTACGCTTAAGCTTAAGCTTAGGCTTTTGCGTAGGCTTCAGGCTTGTGCGAGCGCGCGCATGTCCACATGCCTGCACACCTAACATGCACGCGCGCATGAGCGTGCACGCACGTGCTCTCTGCAGGCACGCACGCACCCTCGCACGCACGCACGCACGCGCACAAGCACATGCACACGCGCGCGCAGGCACGCACCGCACAGATACACAAGGACACCCACGCCCGCACGCTCACGCGCGCACGCTCGCACAAACGCACAAGCGCGCACGCACGTGCACGCGTTCAGGCGCGCACGCATGCGCGCGGGCACGCAGGCATGTGGACATGTGCGCGCTTGCACAAGCCTGAAGCCTAAGCCTAAGCAAAAGCCTAGGCCTAAGGCAATCCTCAAGCACGCACGTGCACGCGCACAGGCACGCGCACACGGGCACGCTTGCACGAACCCGAACCTAAATCCTGAGTCTAAGCCTATTAGCCTAAGCCTCTTGTGTGTGATCGCGTTGTTAGTATTTTACAGTTAAGCACTGAGCGTCAACGCATTTAAAATATTATGGTGTGTTTCTCTCGGTTCACTGGTTCACTGGTTCACTGGTTCACTGAGCTTAGGTTTCCCGTTACGCTTGAGTTAGGAGGCGTCTGTGCCGGTGACTGTGCGCGTTTCCGTCGTCAAAATCGACCGTTTTGCGCTGGTTTTTGCGCCGTCCGTCCCCTTAGATCAAGTACGTTTTCAAATTTTTTGCTGGAAAATTTGGAAAAAAAAATACAAATACATGAATGAGCATTTCTTTCAGTATGGAGAGTTTTGAGGCGAAAAAGCAGAAGAAAATCGACCAGCTCAGAGCCAACGCCGAGATGGTCAGGACAGGCGGAAAGGTGGGCGGTTTGTGTTTTTTTAACGACATTTCAATGACGATTTTTTTTCGGTTTTTGGCATTTATTTGTTCTGTCTCTCACTTTAATTTTGTTTCCCAAATTCAATATTTTCATATGATGAGTGTCCGTTTCCAAAACGCGTGGTGCGCGTGCGTCCCAGGACCCGGCAAAGAATCAACGAAATGTTTAATTATTTTTTATAATTTATTTAAAATTGCAGGGCTCCCGCCGGCGCGTGAAAAAGGTGCTGCACAAGACAGCCGCCACTGACGACAAGAAGCTACAAAGCAACCTCAAGAAGCTCAACGTTACGCCCATTCCCGGCATTGAAGAGGTTAAAAATTTTAAAAAAGGCCAAAAATTTGTTTTCAGAAATTTACTGCCGTGCATCATATGCGTATGCAGAGCCTCTCCCAACGGGATTGGTATGAGGCGTTGCGGGGGGGGGGGGGGATTAGACCCCCTCCCCTATAGGGCCCCGAAAGACTCCCCCGCTTTCATTTTTCTGAATCTCAACGAGCTAATTTTTGAGTAGAAATGGCAAAGTTGCTTGGTGCTTGAGGGTCCATCCCGTACCAATTACCATCCCATTTTTTGATCAATCTACTCCCCCCCCCCACTAATTTCCTTGGGCTGGCGCCCATGCCGTTTATACCCCCCCCCCAGGACTTGTTTGGGCACCCTACAATCCGTAGTTATCTACATAATGGTGAGACAACAAATACTGATCGGCGAGCTGATCCGCCCCAGGTGAACATGATCAAGGAGGACGGGACGGTGATCCACTTCAACAACCCCAAGGTGCAGGCGTCCGTGCCCGCCAACACCTTCGCCATCACGGGCAACGGAGAGAACAAACGTACGCGCCAGCGCGCGCGCACGCGCGCACGCACGCACGCGCGCACGCAATCGAGAATCGGCCTCTTGCGCGCAAGGTCCTGGGTTCGATTCTTAGTGGAGCCACTAGATCGAGGACTTCCCTCTCGATGGAATTTCTCGTGCCGTCGCTGCCCCAGCTTACAGACGGCGTTCTTCCGACTGTCTTTGGCTAAGCTAATTATGCGGCTGTAGACGGGAAGGCATCATGGAGATATGGGCCATTGACGGCCTCCTAGCGTTTGCCCCTAGTCCAACAACAAGGGTGTCGTTTGCAGAGCTCACGGAGATGCTGCCCGGCATCCTGAACCAGTTGGGGGCCGAGAGTCTGACGCACCTCAAGCGGCTGGCCAGCGGCGTGACGGGGGGCCTGGGCGGAGCCCCCACCGCCGTCGACGTCGCCGCCGCCGCGGCTGCGGCCGTGGAGGAGGAGGACGACGACGACGTGCCCGGTGCGTGCGTGCGTGCTCGTGTGTGCGTGTCAGTGCGTGCGTGCGTGCGTGCTCGTGTGTGCGTGTCAGTGCGTGCGTGCGTGCTCGTGCGTGCTCGTCTGTGCGTGTCAGAGAGCGCGTGCGTGCGTGCGTGCTCGTGTGTGCGTGTGTTCAGTGCGTGCGTGCGTGCTCGTGTGTGCGTGTCAGGGCCGGGGGGGGGGGCATCCTCCTTCCCCCACCCTGGACCCGCCACTGCCCTCTACACCGTGCTCCGACTCCGACTCCCCCCGTGTGTGCTCCTCGCACCTACTCACGTCGCGCTACGAATTTCAATTAATTAAATTTGTTAGAAATAATTAACGCAATTTTAAATGTATTTTCTTTGCAGAGCTGGTGGGTAACTTCGAGGACGCTTCAAAGGACGAGACCAAGGTGGACGCGGCCGCCGAGGCCTGAGGCCCCGCGTTCCGCCTAGCGTTCGGCCTAAAGAAAACGCCTGAAAGAGCCGGACCTTAACAGCCGTTTTTTCTTCCGAAATTCGAATTTTCTCCAACGTCCGCTGGTTTCGTCGTCTTTTCTCTCTGTCGCGCGGCCGAGTGAACGTTACGCCGCCACCGCCAATCCCTCTAGACGCTAGTAGGGCTGCTGCCCGGCGAAATTTGAATTTTTTTGAAATTTAATTTTAAATGACGAAAATTGAAATTTCGCTCGGCATCATCGCCCCAGGTCGTTTTCCCTGCGCGCACCGCCAGAAGGAAGTGAAAGGTTTGCTCTTGGTTGAACTCTTGAAAAAGAAGAAAAAAACGTACAATAAAATACCGACGCGACTGGAAAGCAGAGTATTTTGAATTTTGAGAAAAAATTCAAAAGTTCAGTATCCGAACAGACACTGGCTGTGGAACATGGCTGATGCGAGCTCAAAAGAGCACATTCTGACGCTGAAAGGTAACTGAAAATCTGACTTAATTGAAGAAAAAATTTTAAAGGTTGGAAAGAGTTTATAGTCTGGGGGGGATGGTCCAGTAAGGTTGTGCGCTGTCGCCTAGTGGATGCGTGCCCTCCCCCCCCCCCAGGATAGATTTGTCTTGGGGCACAAAAAAATGGCAAAAAGCGTTGTGCATCTTTTGAGTGCAGTTGTTACGGCTCCATGCAACAACGTACTAAATTGACGTGTAAAAGCACTGGTGGACAAATTTTCCACTTTGTCTCCAGAAGTGCTGGTGCACTGTGGTCTAAACCTAAACAACAGGAAACGAAGTAACAAGTACAGAGAAGCCCAAACACGTTTCACTTGGCTCATAGAATGCTGTGCGCGTTCTTTGTCGAACAGTCTCTTGCAATTGCTCGATTTTCAGTCATGCGTCTTTCCCGTCCCGCTTACGCGAGCTATCCCGCGGTACCTTTGGAGGATGAGGGCGATGGCGAGCTGTGCGGCACCTTTGTCCGCGGCCTGGCTACCCTCCACGGCCCTGGGCAGCCTTCCTGGAGCCCCCTGGGCGCAGCCCTCCAACTGCCCCAGAACTTTGGGTGCGTGCCGGTGCGTGCGTGTTGGTGTGTGAGTGCGTGCGTGCGTGCGTGCCGGTGCGTGCGTGCGTGTTGGTGTGTGAGTGCGTGTGTGCCGTGCGAGTGCGTGCGTGCGTGCGTGCCGGAGCGTGCGTGCTGGTGCGTGCGTGCGTGTCGGTGCGTGTGTGCGTGCCCGTGCGTGCGTGCCGGTGCGTGCGTGCGTGCGTGCCGGTGCGTGCGTGCCGTGCCGGTGCGTGCGTGCGTGCGTGCCGCTGCGTGCGTGCGTGCGTGATTCTTTTTGGGAAAAGCGAAATTTTGGAAAATTCAGCAACATTCATTTGGGAGAGGTGTTTTCCTTCTACCTCTCGCTACACAACGACGGCGCCGTCGACGCCAAGGATGTCTCTATCAAGGTGCGTTTGCCCCCCCCCCCCAGTACCTGTAACCAGGTCAGAGCGAGTGGGCGGGGGGGGGGGGCTGGCCGAGTTCGCCAGTGGGGGCAGGGGACCATTCTTTGACATATTTTGGGTCAAAATAGGGTCTAAATAATGCTATTTAGCTGTTTTATGGTCATCTAATACTGCAAAGCAGTAAAACACCAACATTTACTCTCTTTTATCCTTTTAGACAGGGTGCAAATTTGGGGGGGGAGGTGTAAAAGACAGTGGGGTAACCCCCCAATTATAGGTATGTCCCTCCATCCCTAGCCGCTAGCCCTAGCCTCTTTCGCTACAACAAATCGCTATGACAGAGTCTTGAAACTTTGGGAATTGCAGGGGGGGGGGGGTTGATAAGTGAGACAGTTACACTAAAACGATTCCTCATCTCGAATCACGATGTCGGTCTCCGAACTGTGGTATAAACGGGCTGTATTTCCTATATCCCGATCCTGAAACATTGTTTCCATTTTTTTTTTACTGGCCGTCTATCATAATCGGTGCAACCATTGAGGAAGACCAAAATTTCAATCTCGCAGCTTTGAGAAGTGATCCTACCTGTAAGCGCGTGAGGCCTGATAAGTTGGGGGGTGGGGTAGTAGACGCAGGGAATGGAATAGTGTGCACCAAAATAGGGTCAAAATGGGTTATATAAGTAGTAGTAGTGTGTCCAAACAGCATTTTCGATGACTTACGGTCCCTGTCATTTGGGGTATTGAAAGAAGTTTGGAAAAATTCTGAGGGTGGGGGGGGGGTATCTCCGACAGGGGTAATTTCTACGCCGCCAATCCCCCCCCCCCCCCCAATCACAGGTATGGAATATTGATGTGGTTGTAGAAATAGATTTGTGTAAGGAATTTTGTTTTGGGCAGCGTCTGTGCATCTAAATGTGCTACTCTATATGTGTATTCTAAATTGCGGCGTGCGGTGTTTAGGCGGATCTGCAAACGAACAGTCAACGTGTGAATTTGCCAACGAAAAGCCAGAATATCGCCTTGTTATCGCCTTCGAAAAGTGTGGGAGAGGTGGTCAGTCACGAAATTAAGGAGATCGGACAGCACATGTAGGCTTTTGTTCAGGAACTCCTGCCTTATTTAATTAGTTAATTGAATTAAATCATTAAATGCGTTTTGCGTTTAGCTTGGTCTGCGCCGTCACGTACAGTACGCCCACCGCGGAAAAGCTCTATTTTAGGTGAGCCAATAATTGAGAAAAAATATTAAAAAAAAATTAGTAAATGGGTGCATATTTCTAGAAAGTTCTTCAAGTTTCCGGTGTCGAAACCGTTGGATGTGCGCACGAAGTTTTACAATGCCGAGGTAGCGCGCTTGGGTGCACGCACGCACGCGCGCTCGGTCGGTCGGCGACCCCAATTTGCATAATACCGTAATTGCGTGCGTTTTTTTGCAGTCAGACGAGGTGTACCTGGAGGCCCAAATCCAGAACACCACCCAGGTGCCCTTGACCCTAGAGAGGGTGGCCCTGGACCCCTCCGAACTATACGACTGTCGACAACTCAACGTTCAGAACGTGTGCGTGCGTAGGTGTCACAAATAAAGGGTGTTTTTTTAAATTATCACATTTCTTTTTTGAATAACTTTTGTTTCCTTTGTCGGATTGTTATCAAATTTGGAACGCTTATACTCAAGACTTTGGGATTTTGTCTGAAAAAGGAATCGTCGAATTCGGTTGAGGATTCCGAGAGTTATAGCGCTCCAAATCAGATGTCGCTTTTTGGGAAGATTTTACACACGAAATCGTTTGAATCGTAACTATCCTGTACTGTGTGCCAAATTTCAAACGCCAAACTATGTTTTTGGCTGGCGCAGCTCGTCCAATACGGTCGGCGCACAGTAACACGACTGAAACCGCCCCCTCTCCATCCGCCCTCCCCCACTCCATACCAACCCAACGGCCCAGGTTGTTCGCCATGTGAAATCTGTACAGAAAGCGACATCTGATTTGGAGCGCCATAACTCTCGAAATCCTCAACCGAATTCGACGATTCTTTTTTCATACATAATCCCAAAGTCTTGAGCATAAGTGTTCCAAATTTCATAACAATCCGACAAAGGAAACGAAAGTTATTCAAAAAAGAAATGTGATAATTTAAAAAAAACACCCCATATTTATAAAGAACAAAGGTGTTTAATCAGCTAGTAATGTGTGCACGTACGCGCAAGTCAACGTTTCGTGCGAACTACAAGTTCTTGGTGAGGAGGACTTCACAGTGTCCGCTGACAAGAGTTTCTAGGTGTACACGCTTGATTAAAAAAAAACAAACTTTATTTTCGACACCACCACACAGCACAAGGCCGTAACCATTCAGTGAAATTAGAGCGGGTCATCATAGGTATTCATTAAAACGCATTTTTCATCAATATAAATTTAACATTTTTCTTTTAAGATTCGCCGAGATGGGCCGTCCCGATGCTGTGGGGCAGGAGGAGGAGCCTATGGACGACGGCCCCTCCTACCGTAACCCACAGGAGGTGTGGCAATATCTCTACTGTCTGTCACCCAAGAAGGGTATCCCCCTCTATAGCTATCGTGGCGTCACCTGCTTTGGTTGTGTCTGTGTGTCTGTCTTTCTGTCTGTCTGTCTGTCTGTCTGTCTGTCTGTCTGTCATAGTGTCATCCCTGTACCCGGGTCTGGCAAAGTGGGGGGGGAAATGGCCGAATTCTGTGGGTGGGGTCCTCGGAGCAAAGGGTGGGGGAGCCGACCATTTTTGCACTTATACTGGTACTGTTTGGTCAAAATGGGTGTAAATAGGCTCTAAACAGTGTTATTTAGCTGTTTTATGGTCATAAAACGGCAACATTTACCCACTTTTATCGGTTTCGACATGTTGAAAATCCTTTGGGAAAATTCTAGGGGGGGGGGGGGGTCGGAGGGGGTGTTGGGTGTGTGTTGGAAAAAATGGTGGGGCCCCTAAAGCCCCCCCGCAGTTATTACAGGGCGCGCAACACATTGTGTTCAATTTTTTGTTATTGATGATTTCAGCGCATGTGAACCACAACACTTATCGGTTGCCAGCGTGTCATTTTTTTTGCTGTGAGTGAAACATGTTTAACTTGCTTGCAACATGCATAGGTAGGTATATTCCTTTACGTATAAATGCCGAGTAGACGTTCTTGAACTGGTTTCATTCTAGGAAAGCTGGACATGGTCTGGCGAACGGGTATGGGCGAGCGGGGCCGGCTGCAGACGAGTCAGCTGCAGCGCATGGTTTATTGTTTTTCTTTTAAAATTAAAAAAAGTTGCAATTTTATAGTTGTAGTACGATTAAACGGGTTTAAAACGTTCTCAGGCTCCCGGTTACGGCGACTTGCGAGTGACGGTAGAATCGATTCCGTCGACGGCCACCCTGCACCGACCCTTTACGATTCTCTGTCGAGTGCACAACTGCTGGTCGGTTTTTGTTTTGTAATTTTTTTCACGTTTCCTCATTGTCACCACCTTCGCCCTCAAACGTTCAATTTATGCCCCCCCCCCTCCGGTTTGAAGGGCTACCTAGGCATTTTATGGTGCGGGTAGTTTGCGTGTTCAATTCAAGTTTGAAGGGGGGTGGGGAGCTAGCAGTGTGGTGTGTGCTCTTCCACTTCCAGTTTCACGTGGATTTTTCTCGTGCCGCCGCTGCCCTAGACTACAGAATGGCGCTCTTCCGAATGTCTTTGACTAATTATGCGCGGCTCTAGACGGGAAGGCGTCATGGAGATGGGTATGCTGTATGGGCCATTGACGGCCTCCCAGCGTTGTTGCCCCCAATCCAGCAACAAGTTCGTTCCAGCGAGCGCTCCCTGGAGTTGCGTCTCTCGCTGGAGAACGCCGCTCAGAGTGGCGCGTTCGTCTGGGCCTCGAAATGGGGCCAAAGGGTGGGCGCGCTGGAGCAGCACAGCAGTCTGGAGCTGGCACTGGTGTTGACTCCGGTCGCGACCGGCCTCCAGACCGTCAGTGGAGTCAGGCTGACGGACGCATACCTCAAAAGGACCTACGAACACGACGACCTCGGACAGGTGTTTGTCCTCGACAACGGTGGCCAGTGACGCACGCACGGCAAGTTGTGGTACAGCGATTCATACCTGTAACCGGGTCTGGCAGACTGGGGGGGGGGGCTAAATGGCCGATTTCTTTGGGGGGGGGGGTGTCTGGAGCAAAAAGTGGGGGGTAGCTGGCCATTCTTTGAGTTATACTTGTACTTTTTGGTCAAAAATAAGTATAAATAGGGTCTAAACAGTGTTATTTAGCTGTTTTATGGTCATGTAACACTGAAATACACCAACGTTCACTCACTTTTATCGTTTTAGACAGAGTGAAAATCCCTTGGGAAAATTGTGGGGGGGGGAGGGTTGGGTGGGGGGGGGGGGGGTTGAAAAATAGTGGGGGCCCCAAAAGCCCCCCCCCCAGACAGGTATGCAGCGATGGCATACATAGAAGTGTAAGAAGTGAGAAGCGTACCTGCAACTGGGGGAGTGGTTCAGAATTATTGCAACGCACACTCGAAGGTGGGGGGGGGGGGAGGGGTGCCCCAGGTGCAGGGATGCTCCCACGCTCCCATAATTGCGCCTATTCTCTGTGATCCGTCCTCCGTATTATTGTTATTGTTCGTACTGTTCTTTTGAAAGTAACCTGTTTGTTTTTTTGTCATCAAAGTGCCACGCCTGCCGCCAATGCCACTGCCATCGATGGATTTTATGTAGGGGGCGCTCATAGGAGTTGCTTTCAGAGTGTATGGTGGACATTGAGCGTTGTAGATGTTCGCTTAGGATAGATACGTTTCTCGAAAACGGCCAGCAGAGGCTCTATTAAGGACGGATACTGCATCTGTAATTCCCTCTGTATACATACATACGGTCGGGTTTGACGCAGTCATCACCAGTAGTAGAGGTTTCGTTCCTCCGTTTCGCGACGCTGCTTCCATTTGCCGAAAACGGCTAGCAGACAGCAGCCTCCGCAGCACGCCAGGCTGACCGCAATCGCGAAACAGGCTAGCAGCGCGCCTAGTGCCGCCAACGCGTAGACGAGCCAATCGGGCCAGGTGTCCAACACTGGTCTCGGCTGGTTCTTCACGCTCGAGCCAATTTTGACCGTTTTCTCATTTGTGGCTCCCTCAGGCAAGCTGTTGTCGGGCGCGAGATTTCGGCGAGAGTGGTGCAAGGAGAGGAGAGAGGAGGGAAGTGCCGAAGGCTGAGACAAACTCGAGCTGAGCCTTGAGACGGTGCGACAACTTGGTGGTCGCTGAAATGTGTTGCAGTCGCACGTGCGTGTGTGTGTGTGTGTGTGTGTGTGTGTGTTTGTTTGTGTGTGTGTTTGGGCCGCTTCTATGATCGCGGGGGCCCTCTTTCTGGTCACACATACCTAATTGACCGCTGCTAGCGAGAGATGAGACCCAGTCAGTCAGCCCCATCCTGGGGGGGGGGGGTGGCTGCCCTAACGGTCCGGAATTGTCACTGCCACCGGGTTGGTTCCGTTGGCAGACAGCTCAAGGGACGCCCAGGACATACATACAGCTCCCAGAGGAAAAGCATGCACGCACGGCCACGCACTAATTCCTACACCTCGCAGAGAGTGTCATTGATGCAGAGCCTGAGCAGGCAGGAGAGATAGAGCTGTCCCGTTTCTCCAGCCTTTGCGTTGATGGTGAACGCGCGAAATCTGATCTTGGTGATTCGCTTGTCGACTCGATCTACGCTGTCAATACTATTCATGGTGTCGATGACGCCTTGCAATGGGCACCTGGGAAAAAATGCGCCCAAAAGTGCCCTTTATTTCTTTGCGATTCACGTCATGATCTGACGCACCCATTGGCGATAAATGTGAGCGCATTCACTGGCGATTGGTCGGGCGCGAAGTGACAGCGAACCGGCAGCGATGAGCTATAGGTGTCTGAAAATGTCTTCTTTTTTAGATTCGAACCGAACTAATACCTGGTAGGGATACATACATAAACTGCGATTGAGTGGGATTCTGTGTGATGTTTCTGTACACTGTACATATGGCACTGATAGGTATGTTTTTTTTTAAATCTGCATTGAAAACACGTCTTGCAATTTGCATACAATACACGCTTAGAACAGTAATTTGTCCGCTGCACTGTATCCTACAGTACCCGTGGTCGGCGCCAGTCCAACGGTGGCGGTTAGAGGGTCTCCCCGATAGATCTGGACCTTGGAAGCGTCTTTGCCTCCGGATGCAAACTCGATTTTCATTTGGATTAGCTTTGCCAGCTCTGGTACATGACCGTTTGAATTGCCACCGTCATTAGATCCGCTACTGAATGGCGTGGTTTGTTAGCAATTTTTCTAATAGCACCAGACGGTAGAAAATGCTGTGAATTTTCCTATTAGATCGAATACGGTATTACCGTAACTCTTCCAGTAGTACCCCCGGGCACTATACATTTAACCTCTCTTTACCCAGGGGCGCTACTAGAGGGGTGTAGCATTCCATGGGTGATTAACAGTTCAAAGTAGCTGAAATGACATTGAAATTTATGTAGCTGTGGTGTGTGTACACACGACACAAACGTAACTACCGCTTGATTTATGTCCCTGTCCCCTGGCAAATCGGCAGAGGATGGGATACGGTAACTTGAGCACCACTCACGTTCCCGCTACAGTCGCGTTCGAATTGTAGTCGAATTGGCCCGGGAAGAAGCAGTGGGCGCTCATGTAGAAGACTCGCGGCAGTTTGGGGTCTCGTGTCACCGCGTCGCCTGACAGGGCGCCGACTTGCGCCTCGAAGAAGACATTGAAGAAAGCGCCCTCGTAGCGCTGAAGAGTGCGCGATACAGGGTCTTTCCCGAATCCCGAGACGCACGCACGCACGCACCGGCACGCACGCACAGGCACGCACGCACGCACGCACGCACCCCATTATGGCCGTATTGCTCCTGAATCCTGACATCGCATCCCAGGACCGGATAGCTGAACTCTGCCTTTAGGCCACTGAAGTCCTGAACGGCAAAAGGGCCGCAATCCGTGCGATTGCTGAGTCTCGGCTCGATGAATAGCAATCCGCCAGACTCAGACCGTTCCATGAAATCGGGAGTGAATCGAATCGACACTGCAGTGGCAGAACAGGTCACCGATTCGACTAAAAAAACACTAGCTTTATCAAGCGCCTTGCTGCGTCCAGTGCGCATAAAGACCGATAGAAATAAAGCATCCGCCGCCGTCACAACGTCAGAGCAATTCGGATGATTAAAAATCTCCCTCTGAGGTCGTTCAATGTTTCTATTATGCTGCGTATATAGAAATACAGTTAATTCACTGTTAAAACAAAAATGAAAAAGTCATAAACGTCGTGTTATTCCAGGCTGGGACCTACTGTTCCCGTTGTCTTCTTTGCGGAATTGCTCCCCCATCGCTTCCGTCATCCAACTGGCGATGGCGAGCAGCAGCAGAGTCCTGTTCATTTCTGAAGGCATTTTGGTGCGGAAAATTGCCCTTTGCTTCAACCAGTATAAGGTAGTAGATGCAGTTTACAGAGTGCTGTACGATCAATGTGCTTGCAAGGTCCGCTGGTCGCTTACAGTGCGTGCTAAGCGCTTACCTAGTGCGTGCTAAGCGCACGCAAGCCGGATGTCGCTAAAAGCAGGTAGAGTCGATCCATGGTTGAGAGGCGCTAAGTGGTTGCAGAGCCTCTGCGCGCTCTGTTCCAAGGGATAAGCAGCTTTTGGAGTGCCGTCGTCACCACTTGTTGGCAACGGAAGCGGTTCCCCCAATGCCCAGCATTGCCAGAACTGAGTACTGGAAGGGCACGCTCTAGTCTCGTGCGCTGCCACCACGCGTAACGCACAAGCCAAGGTCTTAGGCGAAAGAAATAGAGTTGTGGTTCGTAGAACTTTGGAACGAGAATGGCTGGAGCCAAATATAGCTCACCTTGCGCCACTATGAGAGTCGCGTCAGTCAGCTGCGCTCACGGACGCAGACGCATTCTTCTCTACCCGGCCGCATAGTGTATCTACATACGTATATGATGTACATACCTGCGAGTGCGTACCAAGGAATGCATATCGTCCAGGGGACTACCGCAGGAAACTCTAGAACCTTATCTCTACTACGGGTCGTCCCGTCTTGGTGGGTTCTCCAAAAACCTGGCCAGTAAAACCCACGCAAATGCCGCTTAATGGGCGGTGGGTGAAATGCACAGCAAGGGTAGGGGGTGCGGCATGTTATCGGATGCGTATTTCAGAGTTATATACGCACGCGGTATACAGTTGTGCTTGGGCACGGTCATTTTGTGGAACTGTGGAAATGATTCTGTGTGGACGGACACATGTGGCCACATGCTGCTATTACTAAACTATACTGCTTTTACTCTTTAACTATACTGCTGCTTTAACTCAGGACACCTGCTGCAAAGTCAAAGGGCTCAGAAATGGTTCAATTCAACATGTATCATAACAATAAAAAAATCGTGTGCCGTAAATCCTCCAATAGTGCCCCCGGGGCACTATACTTTCAAAGTTTCTTTACTCAGGGGCACTATTGGAATTGCACTGCGTTTCTTATGTGATCAACAGTTCAAAATAGCTGAAATGTCATTCATTTCTGGGCTTTTCGGGGTGAAACTGTGGACACCACTCATACACCACCACCACCACCACCACCCCCACCACCACCACCACCACCACACACACACACACACGCACGCACGCACGCACGCACGCACGCACGCACGCACGCACGCAATGGGCACGTGAATGTTGGTTGTCAAGATTGGCACCACCTCGACTGCGGAGCCCACACCTTTCTTCCCAAGGTCACGACTCGCCAACAGCTTTGGTGGTCCAACTAAGCGTGGACTGGGCCCATAACCTGTTGGTTATATTTGGTGCGGAAACGCAGAGAACAGTTAGAGAGAGAGAGAGCAGAGAGAGTGGAGAGAGAGACGGAGCGACGGAGTGGACGCTGGTCGGCAGGCCACGCCACAGAACAATAGAACAGACGCCGCTTCCCTACCCTTTACAACAGATGCCCGCCCATATTCAAACTGAGGTCTGGGTCACGCCTACAGTAAGAACAGCGTAGACTGCACTCGTACAATGTATGTACGCAACTGAGAGCTACACAGTTTCCAACAGGGACTCCCACTCCCAACGCATCCAATGCATCAATCCAACGCTGTATTCGGGACTGGGATACGGTGTCGCTAGAACGGGACTGCGCTTTATCTATCGCGTCCATCTCGGTCGCTAGAACGGGACGCTGCTCAGCAGGAGATGGGCGAACTGTCGCTAGAACGGGACTTTACCTGGTGGAGCAGCGTGCCGCGCACGGTCGCACATGCCTTACATCAATCATGCTAGTGGACTGTAAAGGCTGATTCATAATTAACGGTCTTCCCATCGGTCTCGGTCTCGGTCTCGGTCTCGGTCTTCGCATCGGTCTCGGTCTCGGTCTCGGTCTTTTTGACCCATGCAAAACTGACAACGCGTTGCCTCCGGTCTTTCAATGATCTTCGGTCAAATGCGCGCCTTTCAGCGTATTTAGGAGCGTACTGTGGCCCTTGTTTTCGACCTGCTTCATTTTTTTGACGTTCATTTTGACCTTCATTTGACCTTCATTTTTTGACTTCCCTAAGAAACAAAAAAAGCACACGCAGTAGACGACGGGAACGCACTATCACCAGACAGACAGACAGACATTGTGCGGCAGACGCAGACCGCCCCCAGCGCTTCTGGCCGCCGCCACGGGCGCGGACGCCGCTGCAGGAGCTGTCGTCAGCGCCGGCGTCGACACTGTGGCCGCTGCTGCCGACGCTTTCGCTGACGCTGCCGCTTTCGCCGACGCTTACAGAAAATGTAGGACACTGACGATCGGGCCGTCCACCTTGACGTATGTAATGGCGGCGCAGATTTTCCCGCCGCCGTGTCTTTACAGACGTTCTGCCATGCCGCCGCCGTTTTTTTTATTTTTGGTATTAGAGCGGCCGTCAATTATCCAAGGAGATGGGCCGCCTACACCTGTTGAATACGACGCATCTTAAACTCTTCCTTGTTTTCAATTTCGGCAAATTTCCTAGTCGCTTTACCCTTATGCGAATACCGACAAATTCTTTGAGGGTCACGGCTATAGTAAAGCGTGACTACGGTAGCGCGCGCGTTCAACACGAGACCGATGAAGACCGATGAAGACCGGAGCAAATGTTCAAAGTTCCCAACATCGTCGGTCTCGGTCTCGGTCTCGGTCTTCGCATCGGTCTTGGCTGTTTAGCATGGGAAGACCGAGACCGAGACCGAGACCGATGGGAAGACCGTTAATTGTGAATCAGCCTTAAAACAACAAAGTACAGCCGTTACCCAAGCGTTTGCCTTCGTCTATTTGCGATTGAACTTACTTGGGTGCAGTGCATACTGCACTAAGAAGTGCACTGCCCCCTCCCGCTGCGCGCCCCCCCACCCCCCCCCCCCCCCCCTAACAACCTTCCTCTAATACGCGCGGCGCAGTGCACACCGTAAATCCTACAATAATGCCCCCGGGGCCCTATAATTTCAACCTTACCTCATAGTATTGGAGTATTGGAGAGGGCATTATAATTTCGGAATCGGAATTTCGAAACGTATCTCAAATTTCTCAGTCAAATTGTTAATTTTGAATTTTAGCGATCACCATTTCCAATTTTGCGGTTGATTTACGGTTAATAATTGCTGAAACGTGTATGTTGTTGAATGGGTGCGCTGTGTATCAGGGTGTACGCGTCAGCGTACAACCCAAATATGTGAGCACTTCCTCAATGCGGTTTGTAGAATTTTCAGTCGCTTATAACTCTTGATTGTCTGAACCGATTTTGGCGAATGATAGCTCAAAAGAACCGCCTCCTAAACCGGAATCGAATAAGCCATCCCGCGTTTCGGTAGTCCAGCGCATTGAGACGAAATGACCGAAAATGTTCCGTAGCCCCTAAAGCTTGACTCTACTTCTACAGAAGTAGCACGCATGTCAACTCGATGGCACATGTCAACTCGTCTGCCGAAGAGGCATAACTTTTTTTCCATCTTCAGAAGAAGTGCACTTTTTTTTCTCCATCTTCATAAGGTGGTGCACACTCTTCAAAAGGCAAAAAAGTAAGTGCGTCACGCGCGAACAAGAGTGATAATTTTTGCCCACTGTTATCATTTCGCTGAAGTTTTGGCTAGCGTCAGACTTTTTGCCGACTGTTCCGTCAAAATGTATTTTTTTTTACATAGCAACTCTTCTGTAGGGGTAGGAATATGAGTGCGCGTCACGTTAGTCGTCCTACTGTTCGATGTCACTTATGCTTTCTAGCGTCAGACTTCTTCCGACTGTTCTGTCAACATCATTTTTTTGCTTTGCAACTGTTCTGTAGAGGAAGCGATATGAGTGTGCGCTGACAGTTATGTATGTAGCGGATTTTTGTGCTGTACACACTTCCAACGCGCCCGGCTTATGCGATGCAACGGCGTTGCTACCAATTGACAAGGCGACATAATGAAAACAGTTAGTGCACGTGCTTTCTCAGGGAAATACCACTCTTCTCCATGCAGACATCTGGGACGGGTCTGTCGAGATGCTCTTTAGGTTGTTTCTTTGAACAACATCACATGGAATATGAGGGCAACAAACTTTAGATCATCTGCGAGTGACATACCTTAGTTGGCCAGCTCATAGGAAAGTGTTGGTTTAGGCACTCTTCTGACATTTCCAAAAAAATGATGTAAGCATCCTGTCTGAGTGCCGACTGTTTCCTTCAGGTTTGTTTGCATCAGAAGGTGCCCACTGTTCACATTTGCTTTTGTGGGATACCTCTCTGCCAGATGTATCAGTTGGCAATGGTGCAAGATGAACTGATGTTTTCTGAACTCTGTCAGGTTCAAGCGCTTCTTCCCAGCATGCAAAGGTGCACCAGTTCTCTTCTTCGGGGGCCACCAGTGCAGATGTGTCAGTTTCTGATTCGTCTGAGGCGGACATAACTGGAGGTGCAGGGCACTCTCATCCACTTCACTCTCCGTCCCTCCTCTTCTCAGCTTCTTGTGACACATCAAGATGTACTCCACTTCAATGTGGATTTCCCCCTCTTAGCCATATTCTGCCTAAAGTCAATAACTAGCAGTCACATTGGATGAACACACACCCTCTGACACTCATCTTGGCACTATGCACACTCTTCAGCACAAAGTTGAATGCACTAATGCATTTAAGTGATGATAGCCAACCCTGTTCTGTACACTCTACTTAACTGTGCACACCCTTAGGAGCCTCGAAGCAGTCACAGCTCAGGAAGCAGTCATGACAGATTCGTAGTTCAGCAGGCAGTTTCCAACAAAAGGCAGTTTCCAACAAACCACTTACTCGAAGGGTCACACTCACATTGCAATGGACGTACACAATCGAAAAGCACAGAAGGCTATGACACTTTCCCTTGCAAATGCTTGGGCACCTGGGGAATTGCATCATCGAGTAGAGCATTCACTTCCTTCTGAGTGGCCAGTCGTGGCTTTTTCGTCATTTGAGCACCTTCCAGTCTCTCCATTTCAATGCCTGCGGCAGTGGCTTGTCTCGCATCGCCTCTCGTCTTCCTCAGCGGCTCTGCTGGCTGATTGGCTGCTGGCTGATTGCATCGTCTTCATCAGAAGACATGGGTTTGTAACTCATTTCCAGCCTCAGTGGGGGCGGTGCTGTATCGAAAGCTGCCTTGGCCATTTTCAACACACCTGAACTGTGAGTTTTGACAGGATAGGTCTCTGTAACATCTCTACATAGTTTTCTCTTCTATCCACTCTTCCCAGGCCAGGCTTTCCGCTTGCGACTTGGCATGACCTTGAGCTTTGGACCAGCCGAGCAGAGCAATGAAAAATGACTAGCCAACAGTTAACAGTGTACATACAAATTGGCAAGTGCAAAGACACGCTAGCACTTCATCGGATTTCACGACTCACTCTTACAAGTCAACATGTCGCACATCACGTTCTGTTCACCACTAAAAGTCGTGTGTGAAGTGTGTGTGTGTGAGCGCTGAAGAGTAAGAAGCCTACTATTGCTGCAAGCACCATTCAGAAGAGTGGACAGCAGAAGAGTGTCGCGTTCCAAAGTGTGTATGTGCAACCACAGCGTGTGTGAACATGCATACTCCTCTTTTAATGTGTGTGTACGGTGCGCGCCAACTCTTCCATTTTGATGTTTGAAGAGTTTTGTGACGACTTTTAGAACAGTAGGCAGCGAGCCAAGAGTTCATAGGGAAAACTTCGGAAGAGTACTGGTGTTTGAACAGTGGCCGGGTTCAAAAACGCTTTGCCCACCACTTCGGAACAGTGGGATCAGCTGCCCACCACTTCCACCTCTTCTCGAAAATTTTGGAGTGTACCGTCGAGTTGACATCGGCCAAAAAGCGAGTCAAGCTTTAGGGGGTAGAAGTGGTGTTTTTTTTTCCTGTTCTGCAAACACTTTTTGGGCCACCGCTCTGGAACGCTACGGACGATTCGCACAAAACTTGGCGTGAGCAGGCGGTATATGATGGCAATTTGTGCCTCCAAGGGAAATTTCTTTAGGTGCTACGGATCTCGATTTATGGCCGATTTTGTTCATTTTTCTTGGACATAGCCGTTTTTTTTGGCCAAAATCTGACAAGAGTAAAACTCGAAAAAAAGCCGAGTAAACCCCCAAATGTTTTTTGAGTTTCGTGAACTATTTCTGAAGGTGAGTCCACGGCGCTTGCATGACCTTTGAAATTCTCACCACACTTTGAGATATTGCCAACTCAAATTTCCGTAATTTTGGGGAAATTTTGTTAGCTATAGGCGCTTCAACCGTTCGTCGCAGGGCTGTGCTGTAATGATGAAAGTTACTCGTCTGGACCTGGAATAGGTCACTTTCGACAATGGGAGCGCTCCGATTTTCATGTTTCGCAGCTCGACCCTCTTGGCGCACCCCCATTTTGGGCAAAATTCGGAACTATGATCGTGCACTATTTTTGATTTCCTGGACGAATTCTGGCGCGTGATAGCTCAAAAGAAGCGCATTCAAAGGGGGAATCGATAGTCATAACACGCTTCCATACGCTTGTGCATTACCGAGAAGTTTTTGGAGATGTTATGAAAAGTGGGCCCTGCCAAGCTTTTTGGTTCGTCGCCCACTCGCGCCTGCATCAATTGAAATGAAACCTCGCAGGCATCTATGCTCCACATCAAAAAATAAAATCCCCGGAGGGACTCTTGCTACATGCCGTAGATCGTGAGCTATGGTTTACTGGGCACATTCTTCTTTTTACCATGTTCCCTAAATCAAGAGGTCGCTGGTTCGAATCCCAGTAACGCCTGCCTGTGCTTTTGCACGTGTCCTCTTGGGAAACCCATCAGCGTTGCTTTACTGCAGTGTCTCCAGTCCATTTCACATTTTTTGTCTCTTTTCTACTTTCTTTTACCAGAATTTTGACAATTTTTTGAGCTGGGGATAATACCGTAAATCCTCCAATAGAAGCCCCCCCTCCAATAGTGCCTCCCCCTCCAATAGTGCCCCGGGTATGGCAAGGTTGAAATAATAGAGCCCCCCCCCCGGCCAGGGGGCCCCCGGGGGGCAGGGGTATGGTGTGCCATGTGCCTTTTATGGGCAAAAATATAGTGGTAGGTACATTTACATCGTGTATACACACTACTGCTAACCAATAATAGTACGTTTCAGCAACTATTCACGGTAAATCAACCATTAAATGTGGCAAAAGTGATCAAAATCACCGAAAAATCGGCAATTTTGACAGCGAAACTAGCATTACCATTCAAAATTTTTAGGTTGAAATAATAGAAGCCCCCCTCCAATAGTGCCCCCCTCTCCAATAGTGCCCCCGGGTAAGGAGAGGTTGAAAAAATAGTGCCCCGGGGGCACTATTGGAGGATTTACGGTATTTATGGACGGATGACCGCTACAGCCCTGATACACGAAAATGACACATCTGCACACCCGCACGCACGCACGCGCGCGCGCGCGCGCACCCACGCACACACACACTCACACGCACGCTCGCACAATGTGTACAGTGGTACACGCTTTTCATAAGCTTTGTGGTGCAACACTGAACAGGCGTCCGTGCTGGTCTGCTGCTGTGGGTTTGTATGTGTGTGCGTGCGTGAGTTTTTGATTAATCTTTCATTTACGAAAAAACACTGTATTAAGGAAAATTTTGCAGGTGGCTGCAAAAAAAGGAGAATATGTGATGCTCCTTTAGGCCCAGTTTGAAAAAACGCGGTATTAAAAGTTGCCACTTCATCAGATGATCAACTTCAGTTTGGACAAACCGTGTATAATCGAACCAAGCGCAGCAACACGTCACATATTCGGCGTTTGTTGTGCGAGCCATCGCACACAGCCACAACACTACCACTATCAATCCACCCTCACAAACTCTTTCATCTCTCTGACGATGCGCATCATTCATTAGGCATTGTATGGGTGGACAGGGCACACAGCCAAAGATTCTGCATAAATAATTTCACTACCCTGCCCGTCTTAAATTTTTAAGATGTGGCTTGCCCTTACAGTGAGTGATATGCACCATCATTTCACAATCTTGAGTACCAAGTATACCCTACATTCAATCTTCGATTCTCGTTCATCTTTGTTCCGCTTCTGTTAGCCTGTGCCTATGGACGAACTGCCATCTGTAACTCCAGTCAAGGACAAGGCCCGCTCTCTCTCTAGTCCAAGGAATGAAAGGCCTCGGCCTCATGCAGCCTGGACTGCCTTTCCAGTGATCCAAGCGAGCACAACAAACGCCGAATATGTGACGTGTTGCTGCGCTTGGTTCGATTATACACGGTTTGTCCAAACTGAAGTTGATCATCTGATGAAGTGGCAACTTTTAATACCGCGTTTTTTCAAACTGGGCCTAAAGGAGCATAACATACCGTAAATCCTCCAAACAGCCCCCCCCCCTCCAAAGTGCCCCCCTCCAATAGTGCCCCCGGGTACGGCAAGGTTGAATAATAAGCCCCCCCTCCAAAGTGCCCCCGGGGCAAGGGGTATGTTGTGCCATGTGCTTTTTATGGGCAAAAATATAGTGGTAGGTAGATTTATATCGTGTATACACTCTACTACTAACCAATAATAGTACGTTTCAGCAACTATTAGCGGTAAATCAACCATTAAATGTCGCAAAAGTGATCAAAATCATCGAAAAATCGGCAATTTTGACAGCGAAACTAGCATTACCATTCAAAATTTTTAGGTTGAAATAATAGAAGCCCCCCCTCCAATAGTGCCCCCCCTCCAATAGTGCCCCCGGGTAAGGAGAGGTTGAAAAAATAGTGCCCCGGGGGCACTATTGGAGGATTTACGGTATTCTCCTTTTTTTGCAGCCACCTGCTATATTTTCCTTAATGTAATGTATACACAATTGAGGTGTACGCGTAACAATTATAAATGTTGGGTACCTTACTGTTTTTCCATACAATGCGCGTGGCATAACGTAACCTCCTACCCACGGGCATGATTAGAGGAATCACTAATGCATGGCGATGATGGGCACTATTGGACCATTTCCAGTACTACTTTGATTCACGTGCACGCTGTTGCTCTGTGTTCGGCTGTCACGTGAGAATGTTGGGGGCAGCGCGTATCGATCATGCGCGTCTGTCTTTAACGCACTCGGGTGCACTGGAAACTTGCCCCCCCGCCCCCAAACAACAACCTTCCCTTTATAAGAGCGCTCGCTGGCGATAATAGGTTGTGTGTAGCGGCTAGGCTGAGCCGGCATCTCCCGAAACGGGAAAGAAAGGAGAAGAAGGAAGAAGAAGGTTGTGTTAGCGGCTTGTGGTGAGCAAGCCTAGCCAAGGCCTCACCTTAAGCCTAACCAAGCAAAGTTAAGCCAATGCCAAAGTCTGACTCCAAGCCTAAGCAAGGTTGAAACTAAGAAAATCTTGGTTTGAGGCAGAATGAAACGTTTGCAGGCTAAGCAAGGAAGGACTATGCACCTAAGAAGCCTAAGCAAGGGCGCACTAAGCAAATCCCAAGCCCAAGCCCAAGCCTCATCTCAGCCTAAATAAGGCCAAAAACGCAAGAAGCGCCTTCTGCCCCCTTTAAGCAAAAGCTGCAGAGTCAAGCAGCAGCTAAGCCGGTTCAAAAAGCTCAAGAAGCGCCTTCTGACCCCTTTAGGCAAAGCAGCAGCCCCCATGCTGTTCTCGGCGATACTGGTGGCGATCGGCGCCTACCTGTTCTGGTTCTATTACTGGCGGCGCCGGGGCTGGCCTCCGGGACCCCTTTCCTTGCCCGTGCTGGGCCACATGCTGACGCTGGTCGGCAGGAAGACCTTCAACGAGACGCTTCGAGAGTACGAGCGCAAATATGGCTCGATCTACACGCTCTCCTTCCTGTTCACCGACATGGTCGTGCTCAACGACTGGGAGACGATCAAGGAGACGGTGATCAAGCACGGAGACGTTTATACGGGACGGCCACGCAACTGGATCTTTGAGATGGTCAGAGGTGGGCGCTGCTGGCGCTACAACTGCGATTGGCTAGAACCATCTGCGCTTGCTTAGTAATAAAGAGGTCACAAATTTATAGAGTACGTAACATCGGAAATGCACTACTACAGCAAATAGTGCCAACGTTCAGCAACACCAACAGCAAGTGTGACCCCCCAAGAAGTAGTGTTTGCGTTGCTCCAACAATAAATTCAAATACGCAATATAAAGGGGAATGAGTTGTCTACCACTTTGCGCAGTTGGACTAAGGCGTTGGTTCCAATCCGCAAGGTGCGGAGTTCAATCCTCAGCATTGCAGGACTGTTGAAAAAACAGTAATCCCCTTGGCCAAGTGATTAACGCCAAAAATAGGTAGTGTCCCCTGATTGCAGTTCTCCTCATTGAGACGATCGGTCTTGCAGAAGGCGAAGGTAACCAAGGACCCACGCGGTCCCCTCTCGCCTGAAACTTCGGCCTCGAACCTAAAAAAACTGAACCTTGGGGACCTTGTGATCGACAGTCCAATTCTAGGATGCCATGCGTGCACTGCACGTGTCCATGATCTTAATTAATTTAGACGGGCGAAATGGGATCATGTTCATCGATGGGCCAAAATGGAAGGAGCAGCGTCGCTTCGCCCTTCACGTCTTGCGAGACATTGGATTCGGTGAGGACGCATGTATACATGACACATGTACAGGGTGCGTAGATGGATTGCGCAGATCAATGCCCATACCCATCATGTAGCATATACAGTATGTATAGTACCCATCTCCATGACGCGTTCCTGTCTTGAGCCAAAAAAAGCCAGACATTCGGACGAACGCCATCTGTAATACCTAACCCAGAATCATGCGCGTTCTCTACCACTACGCCATACGCCTCCCCGCCTTCCAGCAACAAACGCACGACTTAAGGACGCACCACCATGGAAGACTACATCCTGGATGAGATCGGCCACTTTCTGAAAGGGATGCAGAAGGTCGCAGACAAGAACGGAGGGGTTGTCTCCTCTGCGTACGAGCCGTTGCAGTGTTTCGTCGGCAACATCATCAATGCCGTCATCTTTGGCAAGAGATTCGACGATGTTGGTTCCAATTTACCGTAAATCCTCTAATAGTGCCCCGGGGCACTATAATTTCAACCTCTCCTTACCCGGGGGCACTATTGGAGGGGGGCACTATCGGAGGGGGCTTCTGTACTTTCAACCTAAAAAATTTGAATGGTAATGCTAGTTTCACTGTCAAAATTGCCGATTTTTTGGCGATTTTGATCACTTTTGCCACATTTAATGGTTGATTTACCGTTAATAGTTGCTGAAACGTTGGTTAGTAGAGTAGTGCGTATACACGATATAACTGTACCTACCACTATATTTCTGCCCATAAAAGGCACATGGCACAACATACCCCTTACCCCGGGGGCACTATTGGAGGGGGGGCTCTATTATTTAAACCTTACCGTACCCGGGGAACTATTGGGGAGGGGCGTATTGGAAGGGGTGTTGTATTGGAGGATTTATGGTATGCTATCATTTCGGCCCCCAATCATTTCGGATGGCCTCAGGGAAGGGCGCTATCATAAAGAGGCGCCAATCATATGCGGGGGGGGGGGGGGGCGGTGCTTACGAGGTCGTGCTATGAAGCGAAACTTTCATGCTGCAAGCACAGACGGACACAACACATTCCTCCATTGTCAAACACACCCATGGCCAAGCATGGTAAAGATAAACGGCACCGACGTAATTCTAACCATAGCGAGTGCGAGATGGCGTTGCACTACTATGACTAGAGAAACTCCCACAAATTGTCGTGTATATGTGGGCCCTATGGTTTGCGCCCCTCAAAGGGGGAGTGCTTAGGACTTCGGATGGTCTCTGGGACCCTTATAATAGGTGTTACAGTACCTATATAGTTGCCTCCATCGACTGCCAGAACAAGTCGTCCACAATTCCAGGATGGGGAGGCGATCAAACGCGTCAAGAAGAGCGTGGACGGCTTTCCCGAAGAGCAAGGCTGGAGGGACTTTTTCCTCATCACCGAGTACTCCAAGTACTTGCCGTTTATGAAACCGGTTTTTGACCGCTTCGCCCGCTTCAAAGTTATCGAAGACGAGGTGTTCGTGTCGCGAATCAGAGAACTGGAGAAGCGTCTGAGTCTCGACCAGGAGCCCGGATGTCTTGCGAGGCCTACTTGCAGGAGCTTGCCAGAATCGAGAAAGCGGGAAAGGAGCCGGGCCACTTTAGGTGAGTCGATTACTAGCCGCTTCAACTCAGGACTCCTGCTTGCAAAGTTCTCCAAAGTGGTTCAACATCAATTTGTCTCATGAAATAAAATAATGTTGAGAATACTCATTTGTACAATGATGAAGCACTGCAATGATGAAACTGCAAAGTGTTGGAATACAGGTCAACCAAAGCCAGTGCATGTCAACCAACGCATTTGCATGAATACTAAGAATTGCTTGTAACACCACTCTGTTTTAAATAAATTTCATATCAACACACGATGACGTAAATTGGAGCATGCGCTGAGACTCATTTCAGAAGTTTTGTATTATTTTCTGTGGTGTGCTATGTGGCGGGGGGAGAGCATAGGCTTTTCAGTGTGTCTGTTTGTATGTGTTGTACAATGTATGTTCAAAAACGTTTTGCTCTCGCAACCACACGAACAATCCGAAACATGACAAAATGCGCAAAAAGGAGCATGAACCGATGCAAGGGGGGGGGAGGGGGGCTGGGAGAATGGGAGAGCCGAAAATAGTTTATCGCCAGTGCCCAAAGGCGAGAGTCAATGCAATGGGGGGTGGGGGCGGAATAGGAGAGATTTTGTATATTGAGAACTTTCATCTCTTTTGTCATTTGTCATTCATCATTAAAAACGTGCTCAGAAGTGATTAGTATCAATATTTTCATGTCTCAGAGTGTCATCATCAATACAATGTGTCATAAAATCATGCTGGATGTCAGTTTAAAAACAACAATGCGAATTGTAAAGTGCTCAGCAAAAGCCAAAGGAAGCAACAATGCAACAATGCACTTCTGCAATGCAGGAAAACATTTCACCTTTTTTGTTGTACGCTTTATTCTTGCGTCATTACATCTCCAGTCATTACATTCGATAGTAAAAATTAGGCACTATACCATCCATCTTGAGCAGACAACCATGAATCCATATAGGCAGTAGGCTAATTGTTTTAATCAGCCCTTCAGAGTCAGCTAATAATAATTGGCTTTTTTGTAATCTGCATGATTGCTCACATATGTATGTTCATGCACCTTGATCTGCAGCGAAGGCCTTTACCTGGCTAGCTAGGATCGCCCACGCTTCGATTCATTCCAGCGCCCGTGGGCGGGCGGTTTTCGGCGGCTTGGGCTTGTGTCTTCCTTACGTCGTCTTTTTGGCAAGCACAATTGTTCCCGCGTCCTCCCGAAACCTAACACCTAACCTAAGCCTAAGCGAAGCAAAGCCTAAGCCAAATCAAAGCCAAAGCAGAGCCTAACAAGGTTCTAAGCTAAGCAAAGCCTAAAATTAAGAAAGTTTTTATCGGCGCAGCAGCGGCGCGCGCATCAATTGTTTTCAGCCGTTTTCTTTTTGGGAATAAGTTCATTGGGCCATTGGCGGCAACGCAAAATATTTCATTTATTACGTTTAATGCCGCGATCATCTAACGCCAAGAAAACTAAACAACGCACAACTAAAACGCTAACACATACACGCGCATGCGTGCGGCGCCCACTCGCGAGTCCGTGCGTGCGTGCGTGCGTGCGTGCGTGAGTGCGTGCGTGCGTGCGGCGCGCGTCCGTGTGTGTGTGCGTGGGCTGCATGCGTGCGCGCATCGAGCGTGCGCGGCGGCATGCACGTGTCCACGTCCATGTGCATGCGTGTGCGTGCGTGCGTGCGTGCGTGCGTGCGTGCGTGCGTGCGTGCGGCGGCGTGCGGCGGCATGTGCGGCGCGTGTCCGTGTCCATGTGCGTGTGCGTGCGTGCGTGCGTGGGTGCGTGCTTGCGTGCGTGCGTGCGTGCGTGCGTGCGTGCGTGCATGTGCGTGTGATACAAGTTTTTATAGCGCTAACACCTGTAAAAAAAGTAAAAAATAATAAAAAGTTCAAAGTTTTTATAGCATAAACACGTGCAAAAAAAAAAGTTATAAAAAAAAAGTTAAAGTATTCTTATGGCAGAGGTTTATCCCAGGAGCTCCAGAAAAGTAAGAATCATAGGCACTACACATTGATCTGTACAGAATGTTTTCTAAACACTTCTGATAAGTCAGAAGCACGCATAAAATGTGTTATTATCATATATTCATTTATATTTGCATAACGCATGGATTAGATAGCTTCAGTAGTGCCACTCTTATTTGATGGTAAATGCGCGAAGAAGCTTCATAAAAGAAGTTTCAGCTCAACTAATCATCCAGCAGAACTCTGTGCTGCATTGAGACAGAACCAAAAAGTATATATTGTTGAAAAGGATAATGTATATCTTGTCATTACTGTAGCAGATTGGAAAGAATGCCAGATTGTGATAACAGGTATTACATATACCCCAGCAGATTTGACATAATTCTCAAATTGATCAAACGCAATTTGCATATTCAATGCGTCGTATCTGCGATTACGGTATCCATGGAAAAAGGATGTGATATTGTGATCAGCACAGTCATTACATATATCCCAGCAGAATTACACTAATTCTAAATCGATCAAACACGTATGCGCAATTTGCATACCTCACAATTAGGTAGCTATCGCAATCCGCCCTTAAATGACGTGAAGTTTCCCACGGCAGCTTCATACAAAATTTTAGCTCAATCCATCCAGCACAACTCTCTGGGCTGCGTTGCACACAGACAGACAGACAGACAGACAGACAGACAGACATTGTGCTTTAGTAATATAGATATACGTGTCTTCCCGGTCTGCGTGGCTGCAAGCCGTTTTTGTCAAATCAAGATCAAAATCAATTTTTTAGTGACGCAAGCACCGACACAGTACAGGGACTGTAACACGGTAAAACTGTAACTGTTAAAATTAACACGGTATTACTACACAATTTTTTATTTTTGGCGCAATCCCAACGCACTGTGGAGGCGTAGGGAATGTCAGACATTGCTGAAGGGACAAGCGCTAAGATCACTGTATCACAGCACAACTGTACACCGTCACAACACAACGGCCTTTTTCACCTGGGAGGGAAGGTTAGCCGCCCACCTGGCACGGATTTTCTGGCCGAAGCCCTGGAACCCGCACCGTGGGCAACGAGAGCGTTTATCCTGCTGCCCAAGGGAATTAGTGACTCAGCCAGCGTGGTGGGAGTCGAACCCCGGATCGCGTGCGCGTCGGCGACGACGCCTTACCGCTGAGCCAGTCGACCTCTCGTGCTACTGCGGCTGAAACAAGCTTTTAATACTTCAGCAAGCGCCAATTGCTAGCCATGATCCTGGACATCTGGTTGGCGGGCATGGACACGACCGTGTTCACGTTGAACTGGGCGCTGCTGTATCTGCTGCACTATCCGGAGATACAGGAGAAGATCCAGCAAGAAATCGATGCCAACATCGGCCGCCGCGACACTGACATTCGCATGGAGCACAAGAATCAGCTGCCCTACACCACTGCCACGATCATGGTTGGCATCCCGCCGCGCTGGGACGAATGTTGTCGTTGTTGGGCAGGCCAGGCAACGATAGGAGGCCCATATGATTGCATTGCCCATCTCCATGACGTCTCTCTAGAGGCTCATGAATCGCCATGAGGGCTGCTACAGCTAATTCGGACCAAGCTAATCTAGGGCGTCGACATCAGCAGAAAATCCATGTCCATAGACAAGCTCGTTAGTGGATCCATCAAGAGTCGAACGCAGAAGTCGGAAAACCATTCTCGCCACCACTAGGCACCACCGCTGGCTCGCACTGGGGTGAACCGCAGAGCACACCTGGCCCTGACGCTTGCAGGAGCTCCAACGACACCTGAACCTGGTCAACCTAAACGTGTTCCGGACGGCCTCAGAGGACGTCGTCATCGAAGGGTACCTCATCAAGAAAGGCACGGTCATCGTACCGCAGATCTCGGCGGTGCTGAGCGACAAGCGCTACTTTCCCGAGCCCGAAAAGTTCAATCCGGGTCGCTTTCTTGAGGCCGACGGGGTCACGGTCAAGAAGGTTTGTGCTGCGTGGTTTGGCGGACATCCTATTGCCTCTGTCGTCAGCCTCGTTTTAACACGCACGCAGGCACGCACGCAGGCACGCACGCACGCACGCACGCACGCACGCACGCACGCACGCACGCACGCACGCACGCACGCACGCACGCACGCACGCACGCACGCACGCACGCACGCACGCACGCACGCACGCACGCACGCACGCACGCACGCACGCACGCACGCACGCACGCACGAACGCACGCACGCACGCACGCACGCACGCACGCACGCACGCACGCACGCACGCACGCACGCACGCACGCACGCACGCATGCACGCACCGGCACGCACGCACGCACGCACCGGCACGCACGCACGCACGCACCAGCACGCACGCACACACGCACGCACGCACCGGCACGCACGCACGCACCCACGCACCGGCACGCACGCACGCACGCACGCACGCACGCACGCACGCACGCACGCACGCACGCACGCACGCACGCACGCACGCACGCAGGCACGCACGCACGCACGCACGCACGCACGCTCCGGCACGCACGCACGCACGTCTAGGTGGAGTCGCTCGTGCCGTTCTCGGTGGGCAAGCGCGTGTGTCTGGGCGAGTCGTTGGCCCGCATGGAGCTGTTCCTCACCCTCTCGGCGCTCATGCGCCGCTACAGTCTGGCCAAAGTCTAGATTTTTTACGCTTCCATGGTGTTGGCAATGAGACTGCGCTAAATGGAATCGTGTTTAATTAAGGTGCCCTTCGAGCCCATGCCAGCCATGGAGCCCAAGTTCAACAACAACTTCACCACGGGCCCTCCCACCGAATTTGGTTTCGTCTTGCGGAAGCGGGACTGATCTGGGTCGGAGGCTGCGGTGACGAACAAAGAATTTTCGAGTCTTCCTACCGCCGAGACATTGCTCCCGCATTCAATTAAATATAACTAGGTTCAACATAGTTCTACGCGATGTATGTAATTGTGGAATACACCTGGCATTTATTTGTAGACGCGGTACCTGTATGTATACGGCATGTGCATTTCAGTTTTAGAATGAAACGTCGATCGCACGTGTAGATGTGGACGATATTAGATTGTGGGCCCTCAATGCTCTCCGGCCCTTGGCTTCTGCCGTCATTCTTGAATTTTGAATTGTGCCAACGGCAGAAAGCAGAGGCTGTCAAATACGCGCGCGTCTTTTTGGCGTGTCAGACTCCGACTTGGTTGTCCATGCAGTCAGCTAGTCGGGTCTAAAGTCTGTGTCAAATGCTGGTGAACTGGAGGTTTTTTGGGAAACTCTCGAACGTGCTTGAGAATTAATTAAGAACATACTATATAGATGGATAGCCCAGCTAGAGCTCCGATTTCTACTGGCCCTTATTTGCAATTCGGAAACCACTCATCCCACAATTGCAACTGACACCAAAAAATCACCTTTTTACTGAAAGGACCTAGCTTGCTGAAAATTGCAGGATCGATAGGTACCCACAGGGCCATCTTTCACTCCAAAAATGGTTCAAATCGAATCGTACGTTTTTGAGATATGGCCAAAACAAAATTTCAAAAAACGTCAAAAATGGCCAAAATCGCGATTTTGCAAAAATCTAGGGGCACTTGTTAATATCTCGAGAACCGTATGCTGGATAAAAATGGAATGCTTTGCTCGCATGTAGTCCCAACCAAGACTTTTCCAATGATATGCAAATTTTTGCTCTGGCTCCTTCCGTGGCGCTATTACGGTGCGATTTCCATTGTCGTTGGCATCGCACACTAAATTCGATGCCATTCAGGTGTGCTTCGATGGAATTGTCTGAAATTTGGCCACTATGTGCTCATGGCCACCACGCAGAAAGTAGATTTTCAATTTTTTGATTCGACCTTCTTGTTTAGAGAAAACACTAGGAAAGTACCAGAGTTGGCAAGCACAATTTTTTGGTTTTTTTTTTGCTGTCTGTTTGACATGTCATAAGTCACCGGAGAATGGGAGTAATGAAGTCAAATTTGACATGCGTTTGGGCGGTTGCGTCCGTTACACATTCCCTGACTTTCATTTGTTTCCATTGTAGGAGCACGGAGTTATAGTGCAAGCATTAGCGGCACTGCAAATAGTGCATTTCTATTGTCTTTCTATCTGTGGGATTTTGTCATGTTGATGCATGACAGCTCTTTTCTCTAACTTTGAGTGCACACACAAGCAACTATGGCACTATTTGCGACTCATTGGCTAATGGCTTGAATCTGGTGCTAGTAGAATGAGTCAACTCAAAAGTCAAAAATTTGAGCTTGTTGGCTCTGGCAGTTTCTCAGCCTTTTCTCTAGATGGGAAGGTCCAATCAAAAAATTGAAAATCTACTTTTTGCATGGCGGCCGTGGGCACATGGTGGCCAAATTTCAGGCAATTCCATCAAAGCACACCTGTATGGCATCGAATTTAGTGTGCATTGCCAACGACAATGGAAATCGCACCGTAATAGCGCCACGGAAGGAGCCAGAGCAAAAACTTGCATATCATTGGAAAGGTCTTGGTTGGGACTACATGCGAGCAAAACATTGCATTTTGATCCAGCGTACGGTTCTCGAGATATTAACAAGTGCCCCTAGATTTTTGCAAAATCGCGATTTTGGCCATTTTTGACGTTTTTTGAAATTTTGTTTTGGCCATATCTCAAAAACGTACGATTCGATTTGAACCATTTTAGGAGTGAAAGATGGCCCTGTGGGTACCTATCAATCCTGCAATTTTCAGCAAGCTAGGTCCTTCCAGTAAAAAGGTGATTTTTTGGTGTCAGTTGCAATTGTGGGATGAGTGGTTTCCGAATTGCAAATAAGGGCCAGTAGAAATCGGAGCTCTAGCTGGGCTATCCATCTATATAGTATGTTCTTAATTAATTCTCAAGCACGGTCGAGAGTTTCCCAAAAAACCTCCAGTTCACCAGCATTTGACACAGACTTTAGTATGCTCGTCTAGTCACGCTTGTGTGGCGTGAGCGTCGCTCTCAAATGATCCCAAACTCATGGTTGAACAACACACATAATGAAGAGGTGACGCAGCGCATAGGTATGAAGAGGCACAACAGATAATGTGTGCGTGTGTGCGTGTCACGCACGAGTAAGCTGTCCACCGAACACTGTTCGTTTTAAGCGCATTGTCTATGTACGTGCGCAAGACAGTTTCCAGCGCAAGATATGTACGGGGCGTCGCCCAATCCGCCTCGACTCTCTCGTGTGTGACCCGAGTGGGGAGTTGCCATGAAGGGCTGCTTGCCTTTTTCTCTGTGCGTGCGTGCCTGCGGTCGTGCAACGTGCGTGCGTGCGTGCGTGTCGGTGCGTGCTAGTGCGTGCGTGCGTGCGTGAGTGCACAAATGCGTTTCACCATTGTGATTTCTGACGAAATACAAGTTGAAATTGGTATGAGTGACACGAGTGACACGAACATAAGTTTCGAACAATTTCTCTGCAGTTCGTAGGTACTACATACATGCATGTTGTACACATCCATCTACGGCCAACAATTTTACCCGTTGCTAGGTTATCGCTTCGGGATGTTTTTCCCTTTTCGCGACACCTTTTCAAGATCCCTTTGCAACGACTGCAGAGTGTTTCCTCATTTAGAGAACGAATCTTGTGATCGATTTTCATTTTGTCAAATTCGTTGCCACTCGTGGTCGAGAAAGATGTCGTCGTCGACACCAACCTCTGCGGCACCAGCAGCCCAGACGAAAGCGCAGCCGGCAGCATCGAAGCAGGCGCAGCAATTCCTCATTGACCTCGCCACCGGTGGCACAGCAGCCGCCGTCTCCAAGACGGCAGTTGCCCCCATCGAACGCGTCAAGCTGCTACTGCAGGTGTCTAAGCTTGAAACGTTACTTCAGTTTAGTTTGTTTGATTGGACGGCACTTTACACAGCACAGAGCCCCACCATTGTCAGACAATGCGGGAAGGCAGTCAGGCAGATACATTTGACGCCACCACGAATCACAAGGCCGTTTCCAGCGGAAGCCCTATGTGCCGTGCTCAAGGGTTTCCTGCAAACGCAGTGATCACCACGGTTTTCGAACCAGCGACCTTGCGATTGTGGGTCCGTCCCCTATATACCGCGCCACATGGCCTGCTGCTGAGGACACGTTGCGCTGGTATTAATAGAGAGGAAGCGTTTAGGTGCAAGCGTCGACGAAGGCGCTGGAGGGCGACAAGCGGTACAAGGGCGTCATGGACATCCTCGTGCGCGTGCCCAAGGAGCAGGGCGTGCGGTCCTTCTGGCGGGGCAACTTCACCAACGTCCTCCGCTACTTCCCGCAGCAGGCGCTCAACTTCGCCATCAAGGACTTCTACAAGCGCGTCTTCGTCGGCGACGTCGACAGGACCAAGCAATTCGCCCGCTTCTTTGTCGGTGGGCGCTGCTGGCCGAGGATTCAGCTGCTAGTACTCCCTCGGCCGGGACGTGAGAAACTCGAGTCGCGTTGGCCGATTGAGGCAACGTCATGTCGGGCGGCGCGGCGGGCGCGACCTCCCTCTGCGTCGTGTATCCGCTCGACTTCGCCCGGACCCGTCTCGCCATGGACGTGGGCGCTCGCGAGCGGGCGAGCCGCGAGTTCAAGGGCCTGGGCGACTGCCTCGTCAAGATCGCCAGGCACGACGGCCTCGTCGGCCTCTACCGGTGCGCGCTCCCCGTCCCCTGTGACGCCGGTGACCGGGTTGTTGTTGTCGGATTACTAGGAGACCGTCAGTGGCCCATTAGAATATACCCATCTCCACGGCGCACAATTAGGCAAAGTTTCGCTAGAACGCCATCTGTAATCTAGGGCAGCGATGACCAAGAAAATCCATTGATACGAGGGCAGCATTCCTGGGTTCCTCCAGAATCGAACCCAGACAAGAAGGCCATTTCTACCACTGAGCGATACGCTGCCCGTCGGCCACCGACGCCCATACATGTAACCGGGTTTTTGAAGTGGGGGGGGGGGTCTGAGAGACTTCTGGGGGGGGCGTGGGGGGGGGGTACTCAGATTTGAAGAGGGAGGGGGTCCCAGAAGGGAAAAAAGTGTTCCAAAGTAGTGTCTAAATATGCACTTTTCAGTCAAAAATAGGTCAAAAATGCCTTAAAATAGGCTATAAATAGCGTTATTTAGCTGTTTTAAGGCCAAAATACACTGAGAAAGGCAAAAAGTACACTACTTTGTACAATTGTTGGCAAGTTGGAAAACTTCAGGAAAATTCTGGGGGGGGGGTATGGGGGGGGCTGGGTAGGGGTAAAATTCTGGCTGGGGGGCGGGCAACCCCCCCCCCCCCCCCCCCCCCCCCCCCCCCAGTTACATGTATGCCGACGCCGAATAAGGCGCTCCCGTTGCAGCGGCTTCAACGTGTCCGTGCAGGGCGGCTTCGTCTACCGCGCCGCCTACTTCGGCCTCTTCGACACGACGAAGGCGTTCGTCGCGTCCGACCCCAAGCACTTGAACTTCTTCGCCGCCTGGGCTCTTGCCCAGGTATGTACTACGTCTGCGTCTACTTGCCCCTGATGCGCTTGCCCAGCGCTCTCAGCGAATAAGCCTGGAGATTAGCCAAAGACATTCGGGAAGAACGCCATGTGTGTAATCTAATGCAGCGCCAGCACAAGGACGACCATTGACCATCTCTATCACTAGGCCATGGTACGCCGCCCCATAGGAGAGAGGGAGGCCGCGTCGCCTTGCAGGTGGTCACGGTGGCCTCGGGCACGCTCTCCTACCCGTGGGACACGATCCGTCGCCGAATGATGATGGTGTCGGGCGTGAGGCGCGACGAGCGCCAGTACCGCAACTCCTGGGACTGCCTGCTGAAGGTGCTCAAGCGCGAGGGCCTCAAGGGCCTCTTCAAGGGCGCCGCCACCAACGCCTTCCGCGCCACCGGGGGCGCGCTCGTGCTCGCCTTCTACGACGAGTTCAAGAAGCACATCACCGTCATCTGAGACCCCAAGTCCACGCTGACCCCCGCCCCCGCAATATTTCTGAAGCCACTTTTTTGGATAGGCATCGATGTCGAGTTGCTGTGATCGACAGAAGACAAGAGAATACACAGCGTCCTGTGGACGCGACGCTCCTATACAGTCTACCTTCGTCCATTCGCTGATCCCACGCACGCACGCACGCACGCACGCACGCACGCACGCACGCACGCACGCACGCACGCACGCACGCACGCACGCACGCACGCACGCACGCACGCACGCACGCACGCACGCACGAACGCACGCACGCACGCACGCACGCACGCACGCACGCACGCACGCACGCACGCACGCACGCACGCACGCACGCACGCACGCACGCACGCACGCACGCACGCACGCACGCACGCACGCACGCACGCACGCGCGCACGCACGCACGCACGCACGCACGCACGCACGCACGCACGCACGCACGCACGCACGAATAGCGCCGGTGTAGTATGTAGGTTGGACCGTGGCCTCATGCTCAGAACTGCCGAGTATGCAGCTGGCTCTTTCAGCCTTATCTTCGACATGGTGCGCTTGGACTTCTCGCGCCTTCGACTTCTCCCTTCTAGCGCGAAACACGTGCCCATTCATGAACACTGTGCGGTGCGGCATTACGCAGCAAAACAATAGACCGAAGTCTAATTTTTGTGGTGGACCCTGGTGAAACGACACAGCAATGGGACTGTGCTGGCGCACTCTAGGCGGGTTCTTGTTGTTGGCACTGAGCACATGCAGAGAGATTCGATCGGATGAGATCACCTCCCTGCCGGGACTCAGCGAAGAGATCAATTTCAAGCAGTATTCCGGATATCTGGATGCGTCCAAGAATCAGAAGATCTTTTATTGGTGATTAGCCTTAGTTGTTGAGTCATTCACTCGATACTACTCGTGGAGTGTAGTCTCTTTTGTATTTTCTAAAAGTTGTGATAGTCGCTTGGGTTATGAGTGTCTGGAACTCTTGATCATAGGCAACTGATTAAATGTGCGCAGTTGACAATATTTTTAGGTTCACCGAGTCGCAGAGAGAGCCAAAGACGGATCCAATGATAATTTGGATGAATGGTGGTCCGGGCTGCAGCTCTCTCGGGGGATTCGTCACTGAATTGGGTCCGTTCTTCACCAATCCCGATGGCAAGACCGTGCGTCTGAACCCCTACTCATGGAACAAGGTATACCTATAGGCGATAGGCATACAACACGCAAAAAAAGAATTAAATATATTCACCTTGCGACGGCGGCTCATTTAGGTAGCAGGGGGGGGAGGATTTAGGACGGGTGGGGCTGATAGAGTCACATGCCAATGCCACACATTGAGGTGGCAGCGTGTGGGGAATTGTTGGGTTTACGGCATGCACTTAGTGGTAAGTTTTTATTTTACTTTATTTTATTTTGAAGTACCGTGTACGGTCACGACTGTCTTCAGAAAGCGAACGTTCTGTTTATCGAGTCGCCGGTGTTCACTGGTTTCTCGTACGTTGCCGGCCCAGTGGACTTTGAAATCAATGACTATACTGTGAGTGTTTGTTATATACGTACGTATGCACATCTATGTATCTAGACAATCTTTTGCAACATTTTCATGCCGGAATTCCATACTGTTCCATGAATTGCGGCGAGCCTTCTCTGTGTGTTTCAGACAGCTCAGAGCAACTACGTTGCGCTCAAGGACTTTTTTGCCAAGTACCCGCGATTCCGCAGTCACGACTTTTACCTCACTGGCGAGTCGTACTGCGGCACGTACACGCCCATGTTTGCAAAGGAGATAATTGATGGCCATAAGGATTTCCCGATCAATTTAAAGGTGACCTCTTTTTTTTCAAAAGCTGTAACTATCGTATGCATGTTGCAACCTCAGTATCTCGTTCTGGTTCTTCAGTGTGTAGCAGAGTACTGCAAGCAATGAATGTTTAGACCAGTCAATTCTACACATAAATTTTGTTACGACGAATGCTCGACCAAGCGCAAAGTAGCGACGCGCGATTTCACTGAGACCTTGAAAGTGGTATGTGTGGCATCCCATAGAAATGGAAAAAAGAAGAATTTTGAATGTCTGAATACTCTGTTGTCGAAAGATATTCACTTTAAAGTATATACCCTGACCATTGGGTCACCCACCAGCCCAATTTAGGGCATCGCAATCGGCAATGGCTGCGTGGACAACGACCTCGGCGACGACACCCTTGTTCAATTCATGTACTACCACGGACTCGTCGATGAAAAGTGAGCGGTGTTTGGGGGGGGGGGAGTTGGATGGAAGCGCACCTAATGGTTTTTATTCAATAATATTCGAGTGTAAATGCGCTCCTCGTACTTCAGCCCCCCCCCCCCCCAAAAAAACCAAAGCGGTTATTCGAATAGTGGCCAAAAAAATCTTCGGTGTTTGACATTTTGATAGAGAGGCCAATACACAGAACTTCCCTGGGAAGCTATGTACTGTGGAAATGGCCACTCTGATGTACGTTTATCAGTGTAAACAATTGAAAGTCCACTCTCACCCTGTACTGTAACTTAAATAATCGTACATACTAGGGATGAGCATGGGCTGGGCCGGCCGGCCCGGCCCGGCCCAGCCCGGCCCATGGGCCGGGCTGGGCCGGAATCCCAGGCCCATCCTGTGGGCCGGGCCGGGCCGGGCCTGCGTTTTGGGGGTGTGGGCCGGGCCGGGCCGGGCCGGACGTTCCTGGCTGAAACATAGGAATCTACATTGTATGTTATGCATATTGTAAGTAACGGCGACTATTCAGCAGAAAGGAGGCATTAAGGACGCGAGTGCGCCTAAAAGTTCGTCGTGACGGCGTCGTCTCACTGTTAATCTAGCGCGTTGGTCGCGACGTTGCCGTCGTCGTCGCCGTTGCCGTTTTCGTTGTCGTCACGGCCCTTAGACCGTGAGGCACAGACGAGCAGACAACAGACGTGAAGCGACGACGACGACGTAGTACTAAAAGGCATGAGCATCTGGCGCTAGCCCAGCCTCACGTCCATCGCGAGCAAGGCGCTCGTGACGACTGCCAGCTCGGCGCCCTCCAGGCGCCGCCTCTACATCACTGGCTTGGCGACGATAGATAATACATCAGACATGGGCAGCGCCTTTTTTTTCTCAACAAACCCTTTGTGAGCGGCCAACTTCAATTGACAAACACGGTCAATCTTGAGGCCAAAAAATGGTTGGAAGCTGTAAAGCCAGAAGCGCCATTCTCTGTGTATGTGTAGTGAAAAAACGCGAACTGGCGTACGTACATGTACAACTTATTTTAGTGCACCACTGTACTTATTTCTTGGGATGGGCCTGGCCGGTCCGGGCCTGGAATTTGAGCAGTTGGATGGGCCGGGCCGGGCCTGGGCCTGGTTTTTGACGCGTGGGCTGGGCCGGGATGGGCCGGACTATCTGGTGGGCCGGGCTGGGCCGAGATCTTCAGGCCCATGCTCATCCCTAGTACACCACATACTGGATAATAATGTCGTTTTGTTGTGATAATTAAATTTCAAGTATTTTCAGCGAGTGGCAGACGGTGCAAAGCGCCTGTTGTCGCGGCTGTAGCGATTCGTGCCAGTTTCACAGCGTCAAAAGCGCATACTGTCAGACCAAGGTATGGGGTGATCACTCTATGAGCACGCACAGTTGCTGAGTTGTTGTTTAATCAGGCATAGGGGGAGAGCAAGCATGAGTATACGCATGGGGGAGTTGTTGTTGTTGTTGTTGTTGTTGTTGTTGATAAGCAGCTTTAAGGCTGATTTACAATTAACTGTCTTCCCATCGGTCTCGTTCTCGGTCGCGGTCTTCGCATCGGTCTGGATCTCGGTCTCGGTCTTTTTTTACCCATGCCAAATCGACAACGGGTTGCCTCCGTTCTTTTAATGATCTTCGGTTGAATGCGCGTCTTTCAGCGCGCGCGTTCAACTCGAGACCGATGAAGATCGGAGCAAATGTTCAAAGTTCCCAACATCGTCGGTCTCGGTCTCGGTCTCGGTCTTCGCTGTTTGGCATGTGAAGACCGAGACCGAGACCGAGACCGATGAGAAGACCGTTAATTGTGAATCAGCCTTTAGGAGGCCGCCCAATGCACCGGGTGGCCCATTTATCAATCCGGAGTTTAAGGATCATAACTTTGCGTTTGCAAAACAAAACGAAGTAAAATTTATACACGATATAGACGAAGGTCTAAAGTGTTTGTCTACCAAAATTAAACTCATTCTGACGCGTAGTCCCTAAATGGTAAAAAAGCGCGCGTTTTTGTCCTAAATTGCAGTGCATTTCCAGTGTTGGCGGCTGTTTGCGCAGTTGGGCTAAGGCGTTGGCTCCAAACCGCAAGGTGCGGAGTTCAATCCTCAGCGTGGCAAGACTGCCAAATAACAGTAACCCCCTTTTGCAAGGGGCTCACGCCAAAACTGTGCCCCCTGATCGGTGTTCTCATCGGTCCTGTAGAAGGCAGCGATACCCAAGGACCTTATGCGGCCCCCCCTCTCGCCTGGGATTTTGGTCTCGAACTTCAAAAAAAAAGAATGACAATGGGGATTGACCCCGTGGAGCGTTGAAGTGCATAACTAGTGACTTCCTTGACGGATCCTCTTGAGATTGGGCACACACAAACTTTGAACCTGGGTCTGTAAGGTGTATGTACAAATTTTGCTTTGTTTGGTTCAGTGAACGTACAGTTATTAACGATCAAAACCCGGGATAGATAAAAGAGCCAACCTGTGCATCTCACTGTAGGAGACCGCTCTCAATGACGCCTTCCTGTCTGGAGGCGCATTTGCACGAGGCCGGGTAAGACCTTCAGCAGGACGCCATCTGCAATCTATGGCAGGGAGGGCAAGGGAAAATCCATTGACAGGGCACTCTCGAGAGGGCCCAGTATGAATCGAACCCAGAACCGTTCGCACAACAGGTTGTTTCTCTACCGATAGGCCAACCGCAGCCCTTGGCAGGAAGAGATATATGCGTGCTGTCAGTGTGGTGTGTTGTGGTGTGCTCTCACTGGGTGGTTCTCGAATTGTATCGAATAATTCGACCGCAAAATTAATTCTACAGGTCGCGGAAATGCAACAGGGGCCTGTGGCGCTCCAGCCCTACGACATCTACAGGCCCTGTGAGAATCTGGAGCCGCTTCTGCCCTCTGCCCACAGCAAATACTACGCAATGGTGAATGGATTGGCTCCCCTGAACACCAAGAGGCGCATCTGGAAGAATCTCGTAGAGCAGAGACGCAAGCAACTAGAAAACAACGACAAGGTACGAAGACAAAAAATAAAAAAAAAGACAACAACAAAATTACCTTCCCCATTTCTTGGATGCAGGGTCATCATGTCCATGCAGCCGATGCACTCAAGAAGCACAGGCACCAATGATAGTCTAAGTGCTACTTATGCACATGTAGGTAATTACAGTACGTACAGGTGCCACGTACAATATGCTGTAAATCCTCGAGTTACAAACCCATTGCTAGGAAAATACCGTACTCGTTCGAACCGAACGCAAAACCGTGCGCACAAGAGGCCGATTCTCTAGCACTAGGCCGTACGCAGTCCGTACTCCCCCCCCCCCACTCTTCCAGACCCAGTTACAGGTATGATTGGAGGGTGGGGCGCATTCTCGCGGTACATATGTACGTAGTTGCAACTGATTTACAGCCCTCTCCCACAGAAGAGCTGCCGCCCTTCATCGGAGGCAGCGGCTGCTCGAACGCCACCGCCGAGACGCTCTACTTGAACCGCGCCGACGTCAAGAAGGCGCTGCACGTCTCAGCCGACTTCGGCAAGTTCTGGGTCAACTGCAGGTACAGATTGTATTTTTTTATTTAATTCGCGGCGGCTGTTTGCGCAGTTGGGCTAAGGCGCTGGCTCCAAACCGCAAACTGCGGAGTTCAATCCTCAGCGTGGCAATACTGCCAAGAACTGTACCCGCCTTGAAAAAAAAGCAAAAACCGTGCCCCCTGATCGTAGTTCTCATTGAGACAATCGGGTCTTGCAGGCAGAGGTAGCCAAGGAGCCATCCATGCGGTCCCCCTCGCGCCTGAGACTTCGATCTCAAACATAAAAAATTGCAGTTACTGTGTCGTAGAAATAATCGTTCGATTTTCGTCGTTTAGTCCCAAGTTGTCGGGTTTTGAAGAGATCTTAACGGCTACCGATTCGAAGACTCTACAAAACTACAGCATCGAAATTCCAATAAGCGGCTTGTACAAAAAGAAAGTCAGAAATGTCGAACCGTACATTCGGGCCATTACACAAGCGGGCGTGCGCGTGATGCTGTACTACGGAGACACCGATAAGGTCTGCAACTTTCTCATGGGACAGAAGTTTGCGCAGCGAATGGGACTGCCGGTTGGTGATTTGGCTGGCGCTCGCTCGCACGCACGCACGCACGCACGCACGCACGCACGCACGCACGCACGCACGCACGCACGCACGCACGCACGCACGCACGCACGCACGCACGCACGCACGCACGCACGCACGCACGCACGCACGCACGCACACACACACACACACACACACACACACACACACACACACACACACACACACACACACACACACACACACACACACCACACACACACACACACACACACACACACACACACACACACACACACACACACACACACACACACACACACACACACACACACACACACACACACACACACACACGCGCGCACGCACGGAACAGAACTCGTCTTGTAGCTGCTGCAACCCAAGACGCCATGGTACCATGACGGCCAAATCGCCGGTATGGTCACTCGGTACAAGGGCTTGGACTTCGTCACTGTGAAGGTAGTGGGTGTGGGCACAACAGTGTGCATACAAATACCGTAAATCCTCCAATAGTGCCCCCGTGCACTATACTTTCAACCTTGCCTTACCAGGGGACACTATTGGAGCGGGATGTACTGAATGATTTATGGTACATACATGTGCGTAAATGATAGCAAGGTGCGCAATTGTATGTATGCGCGTCTGTCTGATTCTTATACAAACAAGCGTCAAAACCTTATAGGGCACTGGTCACTTCTTACCAGGCTGGAAGCAACCAGAAGCGTTCAAGATGATTAATTCTTTCTTCGACAACCAGCCATTAGCGTGACATATTTGCAGCAGATATACCGCAGGTACACTAACACAATTGTCAGGAAAGTATTGATGTTGTTTGCGTGAGTTTCGAGTTTCAAGACAGAACTGGAAGAACGCCGTCGCAATACACACGTCATTTTGCTACTTCATTTTGCACTGCTTCGTTGATAATAGCGCTTGCATTAGCCGCATGTTTTGTACTGCTGCAACAGGTGTTGTCCGTCATGCGCTGCCGAGTATTTCACACAAAATTTCAATTGCCCAATGAAAAACGCAACGCCCTAATGAGGTGCCAGCAACGACCGACAAAAAAGTCAAAATCCCTGCAGAGCGAAATTGGGGTCGAACTTCGGAGACCATTATCCTAGTCAAGGCAATGACGAATTGCGGACGCATGGGACGCATGAGTTCATTTCTTGACAAAGTCGAACAGGTCGTTCTTGTGCCATCCGTTGGCCAATGCGTCCCGGATGCGGTAGGACAAACTCACCGACTCGAAGTTCGCCGGAATCTCCGTACTGATGAACGCGACGCTCTGTAGGTTGTCCTCTAGGCCGCGAGCGATGAACGCCTAAATTGTTACGCCCGCATCAAAAGTTACGCCCAAAGAGTTGCGCCCACCTCGCCGGCGAGCAGGCCGATGTGCCAGTAGCCGTTCCACGTGCCGATGGAGTCGCCGTCCATCAGTAGGGCGGTTCCCATGCCTACGCCCCAGCCGTTGGCGTACTTCACCTCTTCGAAGCCTGCAGCCAAGTGTAATCACTGCGCTGAGCCGTTCAGAAGCTGAGATTCAAATCGCCCACGCACCGGGAAAGGGCCAGGCTTGGTTGGCCTGCGAGTAGGGCGACGGAGTCAGCATCGTAGTGATGCTCTCAGGAGTGAGAATGTCCTTGTACTTGACGCTGCTGTTGTCGACGTGCACCTGGGCAAGTGGTCCATGTTAGTGCCGCTGCTGGGCATGTACATGTAACTCGGGACCCCGACCCACTTGACCCAATTTCAACCAAAAGTAGTATCTACTAGGGATGAGCATGGGCTGGGCCGGCCCGGCCCGGCCCAGCCCAGCCCGGCCCATGGGCCGGGCTGGGCCGGAATCCCAGGCCCATCCTGTGGGCCGGGCCGGGCCGGGCCTGCGTTTTGGGGGTGTGGGCCGGGCCGGGCCGGGCCGGACGTTCCTGGCTGAAACATAGGAATCTACATTGTATGTTATGCATATTGTAAGTAACGGCGACTATTCAGCAGAAAGGAGGCATTAAGGACGCGAGTGCGCCTAAAAGTTCGTCGTGACGGCGTCGTCTCACTGTTAATCTAGCGCGTTGGTCGCGACGTTGCCGTCGTCGTCGCCGTTGCCGTTTTCGTTGTCGTCACGGCCCTTAGACCGTGAGGCACAGACGAGCAGACAACAGACGTGAAGCGACGACGACGACGTAGTACTAAAAGGCATGAGCATCTGGCGCTAGCCCAGCCTCACGTCCATCGCGAGCAAGGCGCTCGTGACGACTGCCAGCTCGGCGCCCTCCAGGCGCCGCCTCTACATCACTGGCTTGGCGACGATAGATAATTAAGGAAAATTTTGCAGGTGGCTGCAAAAAAAGGAGAATATGTGACGCTCCTTTAGGCCCAGTTTGAAAAAACGCGGTATTAAAAGTAGCCACTTCATCAGATGATCAACTTCAGTTTGGACAAACCTTGTATAATCGAACCAAGCGCAGCAACACGTCACATATTCGGCGTTTGTTGTGCTCGCTTGGATCACTGGAAAGGCAGTCCAGGCTGCATGAGGACCGAGGCCTTTCATTCCTTGGACTCAGAGACGAGAGCGGGCCTTGTCCTTGACTGGACGTCTACAGATGGCAGTTCCGTCCGTCCATAGGCACAGGCTAACAGAAGCGGAACAAAGATGAACGAGAATCGAAGATTGAATGTAGGGTATACAATGTATTGGTACTCAAGATCGTGAATTGATGGTGCATATCACTTACTGTAAGGGCAAGCCACATATTAAAAATTTAAGATGGGCAGGGTAGCGAAATTATTTATGCAGAATCTTTGGCTGTGTGCCCTGTCCATCCAAACGATGCCTAATGAATGATGCGCATCGTCAGAGAGATGAAAGAGTTTGTGAGGGTGGATTGATAGTGGTAGTGTTGTGGCTGTGTGCGATGGCTCGCACAACAAACGCCGAATATGTGACGTGTTGCTGCGCTTGGTTCGATTATACAAGGTTTGTCCAAACTGAAGTTGATCATCTGATGAAGTGGCTACTTTTAATACCGCGTTTTTTCAAACTGGGCCTAAAGGAGCGTCACATATTCTCCTTTTTTTGCAGCCACCTGCAAAATTTTCTTTAATACAGTGTTTTTTCGTAAAAGAAAGATTAATCAAAAACTCACAGATACACACATACACACGCACACACATATAAACCCACAGCAGCAGACCAGAACGGACGCATGCTCAGTGTTGCACCATAAAGCTTATGAAAAGCGTGTACCACTGTACATATTGTGCGTGCGTGCGTGTGTGCGTGCGTGCGTGCGTGCGTGCGTGCGTGCGTGCGTGCGTACGTGCGTGCGTGCGCGCGTGCGTGCGTGCGGGTGTGCAGATGTGTCATTTTCATGTATCAGGGGCTGTAGCGAGCATTCGTCCATAAATATTTTTCCTAGCTCAAAAAATTACCAAAATTCTGGTAAAAGAACCTAGAAATGAGACAAAAAATGTGGAATGGACTGGAGACACTGCAGTAAAGCAACGCTGATGGGTTTTCCAAGGGGACACGTGCAAAGGCACAGGCAGGCGTTACTGGGATTCGAACCAGCGACCTCTTGATTTAGGGAACATGGTAAAAAGAAGAATGTGCCCAGTAAACCAAAGCTGGCATGTAGCAAGAGTCCCTCCGGCGATTTCATTTTTTGATGTGGAGCATAGATGCCTGCGAGGTTTCCGTCCAATTGATGCAGGCGCGAGTGAGCGACGAACCAAGAAGCTTGTTATGTAAAGTGGGTTCCTGCAATCTCCAAAAACTTCTCGGTAATGCACAAGCGTATGGAAGCGTGTTATGACTTAATCGATTCCCCCTTTGAATGCGCTTCTTTTGAGCTATCACGCACCAGAATTCGTTAAGGAAATGAAAAATAATGCACGAGCATAGTTCCAAATTTTGCCCAAAATGGGGGTGCGCCAAGAGGGTCGAGCTGCCAAACATGGAAATCGGAGCGCTCCCATTCTCGAAAGTGGCCTATTCCAGGTCCAGACGAGTAACTTTCATCATTACAGCACAGCTCTGCGACGAACGGTTGAAGCGTCTATAGCTAACAAACTTTTGGAACAAAACACCTAAAAAATGGCCTTTCGAAGAGGGCTGACAGCGACACGGGCATCGGAGCGCTCCCATTTGTCGAAAGTAACCTATTCCAAGTCCGGACGATTAACTTTTGTCATTACAGCACAGCGGTATCACGAACGGTTGAAGCGCCTATAGGTCACAAACTTTTTTTGGTCGGATTTGCCGAAATTTTGGTTGCCAATATCTCATTATTTGGTGAGAATTTCAAATGTCATGCAAGCGCCCCAGACATTCTTTGTAAAGCTGTTCACGAAAATCAAAAAACATTTGGGGGTTTGCTCGGTTTTTTTTCGACTTTTACTCTTGTCGGGTTTTGGCCAAAATAAAACGACTATGTTTCGAAAAATGACCAAATCGGCCATAACTATAGATCCGAAGCACCTAGATAAATTTTACCTAGGGGCACAAAATTGCGATCATATACCACGTGTTCACGCCAAGTTTCGTCAACATCGACAGCAGTGTTCCAGAGCGGCGACCCAAAAAGTGTGTGCAGAACAGGAAAAAAAACACCACTTTTTCGGAACATTTTCGGACATTTCGTCTTAATGCGCTCGAGTACCGAAACGCGGGATGGCTTATTCGATTCCGGTCTAGAAGGCGGTTCTTTTGAGCTATCATTCGTCACAATCGGTTCAGGCAATCAAGAGTTATAAGCGACTGAAAATTCAAAGAACCGCATTGAAGAAGTTGTCACATATTAGGGTTGTACGCTGCCGCGTACACCCTGATACATCAGACATGGGCAGCGCCTTTTTTTTCTCAACAAACCCTTTGTGAGCGGCCAACTTCAATTGACAAACACGGTCAATCTTGAGGCCAAAAAATGGTTGGAAGCTGTAAAGCCAGAAGCGCCATTCTCTGTGTATGTGTAGTGAAAAAACGCGAACTGGCGTACGTACATGTACAACTTATTTTAGTGCACCACTGTACTTATTTCTTGGGATGGGCCGGGCCGGGCCGGGCCTGGAATTTGAGCAGTTGGATGGGCCGGGCCGGGCCTGGGCCTGGTTTTTGACGCGTGGGCTGGGCCGGGATGGGCCGGACTATCTGGTGGGCCGGGCTGGGCCGAGATCTTCAGGCCCATGCTCATCCCTAGTATCTACGTACATACATTTTAGGCGCAAAATGTCGCATAATGGACATCTGTCTCCAGGCATCCAACTCCATATGCTTCAAAGGGCCAGCCCACTCCACCAGCTCCACAAACTGGGCCTAACTCGTTTTGCGCACCACTCACCATCATGCGCATGAGAGAGGGCGCGCTGAACATCCAGCCGCCGGCGGGAAACCAGCGGTCCGAACGCGGCCGGGTGTAGGCGTCGCTCAGAGGGTAGTGGTTCTTGTATTGGACGGTTTCTTTCGGGTCGCGCTCTCGCCAAACGGACGTTTGGACCCCGTAACTGGAAGTTGGTCGACGATGCGTGGGCGCACGCATGCACCGGCACGCACGCACGTAAGCACACACACACACACACACACACACACACACACACACACACACACACACACACACACACACACACACACACACACACACACACACACACACACGAACGCACGCACGCATGCACGCGCGCACTGGCACGCACGCACCAGCACGCATGCACGCACTGACACGCACGCACGCACGCAGGTGCGTAGACCACCTACTCGCTGTTGATGCCGACCGGGACGAAGACCTGCTCGCGGACCACGTCCTCGAACCTCTTGCCGGTCACCACCTCGATGATGTGGCCGGCGAGCCGGAAGTTGAAGTTGGAGTAGTGCCAGTAGGTGTCGGGCTCCGTGGTGGCCGGGTGGTCGGTGAGCAGCTTGTCGATCCACTGCTCCACGGAGAGGTCCTCGTACTCGAAGGAGCCGTCGGTCAAGAAGCTCTGCGTCCAGCCGCCCGTGTGGTCCAGGAGGTGGCGCAACTTGATCTTCAGCATCGTGGCCGGGTAGGGAGGGGTGCCGTACCTGTGAAGATGCCATATCTACTGTAAACTCTCCGATTTGCCGGGGCATGATGGTTTGGCTGGATTATGTTTTATGGCTTTGTTGGATTGGACCGTTGTTGTTGTTGAATTAGGGACAACGCTATCAGACCGTCAACGGCCCATAGAGCAGACCCATCTCCGTGATGCCTTCCCGTCTAGAGCCGCATAACGCCAGACATTCGGAAGAACGCCATGTGTAATCTAGGGCAGCGACAGCAAGAGAAAAACCCACTAACCCGAAAATACTCGTTCTTAGTGGATCATCAAGGATCGAACTCGAATTTGGACCGAACGAGGTTGGAACCAATTTCTTGGATTTTACAGTTTTTACACCAAAATTTTAAGGTCGAGTTGGGTAGCTCACTTCTCTCCCAGGATGCCACCGGGCCCGAAGACGGGGCTCTCGACGGAGGGCAAGACGCCCTGCTCGATGAGTCGGAAGACGGTGACAGCCAGGATCGACTTGGCCGTGCTGCCCGATTCGAACTGGTCGTCGATGCTGACCTGAAAAAATAAGAAAAAATGGCACTGCCAAGTCAATCTGGCTCGGGCCATTGGCAAGCGACGATTGGACGGGCCAGTGGCACAGTCCTTTAATTTAATTTAATTTTGAAAAAAATTCAGTTTTTTTTTATTTTGCCCAAGCCTGCTCTAGACCGCTGCTTCGTATACCTTGGTCATTCCCTTCCAGTCCTTCCAGCCGTAGGCTGCGGCGAAGCGCAACTCCTCTCCTTCCGCTATGGCGACGTTGAGGCCTGGGACTTCGTTCTCGAGCATGAAGTTGGCGACGACCGCGTCGATGGCCTTGAGATCCTCGGCGGAGAAGCTCTCCTTGACCCCTGGGTGGTAGGAGACGGGCGGGTCTTGGTCCTGCCAGAGCGGCAGATCCGCCGAGTAGTCGACGTTGACGGTGGTGAAGAGCACGTAGAACTTCGTGCCGGTGCCGTCGGCGGTGGGATGCGCGCTGAGACTGCGCGCCGTGCGGCCCAGCGCCGCCTCGCTGGTCACCGTCTCCTGCAAGCCCGGTGCGAAACGTGCTACTGCAAACACTCACGCACGCACGCACGCGCAGACAGACACGCCCGCACCGGCACGCACGCACTGGTGCGCACGGCACGTACGCCCTAGCACACACACACACACACACACACACACACACACACACACACACACACACACACACACACACACACACACACACACACACACACACACACACACACACACACACACACACACACACACACACACACACACACACACACGCACACACGCACACACGCACCCACGCACACACACACACACACACACACACGCGCACACGCGCACACACACACGCACACACGCACACACGCACACACGCACACACACACACACACACACACACACAAATCGGCACGCACCGGCACACACGCTCTGGCACGCACGCACGCACGCAGACTCGTACCTGCAGCTTGGCCACGTCCGTGTCGCTGGCGATCTTGTGGCTGTGACTGCCACCGGTGGTCTTGACCCAGATGGCGGCGCAGTAGACGGGCTGGCCGTTGAAGCCGCCGTAGACGTTGAACTTGGCACAGGTGTAGCGCTTGGCGACGAGCTCCAGGTCCAGCTTCAAGCAGTCATCGATCGGCTTGTCCACGACGCTTTTGGTGGGCGGACGCGGTCGAGAGCCACGCGTGCCTTCAGCTAGACAAGGAGGAGAGCCAGGTTTGTGGGACAGTGCGACAATTGCGCGAAAATCTATGGTACTGTAGCAAAATTAAGAATCTTGTTTATTAACGAAGGCTTTAAGTGCGATCTACAATCAAAAATTGTCAGCAAAACAATTCCATTAAAGTTTGTTGAACAAAATCTTCTGATATTCTTTGACTACTGCAAGTCTATGTCAATGCCGTATGGACCCTAGATCGTAGACCAATCTACGTAGCACGCACCGTCGGCATGCCAAACGCTGACGTGCTGCACATTGCCCGCGGCGTCGTAGTAGCCGTTGACGTTGATGAGGCGAAAGCCCGGCTCGGGTGACTTGAGCTCGCCTCCGAAAACCACCTGAAATTTACAGATTTAAATTTACACACGCGTGCACTTTGGTTTGTACATGTACCTTTGCCCCGCCGCCATGGTTCTTGATGTAGATGGAGGGGAAGTAGGCGCCTCCGTACTGAAACATCATCAATACCGTACTCATCAACACACCGTACGTGCTCCTATAGTGCCCCATGACTATATTAGAGGTAAAGTATAATTACGAGGTTGCCTTTTTAGAGACGAGAGATTCAAGCCCGTTTGGCGGGCAAAAGTTTAAAATTTTGTAGTGCATTGAATAGTCATGTTATTCGCTTTGGGGGTGATTGGCCGATAGTCGCTGAAATATAGGTAACTGGGTACCTCCTACCTACAGCTGTAGCTATGTATACGTTCCACGCATGATGTCTGCCAGTATTGGGCTTGGGCGCATGACACTAGAAATGGAGAAGGGGGGCACTGTAATTTTTATCTCGCCGTACCAGACATCAACAGATCTACTGTACATACAACAGTACAACCGTACCGTACTGTACTGCACTGTAGGTACATACCGTAAACCCTATACTTAGCCCCCCGGGGGCTAATTTTTTCGTTCGAGCTCTAGGAGGGTGTATAATTATGGGGGGTGCTAATTATAGGGGGGGGCTTATAAACTGGAAGTGTCGATGAGTGGGAAGATGTGTGGGCAAAAAGGCGCGTGGAGGCGATTTTTAAGGGAAAAAGGCGCTGTGCACACACGTTGGTACACTCTAACACACTCTCACACAGTCTCACATGCACATACGTGTACATACATACACATACGCGACCATACATACACCCAGACATGGAAACATGTGCCTTTTAGACGATGGCTCATTTAGGGAGGAGGCGTAATTATAGGGGGGGGGGCTTATTAACAAAAAGTGGTCTTGGGAGGGTGTATTATTATGGGGGGCTAATTATAGGGGGGGGGCTAATTATAGGGTTTACGGTACAACGGTACTTGCGAGTATAGCTATCAATAATCACCAAACCCTCCTCACCGGCTGCACCTCCTCAATGAGGTAGCCCTGCTGCTGCATGTCTTGGGCCTTGGCCAGCAGCTCCTGTTGCGTCCTGACGTTGTTGACGGTGTCGTTGAAGACCTTGCGCTCGGGAGGGTCGGACTCGTGGATGAAGAGCGAACTGTACCGGTAGCCGCCCCGGCCATCGGGCAGGATGTTGAACGACTGCGGCCGCATCTGGTAGAGCTGGACGTTCGCGTAGACGTTCTGGAAGCAAAGAACCCAGTGGACTAGCCGTGCTGTGCTAGAGAGTTGCAGCGCTGTCAATCAAGGAGACGGCTGTCCGTAGAAATCAAAAGAGGTCACTTGACGCACTGCCCCACTCTACCCAACCCCCAACCCAAAGTGGGAAAAGACGGAACGAACTTTTGAATGACCGAAACCGCCGGACGCCAATACAAACAGGTGACTCGGGGGTATTTTTGACGACCGCCGAACCGTCGACAATGCATAGCGAATGGTTGAGAATATTATTGTCCCTGTAAATTTTGTATTGATTAATTCTTATCAATTAAATTAACTAAATAATTAATAGGAGAAGGGTGCTCACATAGAGGAAGAGGTCCAGGTCGGTCGACGTGAAGAGGACCGCCTCTGAGCCCGGGATCACTTTTCCACCGGCCACCTCGTCGAACTCCTCCTGCTGCAGCCTCCAGATGGGGTTCTTGCGCTGCCTGCCGCTGCGGCCCTTGTACCGACCCTCGGCCTTGCCAGCTCGAGCGCGCTTCGCCAGTCTGCCGCGGACGTCCGTCCACAGCTTCAGGCGCTTCGCCCGCTCCATGTCCAAGCCGAGGCCGTCGGCGCACGCCGCGTACAGTAGGACGACCAGCGTCGCTACGAGGAGCAGCCTCATCTTGGCGGCGGGTGGGGTCAGAGTACGGTAGAGTCGTATCTATAAGTGCGCAGGCAAAAGTGAATCGCAGAGCCAAGGGGAAAATGTTGATGAATGAGCGAGAGAGAGAGAGAGAGAGAGAGAGGGAAGCGACTGGACGCCGCGCCTCGGGCTGGTGGCTTTGTTCTTCTCGCTCTAGTCGCGTCTCGCTGTGGGGGTGCGCGCGTTAATTGTAGGCAAATTGCACGTGGGGGGGGGGAGCCACATGAGACTGCCTAGAAATGTTCACCATAGGGAGTACACAGCAAAACCAACGGGAGCTGAGCACAATCGGTCTTCAGATCAATGCCCTGCTGGGCGAGTGGACTTCATCTCCATGCGATAACAGTTTGCATGCTGTGCCAGCCAACGCAATGGGAACGAATCGGCATGCCAGTTTATTGGGTCTGGGGAACGTTGGGCACTGATGAAACGGTGGACGCCAGTGTCGTCCGTGTACTTTTCAAGTACTCGGTTAGTACTTTTCAAGTACTTGCAGACGTGGCAGTGCTCATCAACAGACGCTTCGAACTTCAACTTGACAGACTTGAACTTGAATGACAGGCGGAAGTTGAGAGTCGAACACCCAACGTACCCAGATTCTACGTCCCTGTAGCAATTCGAAATATGGCAATGAAAAGAAGCGTCAAACGAAGTGAATTCATGCCAGAGTGAGGTTTCGATGCCGCAGACACCAAACCACTACCACTTACAAGAACGAAAGGGGCTAGAGCCTGACCAAAATATTGTCTGATTCTGGACCAGCGCAGCACCGAAGGCGAACCAAGACTCGACTTTGAGTGGAACAACTCAAAGTCGATCGCCTCTCTCTCAGATCAAATTCCTCTTTCCTTTTGAGCCAGACACCACCAACGAACTTCCCACAAAGAAAAATTTTAAAATCATATACGGTTTGGTCTAGATGTAATAGATGTACAACAGCAACAGTCGATCCTAACTAAACTTTCGCGTCTCCCATTCTGCCACTGGGTCGGTTTTTCCGGTGTGCCCTCTCAACCCCGTTTCCTTCTTCGGCGTTCCGTTCCTGACGCGTTTGGGCATTGGCGTTGCTGAAATTTTTTTGCAGTGATTTTACACTTTCCACAAGCGTTTTCAGCTTATGTAAGGTGTCTGTATTTGTTCAACTTTTACCAATCAAGCTGCATTGTTAGTGCATTTGGTTACCTAGTTGAGTGAAAACGACCTATCGTTTTGATTCCACCCGCTGAATCTGCCATTCCAGCAAAAAGGTCTCCAGCACGACTACCACGGGAGAGTCGCTTGTGTAGTCTTGACGACCGCGTTTTATGACCGTTAGTGCTGCACGATCAGTCAGGAGGCACATCAGTCTGTGGTGTTTTCAGTGCTTTCTGCATAGGCGCTTACCGTTGTTCGTTTAGAGTTGAATTTCACAAAAAAAATTCAAAACCAAGAAGTGCAGCCCATCCGATGAGACCAACGTCGCACGCAACACCGTCGTCCAGTGTTCGCATCAATACTTGAAAGCTCGCTTGACGACTCTGGCTCGTGCAGACTGTTTCGGAAATTCGGTTAATAGAATCTCGGAACTTGAACTTGAACCGCAGTCTTGAACCGAACTTGAACTTGAAACGCCCAACAATCCCAAGACTCTACGTCCCTAGCAATTCAAAATGGCACTAAAAAAGATGGGCGTAAGCTGAATGGGCGCCAGAGCGAGACACCACACCACCTACAAAAACGCTTGGATCTGATTCTGGACAATTGCAGGGCCAGACGAGACAACTCGACTTTGAGTGGAACAACTCCATGTCGATCGCCTCTCCTCATATCGCTGGGACGTCTTTCCTTTCGAGGCACAACCAACGAACTTTCAACAAAAAAAAAATCAAAATTTGGTTCAAAGGTACACGGTCTGGTCTAGGTGTAATTTAAAAGTAGAATTGAAGACAGAATCAAGAGTTAACCAGACCAGAAACGTGCCAGTGCCGTGAAGCAGCACAACATTATGCCTTCCTGACAATCGTCAAGAGATTCCTTGAACGCGATAACCTGTAGATCATCATGGAACTCGATATGACATGGAAAGTGATTATAAATCGTGATTTAAATGGACGTAATTTGTACTCGAATGGCTTACTTTTGTCACCACTACGTCGAGTGTACTGTAGGCAGAGATATTTACGGTAGTTCAAATGCAGCACAGCGTCAATGATCAAAGTAGGCTAAACAGCACGGATCACTGTAACTAACGCTACTGTAAATGTAGCTCAGTCTCTGTACTGTACCTGGGCACGGGTCATGTGGTGCAAGAAGTAAGAACACACGATGCGCCCCGTCGACAATGGCACGCATCTATAAAGGCAACAATTCGCCCCACTGACAGTCACATTTATTTATTCGATTCGTCTGCCACCGCACGTTGATCATTCACGCGTCCCCGTGGACGGTTGTTTTAACAACCGCTTAAAAGCTTAAAAGTGCTTAAAAGCAACCAAGCAAAGACGTGAGCTGTCTGGGGAACCTCGAGTTCTTCTGCTTCTGATGATACGATACGATGATGATGATGATTCGCTGATAAACGAGTAATTCTCCAAGCTCCAAATCCATCGGTAGTCATTCCTCTCCTCGGTGAACAGTCAGTCACACCCTGTCACTCGCCAGTCGACAACGCGTGCTCCATGCTGGATGCGTTCCGTGAGCATCGACTATGAGAGAAGAGGCAGAGCCGCGCTTGTTCGTCTTGTGTTGCCCACTTCTATGGCCATGGCTCATCCATACACCTCTGTGGTGTGACGCTGACACCGCTATTGGCGTTTACTGGTTTGTTTGCTTGCAACACACGTTATGTTCCTCTATTCCTGTACACTCGCGTCGTAGTCACAAACAAGTGTCTATGTTTCCATTTGCGGCAGAGAGTTCTCTTGCCGTGTGCAGGTTTCCCATGCAGCTAAATCGACGTGGTCCGTTGTTGTCGTTGGTGCTGCTTGCAGCGTCTAATCGTGGAGTGGAGCAGACCAGTTCGAGATCGGGTTATTGAGAGACAGGTCAACTCGGCTTGGGTAAATGGCGATTGTCTCTACCGCTATCAGTGTACCCTCTTTGATCTCGCCAGACCGAGTCGAACACTGCCACAGCCTGTTTTTTTTTTGGGCGATGTGGTACAGTCTGACGCTTTCTATTCCCGTTTCTTCTGTTCAATTGGTGGTTCAGATTAAGTGCTTGAAAGAACAAACATCATCCACACCAGTCTACTAATGCTTGTGAGAGCCATGCTAATGCTAATGTGCACGTCAGGCGATTACTGCGCAGCTAGGCAACAGAACGTAGAGAGGCAAATGTCGCCAGCGCGACTACAACGACATAAAAGAAAAAAATATGCGCAGCAGTTTTGTGTGTGTGTGTGTGCCTACAGTACTTACTAGGGATGAGCACGGGCCTGCACATCTCGGCCCGGCCCGGCCCGCACCCTCAAAATCCAGGCCCGGCCCGGCCCGGCCCGTCCAACTGCTCAATATCGCAGGCCCGGCCCGGCCCGGCCCGCAACACGAAATAAGTACAGTCACTACAGTGTACAATTTACTGAAATACCGTATGCTAATTTGCGTGATTTACTTAACGGAATGGCGCATCCACCTCTCAGAATCGCAGTTCACAACCATTTTACGGCCTTTGCACCATTTGAGCGCGAAAGACGCGCGTCATAGAATACAAAGTTGCTAATACGGTGCAGAATAGTCGCCGATACTTACAATGCATTACATAGGTAGCTATGTATCTACGTTGGCCAGCCAAGAACGTCCGGCCCGGCCCGGCCCGGCCCGGCCCGCACCTTCAAAACGCAGGCCCGGCCCGGCCCGGCCCGCAAAACGGGCCTGGAATTCCGGCCCGGCCCGGCCCGCCCGGCCCATGCTCATCCCTAGTACTTACACACGAGCAATTCTGGTGCAAAAAAATCGTATTTTTGGTGACATTTGGTCTTTTCTACAGTATGATCCGAATGGTGCGAACGGTATTTTGCAATGTTGGGTTTAAATTGGAATGGTAAACTGTAGCACTGCTGGGATGAACGGGAAGAGAAGGGACAACTTGCCGACAGGCAAGAGCACCTAGTTTTTTGTTGGTTTGACAGTTCCACAACCGTTTTTGCGCTTAGGTAGGGTACCTAGGTACCTAGGCGGAATCTGTTCAAATTTTACCATTCAAACTTTTTCTTCTTCTTTCCTGAGGCCGGCTCCGGCGTCGTCCATGGGAGCGGCCGACGTCGGAGCAGAGAGCGTCCGCGCTTGGGCGCTATAAACTCTCTATCAGCCGAAAAATAGATGAACGCTTCACCCCACAGAGACAGGTACGAGATCTGCCGTTGGGTGAAGATTGGGGTGGGCATTTGACTGCCCAGAAAGAGGTCCGTCAGCCAGGGAAGCAGGAATAGCCTGCCGCCCAAGGATGGAAATTGACCATTCCAACTAAGTTTGTTTTGAATTAGTGCGCGGTAATTGGATGCTTATGTACATACCGTAAACCCTATAATTAGCCCCCCGGGGGCTAATTTTTTCGTTCGAGCTCTAGGAGGGTGTATAATTATAGGGGGGGGGCTAATTATAGGGGGGGGGCTTATACCGTAAATCCTCCAATAGTGCCCCCGGGGCACTATTTTTTCAACCTCTCCTTACCCGGGGGCACTATTGGAGGGGGGGGGGGGGGCACTATTGGAGGGGGGCTTCTATTATTTCAACCTAAAAATTTTGAAAGGTAATGCTAGTTTCGCTGTCAAAATTGCCGATTTTTCGATGATTTTGATCACTTTTGCCACATTTAATGGTTGATTTACCGCTAATAGTTGCTGAAACGTACTATTATTGGTTAGTAGTAGTGTGTGTACACGATATAAATGTACCTACCACTATATTTTTGCCCATAAAAGGCACATGGCACAACATACCCCTTACCCCCGGGGGCACTATTGGAGGGGGGGGGGCTCTATTATTTCAACCTTGCCGTACCCGGGGGCACTATTGGAGGGGGGGGCACTATTGGAGGGGGGGGGGGCTGTATTGGAGGATGTACGGTAAACTGGAAGTGTCGATGAGTGGGAAGATGTGTGGGCAAAAAGGCGCGTGGAGGCGATTTTTAAGGGAAAAAGGCGCTGTGCACACACGTTGGTACACTCTAACACACTCTCACACAGTCTCACATGCACATACGTGTACATACATACACATATGCGACCATACATACACCCAGACATGGAAACATGTGCCTTTTAGACGATGGTTCATTTAGGGAGGGGGCGTAATTATAGGGGGGGGGCCTTATTAACTCAAAGTGGTCTTGGGAGGGTGTATAATTATAGGGGGGGGGGCTAATTATAGGGGGGGGGCTAATTATAGGGTTTACGGTATGTACACAGTTGAGTGCAAACGGCGCCTATCGTTTGGTTTCCAACCACTGAATCAGCCATTGCATTTCCAGCAAAAACGTGGCCAACACGACTACCACGAGAGAGTCGCTTGTGTAGTCTTGACGACCGCCTTTTTTTGCCCGTTAGTGCTGCATGATCAGGCCGGCACATCGATCTGTGTCGTCAGTGTTTTCTGCATAGACGCTGCCTGCTGTTCGTTTAGAGTTGAATTTCACGAAAGCAATCCGAAAGCAACAAGCGCAGCCCACCCGATGTGACCAACGTCGCACGCGACACAGTCGTCCAGTGGTGACGGACGTGTTCGCATCAATACTTGCATGCTCGATTGAATAGCTATTGTAGCATCTGATGCTGGACAAGGCCAGACGCGACAACTCGACTTTGAGTGGAACAACACCATGTCGCTCGTCTCTCCTCAAATCGATGGAACCTCTTTCCTTTCGTGGCACCACCAACGAAATTTCATCAAGAAAATGAAAATCATACACGGTTTGGTCTAGGTGTAATTCAAAAGTAGAACTTGAGGCAGAATTGAATGAAAACGTGTTTGCGTGAGTTATGACCAGACCAGGAACGTGCCAATTGCGCGGAGCAGCACAACATTATGCTTTCTTGACAACCGCCAAGAGATTTCTTGAACGCGATAACCTGATCTTCATGGCCTTTGGTATGACATGGAAAGTGATATAAATCGTGATTTAAATGGACGCAATTTGTACTCGAAAGGCATACTTTGTGATCACTGCGTCGAGCGTACTGTATGCATAGATATGTAAATTTCCAGTTTTTTAAATGTTTTCGAAATGCAGACGCACTTTGAACTCAAAAATGGTATTTTTGGCAAGAGTGCAACGTCAGCAGAACTCCATATTTTCATTTGAGGAGCAGAGAACAATGTTTGCTCGGTCACTGAAGCCTGCAAATTCAAATCTACTGCTCCCGTCGTTCTTCGTTAACGAAACCTCAGTTAGTGAGATTGGCGTTAGTGAGACTGTATGTACTATCTACTTGCGCGTTTTCCAACCTACCACATAGGAGCATCGAGAAACGAGAAAAGTATTCGGTAGGTTCTCTACAGGCAGTGCACACTGGCCACCACTTCACTCACATGCACTTCTAATTTCCAAACGCACCAACAAGACAAAGCGGGAGAGAATGAAATGCTGAAATTGCTTTTTGGCTCGAATTCTCTTGCAAACAGGCACAGACTTTGTCGAAGTAGGGGTACACTACTGAATGTCTAGTGTCTGCAGCACATGGTGGTCGTTCATACATACCTAGTGGACCTAGGTACAACACACACACACAGACATGCTGCACAGCAAAACGTCAGGAAATTATAGTTACATATACCGTATGTAGGCGCCCATCGTATCTCTCTGTGCAACGGTGATTGCAATTTGCAGCGTTGCCATTGAAAAAACAACGCAATGGCAGCTCCAACAAAAGCGGCCGGCGTTCTCAGATACGTGGACGGCATTCTGCGAGTCTTGTCGGTGCCCTCACTGATACTGTACATGTCATTTCTGTACATTATCATCAGAAACAGAAAGGTGGCACCCTTCAACAGCGGTTTCTTTCGACTATGCTTACTGTTGGGCGTGGCGGATTGCGCGCAGACCTTTACCCTCTGGTACCAAGTGCAGTCCATCGTCACTGGCTGGGTGAGGGCGGATTTTGTTATCCGTGTCACCGCGGATAGTGCACATGCGGGTGGCTCCAAAAAATTCCTAATGGACGTGCCTACAGTTCACGAATCTCAGGCCAATTGCATGTCGTTTGCACGAGTTAATTCAAGACTAAAATGTGGCACTCTACAAAAACCCTGTGCCTTTTTGTTGAGGCGTTGATAGGGCAGGGCGATCGATGGTCCCAATCCACTTTGGCTTCTCGCCAATTTTGCAATGCCATTGCAATGGTTTAAGAAGTTCCAACTGTATAAGCAGCAGATTTGCATGGAAGATTTGCTCACAACAGCAAACTCCCAGTAATCGTAAATCCTCCAATAGAGACCCCCCTTACAATGCGTCCTTTCCAATAGTGCCCCCTGGTAAGGCAAAGTTGAAAGTATACTGCCCCAGGGGCACTAGTGGAATGCGTTGCATCATACCTGTAACCTGGTCTGGAAGGTTGGGGGGGTGAGTAAATGGCCGAATTCTGGGGGGGGGGGGGGGTTGTCTGGAGCAAAAAGTGGGGGGGTAGCTGCCCATTTTTTGAGTTAGACTGGTACTTTTTGGTCAAAAAATGGGTATAAATAGGGTCTAAACAGTGTTATTTAGCTGTTTTATGGTCATATAACACTGAAAAGCACTGAAAATACACCAACATTTACTCACTTTTATCGTTTTAGACCGAGTGAAAATCCCTTGGGAAAATTCTGGGGGGGGAGGGTTGGGGGGAAGTGGGTTGGGGGTGGTTGAAAAAGTCTGTGGGGCCCCCAAGCCCCCCACCCAGCTACAGGTATGCGTTGCATGCAGATGGTTTCGCTGCGCTCGTCGACGTGGCTGGTGAACGCGGCGGCCTGCATGGTGACGGGCCTGGGCGACTGGCAGATGCTCATGGTGACCGCGATCGCCGTCAACCGCCTCCTCGGCATACTCGCACCCACGAAGGTCGACAAGGTTGGGGTTTGCTTGCCCAGTGACTGAGAGTATACTCCCGCGCAGTTTAACGCACACCGAGCTTACAAGAATTCATCCAGCACCAACACCCACCCAAAACCCTCAGCCCCCCCCCCCACAGAATTTTCCCAAACGATTTTCAGCATGTCAAAAAACGATAAAAGTGGGTAAATGTGGTGTTTTTCAGTGCCTTTGGGTGTTGTATGACCATCAAACAGCTAAATAACACAATTTAGAGCCTATTTTGATCCATCTATGACCAAAAAGTACCAATATAAGTCAAAAAAGGCCAGATACCCAACCACTTTTTGCTCCAGACAACCCTCCCCCAGAATTCGGCCATACCGCGCCCAACTTTGCCAGACCCGGTTACAGAAATGCCCTGCTGTTTATACAAGAACTGGTTCTTGAGATGTGGTCAGGTACAATAAAAGACACAAGTGGCCATCGGACGAGACGACTTGCAGATGTTCAACAATCGTCGCCTCCGCACGCTGGCGTTGGTCACGTTTACCATAGCCATCGCCGATCAAGCGAACGCAGTCCGTTTGGAGCTGGCAAAGTGGAACGCGACCAGTCAGAGCTATTACTTCGACCTCGAGGCAACGGTGCGCACGCACGCACGCACGCACGCCTTGCACTTACGGAAAATGCATCGTTCAGCACCAAGCGAACCTGCCCCCATTCTTTATGTACATTGTCTGCAACGTAGTGAGCGTCGGTTGCTACGCCGCAGCTTTTCTATCGTTGTTCTGCAAGCGCGGCGTCACGCTGTCTGGCACGGTGTGGGTCGAGGTGAGCTGTTGAAAAAAAAAATGAATTAAAAAGAATAATGAAATGAGTCACAATAAACAGGCAAAACTGGCCATTTGTGGAGCGCTGACGTCAGCGCTGCAGCTGGTTGGCCTGGTGACAATATTTATTGGTGCGCCCCTGGCCACTTGGCGAGAGGACACCACCAAGGCGCTATTGATCGATCTCATGTGCGTCCTTGGCGTGCGTGCTTAGCGGGCGTGCGTGCTTGGTGTGCGTGCGTGCGTGCTTAGAGGGCGTGTGCTTGGCGTGCGTGTGTGTGTGCGTGCGCGCGTGCTTGGCGTGCGTGCGTACTGATGCTTTGCCCCCCGATCGTGTCCGCCAATTACAGCTGGCGCGTAACGTGGTCGGCGTATACGTGGATGAATCCCTACTTCATTCTGCCCATGTCGTCCAAGACGCGTGCAGCCTACGTCGAGCTGTGGAACTCGATTTCAGCAAAGATGCCATTCGCCAAAGTCCACCAACAACAGAACAGTTCGTCTCATCAAAAGCTGGCCAACAAGTCGCCGCAACAGCTGTTCACCATTGCACCGAACATGAATGTTGTTGACACTTGATTGGGCTGATTTGAGTCGGCATTGTGGGCAAGTTGATTTGTTGCACGCATCGATTCGATTGTGGGTTTGATGGCGTTTCACCAGCAACAAACGAACCGTAAGACACAGAATGCGATCATATATGCCGCCCGATCTTCATTGGTTGTTTATGGCCTCGTGCTGTGTCTTGTTCGTGTACCTGTGGTGTCAAACAAGCAAAAAAAAGTAGAAAGGCGGCCACACGTCACGTACGACGGATTTGACCAGCCGACTGCACCAAAGTGTCCGACTGCACTGCGCTTCGGATTGGATTGGAGTGTCAGGTCTTACCATAAACCCTATAATTACCCCCCGCCCACTTCTATAATTGTGCCCCCTCCCTAGATGGGCCATCCAGGCTCATCCATTTTCCGCGAGCAGTGGCCACAGTGCTTACTGGCAAATGTTCTCGTCCTGGACATGTACATCACAATTGGCTACTGGAGAGGCCCCTGCCCATGTAGCTCAAAAGGGCATTCACCCCCCCCCCCCCCAAGTCCTCAGTTGCGCTTCGCAGCCATTGCCACACCAAGTGAGCAGAAGTATTCTTAACAACCACAAGGTCACAAAGGTGCGACTTGTTCACGTGCCATCGTCAGGTCACTTCAAAGTCGTCACACAGAATCGTCTAGATCTTCACGGCAAACTGCTGCGCGTTCGACACTGTGACTGAGCCCAGGTAATGGACGTTGCCTTGCAGTACGCTGCCCAGCATGGTCGATGTTGGCCCACCCACTCGCACGCCTAAACCTGTCCATGTGTGCGTTTGTGAGTGTGAAAGCACTCATGGGAGGGTGGGTTGGGTGCCATGGCACGAGCGTAGCTATACTAGGCACAGCCAACTGCACAGTGGTCAAAGCCTGGTACCCTGGCGGCTCCTCGACAGTCTAGGATCCTTCATAAAGACGGACTTTACGTCGACGTCCTCTGCCTGCTCCTGGCACAACAGACGTCGTCGTCTCCGTGCTTCGCTCGCTCCAGCACCACAGCTGGCTAAACAACGCATGTGACGGGTCCAGCTGCATAGCCAGGACTCTATTTAGGAGGTTCTTTCGGTCGGGTGTTCAACTCCCTTCCAAGAAGGTCACTGACTTACGAATCCGCTTGGGGAGAAGGTTGAACGCTCTCACTGCTCATGGTGTAGGGCGGTCCAGGGCTTCGGTCGGAAATCCGTGCCAAGTGGGGGGACCACCTTCCCTCGCCGTTGAAGAACGCCGCTGTTCTGATACAGTGACATTCGCCCTTGGCCCTTCTCAATGTCTGACATTGCCTACGCCTCCACGGTGTGTTGGGATTGCGCCAAACAAAATACAGGGCGGGCAAGCCTCGAATTACGCTCTTTGTTCAAGCATATCTCAGGGGTGGCTAAAGCGATTTTAATGAAATTTTAAGCACATGTAGAGATCAGTCTAACCTAGACTTCCTTGAAGTTTCAGTTCGATCTATTACGTTGTTCAAAAGTTATGCACAAAACAATTTGTACACAGTAAATTGTGCGTTCTCTGGCGACTGGCATCATGTCGACATCTCTGCGAGTTCCTGAATCGCACGCAAAACACGCTCTTCCGTTGATCCAGTGCTGACTGGCTTTGGCCTCGGATGAGGGCGATTAGCAACTGCGCAGTCTGTTCAAAGCGCTTTACGGTAGGTGAGACAGTGTTCTGTGATGGCGCGTTTGTTGTTGGGAACTCAACTTTCTTATTCGACGAATAACTTCAGCTTGATTGTCCGTTTTGTAAATTGCTTTACAATGTAACACGGACGCGCTGTCTGTTACAAAGAGGATTTCTGCCACGACATACCCACGCAAAAAAATTGTTTTCAAAAAGCTGCACTACAGTTCTTTAAAACCACTCATTTTATCGTATACAAATTGGTTTGTGCGTAACTTTTTGAAAACGTAATTGATCTAACTAAAACTTTGACGAAGTCTAATTAGATTGACCTCTACATGTGCTTAAAATACGATCAAAACCGCTTCAGCCAACCGTGCGAAATGCTTGAACAAGGAGCGTGTAGAAGCTTTCCCACCCTGTAGTTGCTACTACACTGCCGAAAAAGGCACCTGTGGTGACGGTGAGGAATAATCCCCCTTCCGCCCTCTCCTCCTTGACAATGCCACTGCTGACAACCTCAACGTTGGTGGTGCTGGTGTCGATTGTGACCGTCGGCAGCGAGGTAGCGTTCCCTTCTTCAACCGGTTCAGTTTTGACGTGTGCAAGCCGTTTAGCCACTGATGTAGCCGAGCAAGTTGCTGCCATTGATGACGTCGCTGGTACCACCGGTTCGGGATGCGTATCACGAGTGGCAGTGGCAGCAGAATCCGACGCTGGCGGTGCCAGACCAGCGTCAGGATAGTAGCAGCCATTGCCAGCCAAGCGGCGGTTCTGGCAAAATTCGCGGCAAATAGCGACCTCAGCGGCCCTCAGCCTTCCTCGCTCTTCCCGTGCCGGCTGCAGCCGAGCGTTGCCACACTTCACACTGTTGTTGGCTGGGTTCTTCATCAGCTCGCAATCTGCTGTCCGACGAGCCAGAAACGCTTCGTCGCTTTCGTTTGGGCGTCTTAGGTGACGAGACTGACGAACCGCCTGAATTGTTTGTCGTTGCGATTTTACTCTTGAATCAACGAATCAGCAATGCACGAAATCGCTCCTTTTGTTGGCGTGCGCCTGACCGCAAGGGGCGAATAAAAAAAAACTAAGCACGCACGCCCATACCTGTAACTGGGGGGGGGGGTTGGGGGTTTCCCTCCCCCACTTGCTGGTTTTGACCCTACCCACACCCCCCCCAACCCTCCCCCCAGGTTCGTGCGAAACCCCACCCACCCCCCAGACTTTTTGAAAACTTTCTACTACATACTATTGCTAAATAAATGCACTTTGTACAGTGTTTTTGAGCAAGAATCGACCCAAAAGTGTCTAGTTTGCGTTATTTACAGTGTATTTCGGCTAAAAAGTACCTATTTTCAGGCTTTTACAGTGTATTTTTGACTAAAATAGACCAAAAATTGCCCATTTTTCTGCCCAGACCCCCCCTCCTCCAGATTTTCACCCCCCCCCACCACCCCCCCAGAAAGTGCCCAAACCCTCCCCCCCCCAGGTCCAATTCCCGGTTACACCTATGCGCACGCCTGCACGCGCGCGCAATTTACATACCTTGACGACGCTTCTTCTGATGTCGCAAGCGGTCTGCGTCTAGTCGCGGGCGACGTTGCAGCTCGCTTTCCTCTGAATTTCGACGAACACACGGTATGGTATACGACATTGT
>JASAMY010002479.1:0-174791 GCA_030248085.1 Paralinhomoeus sp. GSCO2_6
GAATAATCTCCCCGGCGAACCCAGGGATAAAGCTTCCTCCCAAAGGAGGAGAGCCGCGTTATCGTTGCGATAGCTAGGCGGGATTCTGACTTAGAGGCGTTCAGTCATAATCCCTCAGATGGTAGCTCTCACCATTGGCCTGTCGGCCAGGCACACGAACCAAATGTCTGAACCTGCGGTTCCTCTCGTACTGAGCAGGATTACTATTGCAACAACTTGTCATCAGTAGGGTAAAACTGAACCTGTCTCACGACGGTCTAAACCCAGCTCACGTTCCCTATTAGCGGGTGAAGTATCCAACGCTTGGCCAATTCTGCTTCGCAATGATAGGAAGAGCCGACATCAAGGATCAAAAAGCAACGTCGCTATGGACGCTTGGCTGCCACAAGCCAGTTATCCCTGTGGTAACTTTTCCTACACCTCTTGCTTGAAACCTTCAAGGACAAAAGTATCGATAGGCCACGCTTTCGCGGTCTGTATTCGTACTGGAAATCAAGATCAAGCAATCTTTTGCCCTTTTGCTCTACGTGAGGTTTCTGTCCTCACTGAGCTTGCCTTAGGACACCTGCGTTACGATTTGACAGATGTACCGCCCCAGTCAACCCCCCCCCCTGCCCCTTCCTCGGTGAGTTGTCCCCCACCTCTAGAAAGGTGGGGCCGTAAACGCCAAGGGAGAGGCGAGACGGCCCCCCCCCTCTTCCCCAAAAAAAAAAAAAAAATGAAAATAGTGGGGTATTTCTGAGAACAAAACTCTCACTCTTACTCCACACCTCTCATCTCTCTTCAGAGTGGGGGAATAGTCTAGAACAACAGGACCTTCTTTTCCTCCCCGACTCATCCAGGCCAGTCCCCTCGGCTGCCTTCTGTCTAGATAGTAAGTAGAGAGGGACAGTGGGAATCTCGTTAATCCATTCATGCGCGTCACTAGTTAGATGACGAGGCATTTGGCTACCTTAAGAGAGTCATAGTTACTCCCGCCGTTTACCCGCGCTTGGTTGAATTTCTTCACTTTGACATTCAGAGCACTGGGCAGAAATCAGAGACAGTCACCGCCCACAAGGGCCATCTGTCTCCTTTGTTTTAATTAGACAGTCGGATTCCCCAAGTCCGTGCCAGTTCTAAACTGGTCGTTCAACGTTGGTCGACACTGAAGTCCGAGAACGACAGCTTAGCTAGCGCGATCCACAGGAAGGTCCCGCCACTAGTCCGGAACTCGCCACCCCGAAGGGCGGCTCGTTCCAGCCAGGACGGGACCAAACCCGCTTCCTGCACCAGCCCGACCAACTCGACCTTTAGAGCCAATCCTTTTCCCGAAGTTACGGATCTGATTTGCCGACTTCCCTTATCCACATTATTCCATCGACTAGAGGCTGTTCACCTTGGAGACCTGCTGCGGATATCAGTACGATCTGGCACGAAATTCAGCTAGGCTCCCTTGGGTTTTCAAGGGCCATGCAGAACGCTTGGAACACCACAGGAGCCGTGGCGTTTTACGAGAACTGCCTCCTTATCTCCGGATGAACCGTTTCCAAGGAGTCCGTCTCTTAAGCAGAAAAGATAACTCTGCTCCAGGTTCTGCACAGCGTACCCAAGTTCGTTTGCGTCGCCGCCCTAGCCGTTCCCGAGGGAACGTCGTCTCCGTGTCCAGGTACAGGAATCTTAACCTGTTCCCCTATCGCCTGCACGAGCCAAGGCCCGAGTCTACCGGCATTAGCCAGCGGCTTAGGATCGACTGACCCACATCCAACTGCTGTTCACGTGGAACCTTTCTCCACTTCAGTCTTCAAGGTTCTCACTTGAATATTTGCTACTACCACCAAGATCTGCACAGGTGGCCGCTATGGCAAGGACTACGCCTCCACCGTCATGGCGACCACCTCGACTCTCCTACTCGTTGTCTGCTGGGCATGCCACACTTGGCTCCCCCTCCTGACAACGATTGGGTATAAGTCGCTCGCTCCAGCGCCATCCATTTTCAGGGCTAGTTGATTCGGCAGGTGAGTTGTTACACACTCATTAGACGAAAGGTTTGGCGACTTCCATGCCCACATTCCTGCTGTCTAGATCAACCAACACCTTTAATGGGGTCTGATGAGCAAGCGTTAGGCACTTTAACCCAACGTTTGGATCATCCCACAGCGCCAGTTCTGCTTACCAAAAATGGCCCACTTGGCCTCCGCATTCAATGCGGTCGCTTCGTCCAGGCAAACGAAGCTTCTTATCCATTTAAAGTTTGAGAATAGGTTGAGGTCATTTCGTCCCCAATTCCTCTAATCATTCGCTTTACCGGATAAAACTGTTGCGAATGGAGGCCAGCTATCCTGGGGGAAACTTCGGAGAGAACCAGCTACTAGATGGTTCGATTAGTCTTTCGCCCCTATACCCAGGTCTGACAATCGATTTGCACGTCAGAACTGCTTCGGACCTCCACCAGAGTTTCCTCTGGCTTCGTCCTGCTCAGGCATAGTTCACCATCTTTCGGGTCCCAACGAGTGCGCTCTGTCTCAGCACCACCGACAAGCGGTCGGCACTGGACTGTGCTGCGCCTCCACCGAAGTGGAGGATCGCACATCGACCAACTAGTGGCCTTCACTCTCATTCGGCTCAGCAAGTTTCGCACTCTTGAACTTGCGCACTTGTTAGACTCCTTGGTCCGTGTTTCAAGACGGGTTGGGTAGGTGACCGACTTTAACACTGAGAAGGAACTGGCTACCACCCAGCGCATCCGACTTCCACGCTAAAACGAGCAAGCTCGTTCAGCACTTCAATCGTATGCCACCAGGCGCCTGCCAACCCATCTGGGATCGTTCCCGCCTGACAGTGCGATCGGATAGCCTCCACTCCGTCCCTACGTCCTGCATCACGTTGTGACCCAGGCACAGGACAAAGCTTCACCCACCGATCGCACAGCCTCAGCGCTGGTTGCTCGACTACACCTTCTGCACACTCGAGGACACTCCAGGCACCATAGGTCACCACGGTTCGCGTCCAAGTGAGGCAGCTGGCTGAACGAACAACCAATCATCAGCTCTACCCAATTCCTTCTGCGCGGTTTCACGCCCTCTTGAACTCTCTCTTCAAAGTTCTTTGCAACTTTCCCTCACGGTACTTGTTTGCTATCGGTCTCATGACCGTATTTAGCCTTTGATGAGGTTTACCATCATCTTTGGGCTGCACTCTCAAGCAACCCGACTCTTAGAGCTAACCAGCCCCTGCAGTTGCAGTTCTAACAGGTCTATCACCTTCTTTGGACCATAGCCCCATTCAAAGGGACTTAGAACCGACTCTACAGGGACAAGCCACCTCTATACACCACAATTCCCAACCCGTTCGCACGGGTGGGATTCAGTGTTGGGCTCGTTCCTCTTCACTCGCAGTTACTGAGGAAATCCCAGTTGGTTTCTTTTCCTCTGCTTACTGATATGCTTAAGTTCAGCAGGTAACCCCGCCTAACTTGAGGTTCAAACGAACCTCGGTTCCGCACCTGCTGACTGGCCCAATTGAACCACTACAGCCGATACGGAACCTCGAACCGTTGGCTTCACAACCAAGGAATGTAGGGACCAAACGCTTCAACACCTGGATTCACGCTCCCTAGCCATCCAAGGCAGATCCACCAGACAGTTCCAAGACCTATCCACCTCAATGGGCAAACGGTCTTAATTCAGCACTAGGGCTGATTGTCAATGTCTGAACCCTCAAATAGACGTGGCAAAGAACCAAGGTTCAATGCCGCCATTTGCGTTCGAAGTCTCGATACTCATTGGGTCTGCAATTCGTACTAAGTATCGCATTTTGCAGCGTTCATCATCGACTCATGAGCCGAGTGATCCACCGCGCAGAATTGTGCGTGTCTTCAATTCTGCCATCTCCACTGACTATGGTTCAAAGCTTGGATCGGCGCTGGACGAGATTCAACATCTCTCTTTAAACCATCTCAGCCAATCATGCCCTTGGCCAACTTCTCCTTAACTGGCATACGCCTGTAAGGATATGGTTCCAGCATTTCAGATGCACAGATAAACCATCCCACTAGTCCAATCCATACTAGTGACCATGGCCAGATCTTAGGTGCTTCCGTTCTTACCAAAAAATCCGGAAGAGACCACCACCTCTCTCTAGATCTGTTCTCAATAGGAACGATTGACTAGTGAACAAGTCACCAGTTGGTCTCCAATCGTACCTCGCGCTTTCTGACACCTCTTGCGCGCTTTTGATGATCCTTCCGCAGGTTCACCTACGGAAACCTTGTTACGACTTTTGCCCGGTTCAAGCCATTCCGATTAAAACAGTTCCCACCAGAAGTCAGACCGAAGCCCAACATCCAGCAGTCCCTGTTCTTCTCGAAACGGCTCAGTTCCGGGCAGCGACGGGCGGTGTGTACAAAGGGCAGGGACGTAATCAGCGCAAGCTGATGACCCGCACTTACTGGGAATTCCTCGTTCAAGGAGAATAGTTTCAATCTCCTATCCCAATCACGAAAGGATTTGATTGGGTTACCCAACCCTTTCGGGTAAGGTTTTTGCACGCTGCACCTTTCAGTGTAGCGCGCGTGCAGCCCTGGACATCTAAGGGCATCACAGACCTGTTATTGCTCAATCTCGTGCAGCTAAAAGCTGCTTGTCCCTCTAAGAAGCGTTGCGGACTGCCGAAGCGATCCGCTCGCTATTTAGTAGGATAGAGTCTCGTTCGTTATCGGAATTAACCAGACAAATCGCTCCACCAACTAAGAACGGCCATGCACCACCACCCACAGAATCAAGAAAGAGCTTCGATCTGTCAATCCTCACTGTGTCCGGACCAGGTGAGGTTTCCCGTGTTGAGTCAAATTAAGCCGCAGGCTCCACTCCTGGTGGTGCCCTTCCGTCAATTCCTTTAAGTTTCAGATTTGCAACCATACTTCCCCCGGAACCGAAAAACTTTCGTTTCCGGGAAGCTCCCTGGCAGGTCACAAGTGACGCTGCCAGGTCGCTGGTTGGCATCGTTTACGGTCAGAACTAGGGCGGTATCTGATCGCCTTCGAACCTCTGACTTTCGTTCTTGATTAATGAAAACATTCTTGGCAAATGCTTTCGCAGTTGTTCGTCTTGCAACGATCCAAGAATTTCACCTCTAACGCTGCAATACGAATGCCCCCGTCTGTCCCTCTCAATCATCATCTTGGTTCCGTAAAACCAACAAAATAGGACCAAGATCCTATTCCATTATTCCATGCACCATTATTCAGGCTTGCGCCTGTTTTGAGCACTCTAATTTTTTCAAAGTAAAGTTGCAAGCTACCCTGCGCCCACAGTTAAGTGGATGCAGGGAAAACCTGCTTCATCAATGAAGGACGACAGTACCGGCCGTGAAGCCGGACCGTCTCCTTCAACGTAGATCCAACTACGAGCGTTTTAAACGCAACAACGGTGGTATACACCTTCAGAGCTGGAATTACCGCGGCTGCTGGCACCAGACTTGCCCTCTGATAGATCCTCGTTAAGAGGTTTGGATTGTTCTCATTCCGATAACAGTCCTCATAGAGAACTGCCTCGATATTTTTCGTCACTACCTCCTCGTGCCGAGAGTGGGTAATTTACGCGCCTGCTGCCTTCCTTGGATGTGGTAGCTGTTTCTCAGGCTCCCTCTCCGGAGTCGAACCCTGATTCTCCGTTACCCGTTGCAACCATGGTAGTCACGTAAACTACCATCAACAGTTGATAAGGCAGACACTTGAATGATTCGTCACCGGTTCAAGACCGTGCGATCGGCTGAGTTATTCAGAGTCACCAAAGCCAGGCCGAAACCTGATTGGTCTTGTTCTAATAAATGCACTCCTCCCAACGAGTGGTTGGAGCTTAATTGCATGTATTAGCTCTAGAATTGCCACAGTTATCCACGTAGGATATCAAGATCAAGTGAACAATGGCTGTTGTAATGAGCTATTCGCGGCTTCACTTTGTTCAGCTCGTGCTCAGACATGCATGGCTTAATCTTTGAGACAAGCATATGACCACTGGCAGGATCAACCAGGTAGCAAGGTCAGTAACATCTAGAGAACCATGCAACTCTAGTGTCACTTTCACTAATATCATTCGCTTTTTTTAGAGCCGATCCTTTCATCGAGGTACAAGGCACCAGCCAAACGGCCATCCTTGCACCTGGCTCTATCGTGAACTGAATCGAACTGGCAGTCGCCACACGCTTCCAAGCACTGGTTTGCCACCACTGGGCTGTCCTTTGAGCTTGTACTGCTATCGTTCGATCAATTCACTTAAAACATAGTTCCTTCGGATTGCTTTGCCACTCAAACGAGCGACGATCGCACCTCTAGTCAAACCCTTGATCAAGAACTGATAAGAACGTTGGAATAGAGGATCCCGTTCCAACAACGCAGCGCACCAAACCGCGTTTTCCGAGGTTACCAGCCCCCTTCAGCGAGCATGCTATCGACGCTCGTCAATCTGCATTCACAGCACTGCAACATACCCGTCTCGTTCAATTCATGTTCATGGAACGAATTATGTTCAGTTCCAACTTGGATCGAACCGACCCTCGAGGGTAATCAGCCCTCACTCGGTGAAAAAAGCCAATTCTCCCTTTCACCAGCACGATTCCAACAGCTAAATTCCCTTTGGAAAAGTGCAGGAGCCCGCATTGGCACTGCCGCTAAGGCTAGATACGCTTCCATTCAAATCTATGCACGTATCTGACTGTTGCCAACACAACGATTCCTTCGTATCGTTCAAGTCGAAAAAATTTTTCGACAGGGCTCCGCCTACAGAGGAACAGAGCCTTAGTATGCGCAAAGCGCGATTTCGGCCACAAAAACGATTGGCCGACGCACTTGCCTAGTGCAAAAGCTCGCGCCAAACGCACATTTTTCCGAGGGCTTTTACAGTGAGCGCAGTTTACGTCTATCTCGTAATCGCAGATGAATGAACAGCTATCCGATAACGTTATTATACGTCACAGCCACAAATGCGCGTACACACACCATACACACCATAGGTACATGTGTAAGAGCTGCCAGGACAGGGCGCGGGATCGAATGGGCCGGCGGGGACAGGGGGCAATGGACATGCTAGGCAGGAGATAAGGAGAGCAACAACAACAGTGCGTGAGTGAGTGCGTGCCCTTTTCCCCGACCCCCCCCCCCCATGGATCCGCCACTGAGAAAGATCGATCAGCGATAATGGAGCAGGGGATAGGTGGCACACGATCGATCCTATTGAAGACGCGATCGTTCACGACAGTGGGTCCTATCGGGGCCCAAGCAGGGCCAGGCGCTAGGGCCAAGGATCGACCAGCACAGAGCTGTGAATCGGCGCGCCTGACAAAAGGCGTCGGAAGTCAATAGAAGGAGAATATGCTAAGTGGAGAGAATCACCGTACGTGCGTACGCGCGCGCGCGTACGCATTTCGCTCGTGCGTGCGTACCTACGTGCGCGTGTGCATGCGTGCGAGCGCGTGTATTCCTGCATGCGTGTGCATTCGCGCGTGCGCATCGTGCGTGCGTGCAGAGATGGCAGGAAGTAAGAAAGCTTGAGCAGAGCATGGGGGGGGGGGGGTGAGAAAGGAAATTGACGCAGGAGAACGTCAGTTGCAGCTGCAGCAACAAGAACGTCAGCAACTGCGATTTTTTGATCGCGCCATTGAGTTGATGGGTTGACGCGCCGATGAAACGGGGCGGACGCGCCGATGAAACGGGGCGGGGCATGCGTGGCTCATCATGAAGGCGGCTGCGACGAGCGAGACCGACGCGACAACGACACCAATATGGCGACCCCAGTCGACGCACTGCCAAGGGTTGACGCGCCGATGAAACGGGGCGGGGCATGCGCGGCTCATCATGACGGCGGCTGCGACGAGACCGACGCAACAACGACACCAATATGACGACCCCAGTCGACGCACTGCCAAGGGTTGACGCGCCGATGAAATGGGGCGGGGCATGCGCGGCTCATCATGAAGGCGGCTGCGACGAGACCGACGCGACAACGACACCAATATGACGACCCCAGTCGACGCACTGCCACGGGTTGACGCGCCGATGAAACGGGGCGGGGCATGCGCGGCTCATCATGAAGGCGGCTGCGACGAGACCGACGCGACAACGACACCAATATGACGACCCCAGTCGACGCACTGCCACGGGTTGACGCGCCGATGAAACGGGGCGGGGCATGCGCGGCTCATCATGAAGGCGGCTGCGACGAGACCGACGCGACAACGACACCAATATGACGACCCCAGTCGACGCACTGCCACGGGTTGACGCGCCGATGAAACGGGGCGGGGCATGCGCGGCTCATCATGAAGGCGGCTGCGACGAGACCGACGCGACAACGACACCAATATGACGACCCCGATCGGCGACGCCGCTGGGGTGGGGGGGGGCACTCTCGCGCCAAACGTGGACTGAACACTTTGTCCAGCGTCTGCTGCGAGGTCTTATACGGCGAGCGCACAGATGGACAGGCAGCAAAAGCGGACAGCAAAGTCTGCAGCTATGCGTCTGATGATGGCGGCGGTTGCGATGCGGACGGCTGCCCAACGACGCGCATATCTCCACGACAACGGCGGCAGCCTATCTCGCGCTGATGAGACCACTCTACATCGCTTGCGCCACAATGGGGCCCCTATTCCTACAGGCAATACGTGAAACGGGCTCAGGACAACAACAGGACATGCGCGGCTCGCACCAGAGACAGAGTAATGAGAGCAGTCGATGTAGTACGCGACAAGCAGCGTTGGTTGTTACCATTGCTGCGGAAGCAAAGCGCAGTTTGCATTCGCTCTGCCTTCAGCGCAGCACCGCAGCATACAGAGCCAAGCAGAAATGCGACAACAATGGTTACGCAGAGAGAGAACGGAGTGGGATCTAGGGCGCGAGCGGCAAAGGCCAAGCAAAGGGATCACTCACCAGGCGAGAACTTCTCCAACGACGTGCTGACGACGAGACTCCATCCGTGACTCCAGCTGCATCCTCTTCATTGGGAGCGGAAGGCGTGCGACGGTGCGAGCGTGTCGACGACGACGACGACGACAACGACAACTCGAGAGCTTGCCTCCTCCGTCGTCCGGCTCCTTTTCGGTGGCACGCCAGCCAACAACACTAGAACGGCGCAACAGCGGTAAAAGACTGACGCCAACCTACGTGGCGCTGAAGACGCACGCACTGTTGGTGTGAATATGTCTTTCTTTAAAAAGGGCTAAGAGAGGCTATAAATGGCCTTTTCAGCAGCCTTAGGACAAAAAGCATGTATGGTGACGCCCCCGACCCGACCGACCACAAAAATGGTCGGCTCCCTTCACAAACCATACCTGTAACTGGGGAGTTGGCGGGGAGGAACTATTTTTGTAATGCTCTCCCAACCCCCCCCCCCCCCACCATAATTCTCCCAAGAGATTTTCACTCTGCCTAAAACGAAAAAAGTGAGTAAAGGTGTTTCACTGCTATACGACCATGAAACGGCGAAATAACACTAATTAGAGCCTATTTTGACCTATTTTTGACCAAAAAGTGCCAGTAGAATTCAAAAAATGGTCGGCTCCCATCATATTTTCTGTTCCGGAGACCCCCTACCAAAAAAATGTCATTCCAGACCCAGTTACGGATGTGGACGAAACACGTGCGAGCGACGTACACGCGGACAAGAGCCAGCGCACCTGTGCAGGAGCCGCCGAAGGCAGCCGCTTGACGCCGACACGGGAGCGGATTGCGTGCGCTGGACGTCGCCGGCCTTCGACTTCTTGGTGTCCTTGAGGCGTGCCTGCAAAGCACAGCCCGCTCTCCCTTTCGCAGCCATCGCCCGCCCACCCGTCGACCCACCAGAATTTCGATCGCCTTCTTCACCGCTCCTGAACGAACGGCGTCAGGATCTGAAAGAGGAGGAGCGTCAAGTTGGGGGGCGTGCACGCAGTAGGTACCACGCACATTGCCTGTAACTGGGGCACCCCGCCCCTCCCCCCCCCCCCCCTTCCCACAACAGTCGCAACTTACGCGCCCCCCCCCCCTGTTATTCAGTCAATTTTCACTAAGAGGTGCCTATTTTCGCGATATTTTGATATAAAGTTTTCCACTCCGGCGCAACACTCCCTCGCAAGTCAAAGGGTGATTCATGTCACAGGTACTGCGCAACAAAGTCGCGTACATTTTGCCAGATCAAATCGCTCGGCGACGGAGTCGATGAGAACAGCCAATTCGCGCATTGTGCCGCTGTAACTAAAAGGAGCCAACCGCGTCCAGACGAGCGGCTCCACCCTGTCCTACACACCAGCGCTACCCACGCACGCACGCACGCACGCACGCACGCACGCACGCACGCACGCACGCACGCACGCACGCACGCACGCACGCACGCACCTAATGTAGGCCCATAGGGCGATGGAGAGCAGGACGACCTTGAGGAAGGCGGAGGTAAACGCGACGAAGAAGGTGACGGCCACGAAGAAGATCTCCTTCACGAAGTAGTTGGTGAAGAGCATCCTGAACAGCACCGCCGGCGTGCGCATCGACGCGAACAGCTTCTGGGCGTTGTTCGACTTGACGAAGTTCTCGAACGCCTCCTGCAGACCGGGGCAGGGTGGGAGAGAGGGGCACACATGGAGGGGGGTCAGTAGCGTAGCCAAGGGAGGGGGTAGGGGGGGGGGGGGTATACCCCTCCCCGAGATTGTGTGAAACCCAAAAAATGCAACAGGGTGCACCCTGTTGCAAAAATGCCTGGGCGAAAGAAGAGAGAGAGAAAGCATTTTAGCTCGCTTGTGAGGTTAAAAATGCTTGAAAGTAGCTCAAAATTGGTTGAAATTGCTCAAAAGTGGCCCAAGACAGGTTAAAATTTCTCGAAAATAGCCCAAAATTGCTTCAAAATGCTCGAAAGTAGACCAAAATCCCAAAATTTTCGCCTGCAGCGCAACAGGGGGACCATGTTAAAAAGTTGGAAATCTGTACCCCCTCCCGAGACTAAATCCTGGCTACGCCACTGAGGGGGGGTACCTCGATCTCCTCGTCCAGGTTCGGGAGGGAGGCGCTGGAGAACTCGTTGCCGCCCATCTTGCGCGTCCGCTTGAAGAGTTCGACCGATTGGCGCTTGAGACGCTCGTGCTCGGCCGAGAGGTCCTCCGTCGACATGAACGCCGTGTCGCCCGCCGCCGCACAGCTGCGAGCGCGCGCGCATGTCCCCGCTACCGCGCACGACCCCCGTCCGCCCACGCACGCACGCACCTCCTCCATGCCCCACCGACAGTAGGCGGTGTTGGCGCACGCGACGGCCGCCAGAGCGTTCGCTTCGGCGGTGGCCTGAGCGATGTTGGCAACGATGGTGCTTGCAAGCGCGCGCGAGCCAAGACGAGCCAACAACCGACCAGTAGCATCGACTTGGCCTCCGGCAAGTCCTCGCCTTGGAAGATCTTGATGTACGCCTGAGCGATCGAAAATATGTCCATGACCATGACGTCATCTTTACGCAAAGTACGCGCACCCGCAAGTCCTCGACGAGCTCTCGGCAGGTGACGTCACGGCCGGCGATCTTCTTGACCAAAAGTCCGTCGCTGGCCAGCAGGCGGGGAGTGAGCGTGCGCAGCTGCTGCTTGAACTCCGCCTCGATCTCTGAAAACCACCGACTCACCCGCGCCCGTCTCCAACCCCGCGAACCCTTCCCCAAAATTTCTCTGAAGTTTTCCCACTTCTCAATAATGGTGAAATATTTTTCGTCTTTCTCGGTGTATTTTGACGCTAAAACAGATAAGTAACGCAATTTATAGTCTATTTTAGCCCATTTTTTATCAAAAAGGTTGGGGGGTTGTTGGGGGCGTGAGAAAATTCTGGGTGAGTTTCACCGACCCACCCCCAGTCACCAGTGGCGTAGCCAGGATTTGGATTTGGAAGGGACAAGACAGCTGCTTGTGTCTAACCGGGAATTTTCGTAAGGGTACCCCCTTTGGAAAAAATCGGGTCTCTGAAAATTTTGGGAGGGGCAAGCGCCCCCCTGCCCCCCCCCTGGCTACGCCACTGCCAGTCACAGGAAATGTCAGGGTTGCATAAATGGAAAATTTCTATTAAAATTTCTTTTTAATTGACTCAAGACTAGGAGCGATCATTGGTGCCAAATACCTTTACTATGAGTTCCTAATACTGTTCCCCCCCCCCACTGGCGGATCCAGGGGTGGAGCACCCGAAATCGGAGATCAAGAAGAAAAAGGGGGAAAGGTATAGCGGTGGGAAAAGGAACGTGCCTAGCGGACCTAGTTTTCAGCAAAAAAATTGCGTGTTGGTGGTCGAAAACAACAAAATTTTCGCCTGCGGCGCCGTTTGTAGTCGTTAAACGTCAGAAATGAACCGATTGGACGCCCAAACCACTGCCAAAATATCCCAACATCCAAAAAGTTCAACAGTGTCCCTTCTACCAAATTTTTTTCTGGATCCGCCAGTGGTCCCCCTTCCCCCCAGTTACAGGTATTCCCCACCCCAGTTACAGGTATGCCCCCACCCAGTTGCACTTGCAGGTATAGCCATACAAACGGGGCGCTATCGTATTTGAGGGGTCCTTTCAACTTTCAGGGGTCCTGTATTATTTTAGGGGTCCGATAGGAAAAGTAGGGTCCATTGCCCGGGTTACTTTGCTTAGGCTTCGCTTAGGCTTAGGCTTTGCTTAACCTTGTTTAGTGTGCTACCACACCAAACCATCGGTGTTACATGAAAGACAACGCCAACACGACCAACAAAGCCTAAAGCCTAAACCTAAGCGAAGCCGAAGCGAAGCCTAAGCCCTTGGCCTAAGCCGAAGCCCGAAGCCCGAAGCCTAAGCCCTTGGACGTCGTCGAGAAGCCCTTGCCGCAGTCGGCGCAGACGTGCGGCTTCTCCTTCTCGTGCACCGCCGCGACGTGCACCTTCAGGTGCGACGATTGCTTGGCGGCGTAGGCGCAGTCGGCCCATCGGCAGCGGAACGGCCGCTCGCCCGCGTGCAGCCGCTTGAAGTGCGCCGCAAGAAACTCCGCCGCCGAATAGGTCTTTGGGCACTCGCTGCACGCAAAGACCGTCGCGTCGCCGCTCCGCCGCCCTACAAACACAGTTCAACGGCGTCTCTTATTCTCTGCACCAAACGCTTCAGTCACTTCTTCACGCTTTACGCGGAAGACGAAACCAAGCCTGCGAACCGTTGTCGGTCGCGGCGCGCTGTCGACGGCGCGATCCTGTCGGCGCCGTCCTTCCGTCTTCCGCGTCGCTGTCGGCGAGCGACTCGGCGTAATGGACCACGCGCCGCTTCCGCTCGCTTCGACGCGACCAGTTCGACTCCGTCGTCGGCCGCTGCAGCGCGCTCTCTAAAACGAAAACGTCTGTCGCGACACGGACCTTCTCGGCACAGTCTCGCCATCAACTACAAGAAAGGCAACCGAACTGTGCCCATCGCGCCCACAGGTACGGAACATCCTCGCACGGGACAATGGGACACGGGACCGCCAGCCAAACACCTTGCACAACAGCAACAATCAACCCACCTCGTGCACAGTGCGCTCGTGTGTTCGCGGAAGCCTCGGTCGATTGAAGCGACGGCTGCAGGAGGCGCACGCCGCGCGGCCTCATCCTCTCGCGCTCGCGCACCGTCGCGCCGTGCCACAGCTGACGAGCGACCGAGCTCTGCTGTTGCAGCGGACCGTTCAGCTCGGCGACGTCGTCGACAGCCGACACGGGCCAGCCGGTCGACAACTCCGCGCCGACCTCGGCGGACGCCAGCTCGAGCGACCCGTGGCCGTTCACGACGGTCGCTGCGCCGACTGCACGATGCGTCGACGCCGCCCCTCCGGCTGGCGACGCAGGCGCAACTGGCTCGTGTGGAGACTCGCAGAACTTCACTTCGAAGGAGACGGGCACGCCCGCTTGTCCGGCCGTGGGACTGGAGGGCGGCGAGCGCGTCGCCGACAACTGACGCTGCGGCCCGTCCACCGCCGTTGACGTCGCCTGCAGAGAACCATTCCCGGTTGACGCGAGCGATCACGCAGAACTTCGACCTCGGGACTGAAGGCGAGCGGCTGTTGGAGTGGCTCGGCGCGGAGGGCGGTCGAGGAGGCCGAGGGCTGCACGGTCTTGAAGCGGTACCGGGCGCGGTACTCCAAGATCTCGCGGCGGTGCTCCTCCTTCAGCTGCTCATTCAGCTGCTCCAGCTCCTGCCGCTGTCTGCAGCCAACGGCTTCAGTCCCCCAACACACCCACACCGCTTCCAGCTGACCTGTCGAGCAAGGCTCTGAACCCGTCCTCGACCACCTTGTCCATCTGCTCGGCCACCCGTTCCGCCAGCTCCGACACGTTGTTCTGCTGAACACAGGCGTTGTCGACAGTTCCACAGCTGCCTACTAGACCACACTCCCGCTGCACAGCGCGTGCACCGGCGTGCAACACGCAAGCCAGCACCACCACACCACTCGACGTTGGCCAATCGTGCACGTAGCGCATCACGTCGCGTGTCGGTCGAACGCTGCGACCGACAGCACTGGCAAAGGTGCAGTCGACCGACGCGCTCGCTCACCCGCGATTCCCAGGAGGTGGCAACTCGCCGGCCGGCCGGTGCAGCGTAAAATTTTTCCTCCCTAATATTCTTCCCCCCCGGGAAAAATTTACCGGTAAATTCTTCCCCCCGGGAAAAATATAACGGTATATTCTTCCCCCCCGGGAAGATTTTGCACGTTATATTTTCCCCCCTCCGTGACATTCTTCCCCCCTACTGTCTCTCCTCGGTGGATGGTCAATACGCAAGGCGGTTGGATGGCTTTTGCACACAGAGGGGGTCCTGCGTCACCTTTCCTGATCAGAGAGAGAGTGGAGATGGACGCCGCAGATAATCACAATAAATCAAACCTGATTGGGCGTCGAATGGGCCAAGGTGACGAATAGGCCAAAGCGTCGAATGAACCAACAATGGCCGATTCGGCAATTGTTGGTGTGGTTTTATTCTTACTCAAATGAAACTTAATCTATTGTCACGCGCGTTCATTTTTCACAGGCGTCTGGGAGTTGACAAGACAGGAAATTCAATCGCAATTGTTGGAGATATAGACGGAAAACATAAACACATATATCTTGACCAGTATGGCCTCGACTGGAGCGGCGTACTGGACCGAATTATGTAGGGGACTTGGGTTCGCTCTCTCTGCCAAAGTGCTGTTGGGCGCCATGGCGTGACACGCTCCCTCCACATGAGCTGTCCCTTAGAAGAGAACGAAACCTGGCGCAGCTCAAGCCACTGGAGGAGACAGAATTCATGCTCGCGTTACTCGCTCGCTTGGATCACTGAAAAGGCAGTCCAGGCTGCACGAGGACCGACGCCTTTCATTCCTCGGACTCGGAATCGAGAGCGGGCCTTGTCCTTGACCCGGACGTCCTCGACCGAAATGCGGACAGCCCAAACGATCCGGACTACGCGCACTTGACTGTACTTGTACTGTTTGTGGTGTTACGCGTGCATTTCAAACGCCTCGCGTGCATTGGAAGCCTTGTTTACGAAGCCTGGAGTGGGGGAAAAATATTACAAAGGGGGGAGAAATTTACCGGTAAATTTTTCCCGGGGGGGGGATTTTTTTACGGGGGGGGGAGAAATTTTACGTGACACCGGCCACTCCACCGCGCTCCGCAGGTGCTCCGCGACCAAATATGAACTCGCCGCGCTTGTCGTGTTTTCCATCATCGTATTGCAAAATTGCAGCGACTTGCGTGCGAAATGAATCAACGGCTACGGATACAGATTTTGAAAATTATTTGCATAGCTCTGGCAGTAATGAAAGGTTACGGTTGGCGAGTATACAGTAAGACCACTTTTACATGAAAAAGCTTCCTCTACCGAGGTTAGTGAACGAAACTAAAAAAAAATTAGTTACTTACTCATAGTATATATATATATATAATGATGTTATGACGCGTAAGTACAGTATAGGCACGAAATTGTGTGTGATCAGCAAGTCGCCCGGGGGTAAACATTGCTTTTCGGTCACGCTGGCGAGTCTTCTTTGGCGAGAGGAACGATTCTATAGCGTGCGGTCCCATTTGAAACTTCAAAAGTCGAATACCGATGCGCCTATGCGGCTCTCACTGACGCAATCGATCTAACGCACTGAAATGCATTCTTCTGAATATATCTTTTGTGTTGATGTGTTGATGTCGTGCCCCCGCTGCTCTCGTCGTTCGATCGGGTACGGTCGCTGCCTTCTCGGCAGGAGGTTCTTCGAAAGCGACACAAGACGGGCAAACTCCAAAAGCAAAGGGACGGGGCGACAGAGATAAAGGAAACAAAAAACAGACGCGCGACCAAACTTTCGGACAGACGGGCGAGGGCCAAAGGGCGCACTTATGACATCAGAGACTGGTCGGAAAAGAAACTAAATTACATGTAAATTTCGGAACATAATTACCGTTATTTACATAATATATCGCTCCTGTATCTTCAGTCGCCCCGTATCGTCGAAGTGAGAGGATGATGAGCTGTCTCGTCGCTTCCCAGACACCACGTCGTGTTTCTCAGGCGATTCCTCATCGAGGTGGTCCCTCAGCGTCAGCGTGGACGTCGTCGGCAGCGTGCCCGACGTCGGCGTCCCGTCGTCGTCAGCGGCATCCCGCGCTCCCTACTTCAGACTTCGTTTCGAAGCGGTTTTACCCACACAAAAACAGTGGCGCTGCCAACCAAAGTGAATCTTTTGCGTTCCCGCCGCTCGATGTCATGTTCTCACTCATACGTGGTTGCACGTATTTGAGAGTTGCCAATATTGGTAAGAATTCGTACAATAGAAATCAGGTTGTTGTTCCCTGTAGAACCATGGCTTCGAATATCGGACTGTTTTTTGGGGCGGCGCTGCTGCTTGGCGCGCTCGTCCGCCGCAGCGCCAGCGAGACGGACAAGGGCGTCGACGCCGCCGGCAGCGGCGAAGGTGTCGTCAGCCTCTTCCGTCGGCTGACCCGAGGCGACAAAGCCGCCGCCGAGGACGAAGCTGTCGCCAGCCTCATGCGTCGGCGACCTCGATCCGACAATGACAAGGACTCCGACCCCGGCGTTACGACTAAAGAATCGGGCGGCGGAGCGGTGCAGATCCACTGGGCGGCGTACGTGGTCATCGGCGTCATCCTGACCGTCGTCGTCTGCGCCATCATCAACTTCCTGCGCTCCATCTGGTGTCCCTGCTCCTGAATTCCAACCGACGCGCCGACAGCTGCTCGTCGGCACACGAACGCACACTGACTGACTGACGTTAGCGGTTTGAACTGGTTATTGCTGTGCGTGACGTTGATCTCTCGTTTGCTCTCGCTCGCGGTGCTGCGTTCGAATCGAACGGTTCTGTAGCGCGGATAAAGAACGTCAGTGTAAAGAACGTCAAGTGAAGTGAAATGACCTCGACTTTACCAAGTGCCCAAAGGCGGCCGGTTTTGTTGTCATGTACGATGGGCGCACGGCTTAAATTCGGCAAAACATGTACGTAAAACACCCGTTTTAGGGAGAGGGTCGCGAGATGCTTTCCAGAAGTGCGCCAGCGGTTTGCTCAGCAGCATTCATGAGACGGCGCTTCCGTGGAAGAAGTCAGTAATGTCTAGGTTACCAGCGTATATTTGTCTCACCGATTCTTGAATTCTGTGGTGTCCTTTAGAGCGGGTCATCAGCTGCCGTTGCACGTGCGCTTTGGAACGCTCTCCTTCGTGGAGTACGATCGACAGTTGGCCGCCGCGAGTCTCGCTGACGTGCCCGTTGTCGACAGACTCGACGCGCCTCTGGCCCATCTCTACTTTGTCGACTGCAAGGTGTCGCGTTTGGCGCGCGGGTTTGACGGATGTCGTCAAAAGATTTGCCGGCCCCCAGGATGTGGACGTGTACCGCAAGGGCGTCCGGCCAGACCTGGTCGAGTGGTTCGCGACGTTGCGCGACGGCGGCTGCGCCGACTGGCTCATCGTCTTCGACTCGCGGCCCTCCAAGGAGGCGAAGGCCAAGGCGCCGCTGCTCGAGAAGCTCAAGTCCGACTTCTCTAAGTACAGCGGCAAGTGAGAGATGCCGACAGGCCCTCGTAAGGCAGAACAGGGCGCGCATGACGCCGTGAGTCCTTGTAGGTTGTTGGAGTTGGACTTGGGCCCGGCGGGAGGGCAAAAGCAGCCGGTGGCACTGCTCCGTCAGAGCCAGGAGGCGCTCGTGAACGGCCTTCAGTCGGCCGTGTCGGCCGTCGAACAGTGGCTGAAGACCGACAAGGAGAACTACCGCTCGCGCGCCTGGGACTTTGCCGCGCACTTCGACGCGCAGCTGCGGCTGTGTCTGCTCTACGAGTCCTTGGAGCTGCCGGCCGCCTCGCTCGCCCAATACGAGGAGCTGGACGCCCTCGTCCAGCTGCTCGTCGCCGAGCATGTCGGCGAGCGGCGCCGTCGACAGGCGGACTCGGGGGCTGTTGCGCCTCTGCCCGACTGGCTGGGCGCCGACGGGGACGCGCTGGGCGAACGCTGCCGCAGTCTGTGCCGTCTCGTCGCCGACGCCGAGCGCTCCGCAACCGCGCCGGCGGTCGGCAGAACGCTGGGCGAACTGCGACTGCTGCTCTTGTCGCGTCAGATTCTCGTCGTCTTCCAAATGCTCGCCGACGAGGGAGAGGCGGGCCCGACCGCGCGACTGCGCACCTGCGGACGAGTGCTCGGCTACTGCTGCTCCTGCCTCTCGGCCTTCAGCGAAGAGCTCAAGTCCGCAAAGGTTCGTGTTTGTTTCGCCGGCTCTCGATACTAACACGTCTTGCCGACCGCCGCCCACGTTGCTGCAGCTCCTGAAGTCGCCGCCCCGCTTCTACTGCTGGCGTTTGCTGTTCGCGCTCGAAGTGTTCAACGTGTGCGGTCGACTCTGCGATCCGGTCCAAGTCGACGCCGTCTCGAGCTCCGTCTGTCGGCTCCATGTCGACCTGTGCGACGCGGTTCGAAGCCGGCATCGGTCGCGTATGGAACAATGTGTCGACGGCGCAGCTCGCAGATTTGGCACGTGGGACAGTCGACGGGTTTAGTCTTCGCCGACGGCGCGTCGACCGCTCAGCAGGCGGTCGTGGCCGACTTGCTCGAGTGGTTGCCGGACGCCGACAATGGTGCGCAAACTCACTGTATTGCACGACTTCGTACAACTATCGATTCCGTGTTGTTTAGACAAGCAGCCTTTGTCGCGAGTGCGCCTCTTGCTCAGTTCCCGCGACTCCTTCGGTCACTACATGCAGGTGAGGCGTGTCGGCTCGTTTCGAGGCGCGCCGGTCGACCTGTCGCTTCAGAAGTTCCACGAGGGCGCGATGGCGATCCTGAAGCACTTCAAGTGGAAGCGCCACGCCAGACTGCTCGGCAAGCAGCTCGCCGACTATCTCGTGTAGGCCCTTGCTTGGGCGACTCCAAACTCTAGCCGCTTCTCTCTTCTGTAGCTCATCCGACCGACGCGAGGGCGCGCTGCCCTACTACGTGAAGGCGATCAGCTCCCTGGCCAAGGACGGCTGGCGTGAGGCGCACGCCGTCCTCGTCGAGTCCGTGGTCGGCCACTTCGCCAGCCACTCCGATCTCCACCACTCCGAGTGCGTACATCGACAGCCGCGCTACTTTCCTTCGACAAATTGCTGACGGTTGCAGTCTCGTCACCTACTATGGCTGTCTGGCCGTGTCGGCCAGTACGGAGGAGTCGAAGCGTCGACACGCCGAGGAGTTGCTGGCGCTGGCCAAGACGTCGCTCCCTATGATGTATGTCGTTCCCTACGAGCACAGGCGCGACCGCACGCACGCACGCACGCACGCTTCCGATTGCAGGTTGTCGTCCTCTGGAATGCCCTTTCGACTGTTTGACTTGAACTCCGAGACGGTGGCGATCGTCGAACCGAAGTCGGCCACGGTGCTGCCGAATGAGCGACTGCGCGTGGTCGCGACGCTGCGCTCCCATCTGCCCATCTCCGTCGACGACGCCTACGTGAACCTCTGCTGGAAGCGGATGTCGACTGGCGACCCGACCTCGCCGAGTTGCTTCACGGCCTTCAACGCTGTCGTCCGTCAGACGGCCACCGGCGCCGACGTCTGCTCGCTGGCCGCCTCGAGGGGGGCGCTCACCGACTCGACGGCCGTCAACCGGCGCTTCATGCAGCCGCGCATGTCGATCGGCGAAGTCTCGCCCGTCTCGCCGCCCATCTCGGCCAGCGCGCCCTCGCCCGACCTCTTTCTCGTCGGCACCCGGCTGCGTCTGGAGCCGGGAGACAACGCCGTCGACCTGACGACGGAGGCTCCGGCCGGTGACGACGCCGGTGTCTACGTGCTGCACAAGTTCGAGGTGTGCGTCGTCTCTTTGACGCTCTCGACGACGCTCGACGCGGCCGACCCGCCCTGGCGCACGCCTCGCTTCTTCCTCAAGCGAGAGGAGGCCGACGTCACGGTCGCCGGACCTAACGGTGACGGCGCCACTGTGGAGACCGTCGGCCTATTTTTACTTGTGCAGGAGACGGCAGACTGGTGGGCGGCGTGCCGCAGCCGCTCACGCTTCAACTGTTCGCCGGCGAAGGCACGGGCGGCGACGCGACGTCGCTGGCCTTGACCGCCGATCGGTCGAGCGAGGAGAAATTGCGGCTGATGTTCTCACTGAGCGTGAGTGAGCGTGTGCGCGCTCGTGTACCACGCGATCACGGTGGGGCACGCGTCTCAGACCGACCAGCCGCAGTGGGAGGAGAGTCTGTCGATTGCGGTGCCGACTCTGGCGTCGCTCGGTCGACACACGGTCGTCGTCCAGTTGCTGGCGGAGCTGCGCTCTACGGACACAGCCGACGTGCTGCACACCACCGTGCGTGCGTCTCGTCTCCCCGTTGACAACTGGCTGGCACGCCAGGGGTTCGAGACGTTTGTTCAGGTGCACTGCGAGTGGCAGGGCTGGCGCTGGTCGTTCGACACCTCCTTCGAGCCCGTCTTCTGCGCCCTCTACGAGTCGACGCCCTGCGAGGACGTGTGAGCTGCTGACGCCGACAATGTCGGTCAGTCGAACCAATTTTATTTTTGTTGTTTAGCTCGCTGCTCCGAGTTCAACTCAACGTCAACCAGGGACCCTACGTCATTCGGCTGGAAGAGGCGCTGCTCACGGACGCTGTGCTCGACCGATTCGACGTTGAGCCGCTCAACTCGTGTGACGGGGAGGAGGTTCACATACTCTGCGTCTCTGTCGTCCAAAGAGTCAAACCTCCGCTTCCATACGTACAGCTGTCGTCAAGGGCGTCTTACTCGCTAGTGTGGCGTCTCTCGCCTAAAGTCGCCCTTGCGGCAGAGTGCAGCAGCGCCGCCTCGCTGTTCCGACTGCGATATTCCCTTGCGGCCAGTCGTCAGGTGGTCGGCAGTCCCGCCTCGGTGGCCACTCCGCGCGCCGGCTTTTGGTACGAGCATCGGCTGGAGCTCGACGACGCCGTCGTACGTGTTCGCGGCCCGTGAGGGTCGGCACGGGCGACGCGCCGACATTTTTGCAGGCCGTCTGCGAGCTCTGCTGCCAGATCTCGTCGCCGGCTCTGCTGTGTCGCGCCCTGTCGCCCTGCGACCTGGTCGTGTCGCTGCGAGCGCTCCGGCAGGCGGCCGGCCTCGGCTCGCTTCTCGTCAGACTGTCGGCAGACGACGCCGTCTGGAGACTGCTCGAAGTCCAGAAGGGTTCGTCTGGTGACCTGCTTGCCCACTGGAACTGGACCCGCGCTTCTTTCAGCGGTCGCGATCAAGGAGAGCGGTCTGGGTCAGACGGCGTTCGGCTTGGTGCCGCTCGTCACCGGTTATCTGCCCTATCCGAGCGTGTCGGTCGGCAGACTCGTCGACGCGACCGAGGGACAGTCGAATCTGCCCGTCTACGTCCGTACGACCGGTCGGCAAGTGCACGTACTGACGGCCACCGCAGAGGCCGCCGGCGGCCCTACAAAGCCCAAAAAGCACCTGTGATACGACGCGCACAATGTACAATGCGTATATCCATTATTCCAGTCCACGTGGTGATACTTTACGCATACTGCACCAAGCACAACTGTGTGACCCTAGCTAGGTATAAATTTGCATATGAATTCGTACGAATCGGGCAGTGCCTGTTTGCACAGTCCCATGACGCAGTCCAAGACTGACGGCTTGGCGTCGAGTTCGTCGCACAGCGCTACGTCCTAAAGAGACAACGCGCCGTATTTGCTCGATGTCGCGTCGCGACTGCGGGAGACACTCACGGGCGCGGAGCAGAACGCGTCCGGGTGGAGCACCTGCTGGCCCACCGTCAACGTGTTCGCCGCGAATTTCGGCGTAACAGCGGCGCACTGAATGGCGTGGGAAAGATGGCGTAGGCTGTTAGGAGTCGGACACAGAGGCAGACCTGCGCCTCTGTGAAGCAGAACAGCCTGGGAGGGATGGGCGGAATGGGTCGTGAGGCGCAGGTGACGTTCATGAGCGTCCGACAGCCCAGGTCGATGAAGTAGCCCGTGATCGACGCCAGCTCGTCGAGCACCTTTTTCTCCGTCAAAAAGTTGCTGTGCAGCAGGTTCATGCCCGTCTTGCAGGCGACGCAGCCGAAGCAGCGCTTGACCGAGTTGGGCAGTTTCTCCACTAGCTGCCGCGACTCGTCACGAGCGGCGAAACTTGCTGAAACGCATTCCTTGGGACGTGCGGATCAGACGAGATTCCCAAATTTCACCGAAAGACGGGTTGCATTTGGGAACCAGAAAACCGCAGACTTCTTTCGGTGTAGGAATGCTCGAATCCAGGGCAGCAGTCACTTCCGGTAGTTGCTGAAACGCGATCGCGGGTCAGAACCGACATGTCGACACTTGGCCGCAAATGGCTCACCCAAATTTGACTCAGATCGCCCAATCCGTGTTCGATGAGCTTCGCGCAGACGTCGCAGGCGGCCGGAGAGGCAAAGTGGACGAGGGCCAGCGCGGCCAAGCCCGTCTGCCAGTCGACGCTGGCATCGCCGTCGCCGACTGCCGCAGACAACGACGCAAAATTCGACTGGGCCAGCGCCTCCGTGGAGTAGCTTTCCAACTTCAGGCCGTCACAGAGTGCGGGCTCCGCCAGCTGCGAGCGCAGAAACGCGTTCCATCGTCTTAGCCGTGCCCGGAGCGGTGCGAATTTGGCGGCGGCGGGCTCGCTGGTCCGCGACGAGTGCCGCTCGGCAAGGACGAGCGCCTCCTTACGCAGCTGTTCACACCGATCGGCGACCGAAAGTGTCGTTTGACTCCTGGTTACATCCCCCGCACGAGCAGTCGACCCGATCAGTGCAGCCCAGCAGAGCCACCGAAGCGCGGTCATCGCTGAGCGCACCCGCACAACGAACGCAAGAATGCGCCCCACACTCGCGTCTTACGAGCGCGTAGCATGGCAGCGTTATCAGTTCGACAAATTGGACGAAGCACGCAACTCTCAATCGTCATGGCCAGTGCAGTAACTGCCAGTGTGCGAAACAGTGCAGCTACTTCCCGTCTCGTCTCTCGGGTCACAAACCAAATGCAAAACAACAATAGCAACCCAACACAGCGATAACGGCTACAAAACACACAGAATCAGAGTCGCAACAATGTACAAACGTACAATGAAAGTACAGATGTATGTGCAAGACGCGGTCAGTAGCGCTTGACGTCACTGTGAAAGGTGAGCCTCGCCCTCTTGACGATGCCTTTCTTGGGCTGTTGTTGCTGCAGCGAAGCCGACGGCTGCTCTGTCGACACCTTCCCCACGGGGCTGTCGTCCTCGGCGAGTCGGCTTTGCAGATCCGCCAACTGCTTTTCGTACCTGGAGAGGCGAGTGCGCAGCTCCGCCGACAACACGAGACAAAAAACAAAACTGACCTGTCGCGCATCTGGCGCATTTGGGCTTTTAGACCGTCGACCTCGGCGCCGGCCTGCCGACCGACAGGCCTAGTCGGCAGTCCGCTCTGTTGCTGGGCCACAAGCTGCGTGTGATGCTCCACCTAAACATACGATGCGCTGTGTCGTCAGAGCCGAAAGGACAACGGTGCGACGAGAGGACACCTTCAGCTGTCGAAGGCGCAGATCGAATTTCTCCGTCTGCTCGCCCAGCTTCGACTCGACTCGCTGCAGTTCCTCTTCGCGCGCCTGAGAATCGAGTCGGCATAAGTTGTCGACGGGCGTGCATAGGCGGCACCTGCGCCTGCGAGACGGCGGCGGCGCGTCGAGACTCGGTTTCTTTGAGCCGACGCTCGAGGTTCTTGATCGACTGCTGGTGCTGCGCTTCCAATCGGGCCGCCTTCTGTCGACCCGCCGCGGCGCTGCTCCGCGCCTCGGCCGTCTGCCTAGCCAGCGACTCGCGCGCCTCGACCAACTGCGTCGCGAGCTGCTGTCGGCTCTAGAAAACTACAAAATGGCTGCTGTCGAGGCGCAGCCAATTATGGTCGACAACCGTCTCCAACGCCAGCAGCTGTTCGGCTTTTCCTTGCAAAGAGGTAACGAGATCTTGCAGCGCAGTCTGTTCCTTCGTCCAGTGCACTTCGCGCTCTTTGCAAATTTTCAGCTCATGAAACGGAACTTTTTTTCCTTCGCGAAAATGAGCCAACTAAACTAACCTCGTTTAGAACTTCGATTCGTGCTTCGAGTTCCTTGGTGTACGCACCACCGGCAGCGCAATGGCGCGAAAGGTTCAGAAACGCCACCAGCAACCGACTTTTCGCGTCAGCCATTGTTAGTTCCACTGCTGCCACATTTCGTTTTCAACGGCCAATCTTTATGCAAATATCTCTGTAGATTTCGTTTTCAACTACAAACCTTTATGCAAATATGACTATAGACTTTGTTTTCAACTACTAACTTTTATGCAAATATAACCGTAGAACGGTAGGCACACAAATTTTAGAAAAAGCACCGTAACTTCTATGATTGTGCCGACACACAGCCTTAGGCTGTCGCATAAAACGAGCCATCGCATTAGGCTAAGTATACATAGAGTGCACGATACAGTGTGGCGACAAAGATGTAAATGCCGTGCACGTATTCCACAACTACGCTATAGGCACGGTACTATGCTTGCTGTGCGAAAGGTGACTACTACAATAATGCACTGCTCCTTAGTGCTAGTGTGTCATAAAACTCGTCCTTCAATGTCTACAGCTTTGGGTTTGGATCGACTAATCACCGTTAAGGTATCACCGGTCGACAGCTTCGGTTGCTGCGCGGCCTCGGGGCGGCCGACGTCGGTCAAGTAAACGCCCAGGACTAGCTGAAGAGTGCAAACAACACAAACATCAATTACGGTATCTCAACTCTACAAGGAATCCACCTTGCCGCCAGCCTTGCGCGCCGTCCGCAAGGCCGTCAGAACGCGGCCGTCTTTGACGCCGGTCTCGGGGTCGACGCACACCATCTGACAGCGGCCGCAAGGTCCGACGACGTCGAAAGTTGCGTCGCCAATTGCGAGCCGTTCCCAGCGCTCCTCGTCGAAGGCCGGGGCGCCGTCGACAAGGAGATTGGCTCGGAAGCGAGCGGCCAACTGCCTCTCGGTCGGCAGCGGGGCGGCGGGCGCGGCCGACTGGCGATAGAGGTCGGCCAGCTGGCGCAGCACAACGCGCACGCTCTCCAGGTTGACGAGCAGGAAGCGCGCTACGTTCGCGTAATTCGACAACAAGCAACTCCGCCCACTCGGCGCAACGGCATCGGCGGCCGTCAGACGCCGCCGAGACGCCACCGACAACAGTCGACAGCCAGAACGCTGCAGATGTCGGCTTAGGAACTCGGCGGCGACGTCGCCGCAGTCGACAGAGCGTACACTGAACTCAACAATGCGCATGTACACTCTACGCAAGGCAAGAATATCGCAAAGTAAGTCGGCACCGGTCATGACAGATGTTGGAGCCGGAACTCTGGGGCTCTTGGCCGCTCGTCGGCGCGGTCCGTACCGAGACCGAGTCGCCGCAATAGGAGAGTAAAAGGGAACCGCCGTCAGCCTCCAGTGACGGTCTGAGAAGCGCCATTGGTCCACAGGACTTGGCTACAAGACAGAGGCCGTCTTCGTCAGCCACCATCCAGGAGCGGTCGAACGCGAAGCCGCCCTCGGCCGACAGCGGCCAATGCGCAGGCTTGACGGGGGCGCAAGACTTGACCGGATACACGGCGATCTCAACCAACGTCGGCAAATCCAGAGGGAGGGCCGTGTGATTAATCGATGTCGTCACGATTTTGTGGTTACTTGCGAGTGGCCACTTGCTTGGACCAACAGAACAGCGAGACAGTTCCGCGAGCAGTTGCCGGTCGTCCGACGTCAGGCGCACGGCAAAGCGGTTGAAGATGTCGCGACAGAGGCCGTCAAACGTGTCCGCCGATCTGTCGACAAAACAGTCGAAAATCATGCGTAGTAGCGCCAGTGCATCCTCGACTGTGGACGAGTGGCCGAAAGAGGCTCGCACCGCCCCAACCGGGCGGCCGTCCACGATGTCGACGCCGTCTCCACAGCTCTTCCCCAGCAGCTGAAAGCACGCATGCACCGCATACTCAACGACAACTCTACAAGATTTCATTTCACATCTAATTATCAAGTTAATTGCGACTAAAATTAAATTAAAGTGAGGTTTTGTATTGGTAAAGCGCAGAGCTGCGAGAAAATGGGCGAGCGGCCGGACCAGCTGTGTCAGCAGTGCCTGCTGCCGATCGCGACGGACGAGCAGTGGGTGGCGGACGGCCGGCAGGCGTTCCACCGGAGCTGCTTCCGCTGCGCCGGCTGTCGCAAGACGATGCAGGAGGGCGAGCGAGCGCAGGCGCCCATCTTCCAGGAGGAGCTCGTCGGCGCCGACGGCGAGCGCGCGCCGGCGACGCGACGCAAGGGCCGCCTGCTCTGTCTGGCCTGCGCGCGCGAGCGCTACTTCGCGGCGGCCGAGCGCGAGCGCCAGCGCCAGCTCGAGCGGCGTCGTCAGGCCGAGGCGGCGTCGACGCCGACCGTCGTGGAGGGGCCGTCGGCGAGCGGCAAGTGCCACCGCTGTCGCCGGCTGCCGGCCGTCGAGTCGCGGGGCCGGCTGCGCACGCCCACGGGCGCCATCTACTGCTCGGACTGCTTCGTCTGCGAGAACTGCCGCTGCTCGATCGCGGAGGCGCCCGGCGAGCCGCGCTCCTTCCAGCTGCTCGACGAGCTCTACTGCCCCAACTGCGTCGACGCCTACTACTGCCGGCGCTACCTCATGGAACGCACGCTCTGCGGGCCGCCCGTGCCGCTCTGAGCGCCCCAAGACCGACGACGACCACCGACCCTGCCACTCCAAGTGATTCTGCGACACCGCTTTACTCGACACGGATTGACCGGTCACACTTTCTTCTCGTGTAGCGACTAGGGACATTCGAAAAACGATGAGTACTGTAATTTGGGTGTCGGTTGCGCGGTGTAGTGTCGACGACTCACGCACCCTGTAGTTGTCCATGACGACTTGCGAACTGAGCGAGAGGGCGGCGTTGCAGGCGCCCTGATTGCACATGCAGCCGACGCGCAGCACGATGCCGTGCACCTCGGCCAGTTTTTCCACCTGTGAGACCGATTTGCAATTTGTACGATGGCGAAATATTTCGTCGACTTCGCACACCTCTGAAAAGCCGACGTAGGTCGCGTCGGCCTTGAGAAGGTTGAACGCGACGATGGAGCCTCGAGGAGCGCGGCCGTAGACGACGGCCACGCGCGCCCCATTGCCGTGTCGAAGGCGCTCGGCCAGCGCCCAGCCGACGACCGCCGCGAGCACGGAGGCGCGACGCGACACTGCCGACATTCCACCTGTCGAAGGAACCGTTTAAGCGCCTAAGGCACGACCACAACAACGTAGAACCTTTGCGCTCGAGCAGACGGAAGCCGTGCTTGAGAGCGACTACGCCCAGGAAGTCGACGGTGCCGAACTCGAGAGCCTCGCTCGCCGTCGACTTTCGCACGAAGCTGCCAGAGTCGGCCAGCGCGACACTGACCGTGCCGCCGCCGAAGTAGGCGCGCTCGTTGCCCACGAGCAGCTCGACCGCGTCTCTTCGCACCAACAAGGCGCCCAGTCTCGTCGGATAGCCGAACAGCTTGTAGAAGGACAGCGTGACGAAGTGGGGACGCGTTGTCGACAGGTCGAGAGCGCTCGTCGCGGCAAACGCGGCCGCGTCGAGGCAGACGTAGACGTTCTCAACGCGCTCCTCCAGTCTCCGACACCAGTCCAGTGGATACAATTGTCCAGAAAAATTGCTCTCCGCCGGGTAGACGAACAATACCCTCCCCAATGGCGGCTTGTCGAAGACAACGCCAGGGTACGACAAGAATTCTTCCACCGCCTCTGGCGAAACCGTCCTGACAGCCACTGAGGGACACTGCAGCCGTGCCGACTGTCTCATGCCCAAGACGGAAGTGTGGTTGTCAAGCAGGTAGATCAGTTGGGCGCCGAGAGACGGCGAGAAAGTAGTCGTCGGCATGACCTCATCTCCCAGTCGCGAAATCGTCGACGCGTCGCGCGTTGCCGACTTGGCGTCGAACACGAAATGCTCGGCGAGCAACTTGAGCGCGGCCGTGGCGCCATTTGTAAACACGACTTCGTACGCGTCACCGTCGACGCCGAAATGAGCCAATACCCTGCAGCGAGCCGCCGTCTGGGCATTCAGACGACGAGCGAAACTGACGAAGACGAACCTCTCTCGCGCCTGATCGACCAGCTCTTGCGTCCGCCGGCTCGGCTCGCTCCGACTGTGCGGGTTGACGAGACGCAGCCGCCGCAGGTCGGCGAACACTGCCGACAGCTGCTGCTCGTCGTAGAGCGACCCCGCGGCGTAGTCCAGGTAGTGGCGCGCCGTCGACTCGGACGAGTCCATTGCTTACGCCGGTAGCGCTTTTGCTTGTCGGCGCCGGCGCGCCGCAAGCGCACGTACGTCGGTTCCACTCTTGCGTTAGTGTATGTCAATCTGTGCCCATTGGGCAGGGAGGGGCGGAGTGCGTGTACACAACAGCTAGACGAGCACGGCGATAAGGGTATGGAAGAATTCAGATTTATCCTTCACTCGTCGGCACAGACAGAGGACGGAGAGGAGAAAGTCAGAGTTGCTCGTCGTCTTCGTCGTCCTCCATTTGGTCGTCTTCGAGGGGCTCGTCGTCCTCGACGGCGGGGTCCTCGTCGACCAGGGAGACGAGCGCCGACCGACTGGGCGCCGGCTGGAGGAGCTGGGCGCGTCGCGCGCGCGCCGGCGCCATCAGGAGCGCGTCGACGCTCGAGTGGGCAGCGGCAGAGGGAGGGGTCGCGGCGCCGAGAGCAGCGGAGCCGCTGGCGGCGCTCAGCATGTCGTCTAGGCCGGCGAGCGAGGCGTCGCATACCGCGTCGTTCGGATTGAGCGCCATGGCGCGCCGGTAGCTGTCGGCCGCCTCCTGCGGCCGGTTCGTCTTGCTGAGGAAGTCGCCGAGCAGTCGGTTGAGATTCGGGTCCACGTGCACGGCCGTCTGCCGACGGAGCAGATTCACGGCCTTGTCGTGCTTGTTGAGGCGGTCGTACAGGTCGACGAGCAGACGGACGGCCGACAGCATGTGGGGCGCGTGTCGGACCGCCTCCTCGAGCAGCGCGACCGCCTGCTCCACCGTCTTCTTGTCCTTGGCCAGCACGGTCGCTGCCAGCGTGAGGGGCCTGGGAGAGTGGTGGCCCAGGTGGTCGCGACAGCTCTTGGCGACGAGACGGGCGTCCTTGACGCGGCCCTGCTCGAGCCAGCAGCGCACGAGCGCCTCGTAGAGCTCGAAGCAGCCCTTGTCGACCGTGAGCGCCTCGTGCAGGTGCGTCGCGGCCTCGTTGAACTTCTTGGCGTCGAGCAGTACGAGGCCCTTGAGCAGGAGCGCCGACGACGAGGAGCCGCACGCCGCAGCGTTCGCCGCGCTCGACCACTCGGCGCCGGCGCCGACGCCGGCGCTGTTCTGGCACGCCTGGTGCGAGAAGTGGAGCGCCTTCGCCAGATGGCCGCTCCCCGACCGAGAGGTCGTCGCGGCCAGACAGCGGCAGTAGTAGCCCAGCGAGATCCAGCTCTCCGTCGTGCGGCCGTTCTCCTTGATCAAACTCTGCGTGAGATTCTCCAGCTCTTTCACTCGCTTCGCCTGAACAGACGGCAGGTGGAGAGAGTACAGTCGGCACGGGAAAGAGATACGCACTTCGGCCAAGAGGGCGGCGAGCGAGTCCATGGACTCCAGATGAGTGGGATCGATGCTGTGCGCCTTGAGGAAGCAGTCGACGGCCTTGTCCTTCTCACCGGCCAGCTGGTAGGCGCGACCGAGCAGCGTGGCCACGTGCACGTTCTGGCCGATGGCCGGCTTCGCCTGCAGCTGGCGGAGTCGGCGCTCGGCCGTCCGGTAGTCGTGCCGGGCCAGCGCCGCCTCGGCGTCCAGCCACAGCCTCGCCCAGTCGGCGCTCGGTGCCGGAGGCGCGCCCTTCGCGGCGCCGCCAGCGGCCACCATCAGCGAGGGTCGAACCGCCGTCCGCGCCGACGTCACCACGGAGGCCTCCTTCTCCGACACGCCGCCCAGCGAGAGCCAGCGTCGGTAGGAGTCTGGACAGTACGCCTCTCGTGATAGATTGAGTGTAAAGCCGCCCACGCCGCACCTATGGCAAATGGCACTTCGGCCAGCAGCGTCTGGTAGTTGGTGTAGGCGGCGCTGGCGGCGGCGCGGGGCCGACTGTTGAGCGGGTTGAGCATGGGGGGCGTGGCCGAGGTCAGCTGCTGCTGGCTGTAGAGGGAGGCGAGCGTGGCGCGCACCTTAGGCGGCCGCGCGTCGACGGCCACCATCTCGAGGATGCCGATCGCCTCGTTGGCCTTGCGCTGGCGCAGCAGGGAGCGCGCCAGGCGGTAGCGCACCTCCGCCTCGGAGGGCGCGGCGGCGCCGCTTCCCGTGCGCCCCGACGACTGCACTCCAAAGCGTCCGACTCGGCGATGGCGCAGCGCCTTGTAGTAGTGGAGCTCGGCGGCGCGCCAGCGGTCGAGCTGAAAGTGCGCGTCGCCGAGGAAGACGTGCGCCTGGTAGGAGAGCAGCGCCGAGAACTGCTCGGGCTGCTGCTCCATCTGCGTCACCAGGAAGGAGCCCTGAAACTCAGGCGGGGCTTCGAAAAGTTTGACCGGGACGAGACCTACACGCAAGGCAGTCCACCCACCAGCTTCACGCAGTCGCCGTACAACTCCTCCTCGTGCAGGCGCCGCACGCAGTCGAAGACGTTCATATTGCTCGCGCGTTAACGTAGCTGGCAAGTGTCCAAGAATGCCATTGTATTCGTTGACTAAATGTGGGAATAGCGCCAGCTGTCAACAAGGAGCCCACTCTGAGGGTAGAGCGTCATATACTCGCGTTCCACCGCTACACACCACCACAGAAATGCCGGCGATCCAAACGCACGCGCTCGAAACGATTTTACGAAGCACGGCCGGACGCGAAAGCGGGTACAAAGAACAGGGCGGGCGGCGCGTAGCTTTGGGCCGAGTCGCCGCGCCGCGCCTCATGTCGCCGGGTTGTTGTCGGCCGACAGGAGTTGTCCCAGTTTCGCGGCCATGGTATTCGGGGAGTTGCAGGCCAGGTCCTTGGCCATGCTCAAGAGCTGCTCGCCCGTGAAGCGCGCCGAGCGCGGCGCCGACGTCGGCCTGCCGAACGCCTTCTGCGCCAAATAGGGGTGTTGGAGCAGCTGACCGACGGTGGGCCGACTCGAGGGCTGGCGCTGCAGACAGCGCCGGAGCACGTCGAGCAGGTGGGCGTCGGCCAGTGAGTCGAACTTAATTCTGTGCTTTTCGTCTTGTATAGCGATCATCTTGGCCATGGGGTTGGCGATGTGCTGGAACGGCGTCTTGCCGTAGGCCATGTTGTAGAGAATGCAGCCCAGCGACCTGAGTGGACGGCGGACGCTCTTGTCCGTATTCTTGCTGGGGAGAGTGAGGAGACGCCGACACACTCACCAGACGTCGGCGGGCGTGGAGACGCGAATGCCGACGCCGTCCTCGCTGCAGCGCAACATCTCCGGCGCCATGTAGTTGAGCGTGCCCATCTGGTTCTCGCGCGTCACGGCCGTCTTCTCCGAACTGATGCGACTCGCGATGCCGAAGTCGATGAGCTTGAGCCGGCCGCGGACGAGCAGGAAGTTGGACGGCTTCAGGTCCAGGTGGACGATCTTCTTCTCGCGCTCGTGAATGATCTGTAGAGGGGGGATCAATGGGCTGGGGGGGGGGGGGGAACAACCGACGGGGGGACGCGGCCAGACCTTGACGGCGAGCAGCATCTCCTCCCAGTAGAAGGCGATCGTGCTGGCCGAGAGGTCACCGTCGGCCTGCTGTCGACGACGGTTCTTGAGCAGCGTCGCGAGGTCGGTGTCCCCGAACTCCATGACGACGTAGAGCTTGGCCTCTGCCGGCCTCCGTTCCCAGTCGTGCAGCTGGACGATGTGGTGCGTGTGGTGGCGCAGCTCCCTCAGGAGGGCGATCTCCTCCTCGTAGCCGACGCGCGTCTGCTCGTCCGCGTCCGACAGGTCGACCACCTTCAGCGCGCGATTCTCCTTCGACGACTCGTCCAGCACGTGGTACACCTGGACGCAACGAGGCAGCCTGACGACGCGACGCGGTCGACACGAGGGCAACCTTGCTGGAGCCGCCCTTGCCGATCATGTTCAGCTTCTGATAGCGCCGGCCGTTTACGACGACGGTGCCGCCGGCTCGCCTCTCGCCGCCGCTTCCCCCACCGCTGCTGTTCGCCGACGACGTCGACACCGATGATGGGACGACGGAGGAGGAGGCGGCTGCGCGCAGCGAATTCTTTGCTGACTCGACCGAAGAAGCCGCCGATGACGACACTGTCCGTCCGACTGGCTGCAGCACTGGAGTCGCCTCGGGAAGAGGTTGTGCTTTTGACATTGACACCTGAGAAACATTGTTGTGCTCAATGCATGCAGACGGCTCAGAGTTACGCTATATGTCACTCACTTCACGGTTCTCCTTATTGATTCCCTTTTGTCGAGGTGCTGCCGCAACCGCGCCCTCTAGCACCTCAGGGAGACGTGACGAGCGCACAATCGCAGCCGGCGGTGCCGGTAGGGCGGTCCGCGCGCTCAAGCACGACACTGGTGGCGGGTAGGCCTCCGCGACCGTTCGCGTCTTCTTCCTCTCCACTCGACCCTCGTCCGCCCTGTGCGGCAGCCGGGCTCGCAAACGGCTCAAATAGTCCGCGGTTCCGCCGGTGCGACTCGTCGACTAAAGTGCGACTGTGATGGAGTCGGGAGGGATAGGGAGCGCAATATTTTGAGACTGTCGATAAACCGTCGAATCTGCCGACAGCGAGGGCGGGACGGCGGAAGAGGACCGCTGCGGGGCGACCGTCGAGGCGGAGGTCGACGCGCCGACGACGTCGGTCATGGCCGTCCGAGAGGTCGTCGCTGGCAAATCGATCGTCTCCGTCGGCTGATGGCACTTGCTGCCGTCCGGCGGAGTGCCGACAAAGGACGCCCGGTTGACGCCCTGCCGAATTTGCCACCTACTTCCGGTTTCCGACCGCAAGAGACAGCAGCCAGAGGACACGCACCGTGACCGTGGCCGGCCGGCAAGGCGGACTTGTCGTCGACGCGGCGTCCTCAGAATCGGAATCGTCAGAGCCAAGGTCCTGCATAAAAGCACCCACTGCTGCCCGCAGCTCTGATAAGTGACGACTAGTGGTGCTTCCAGATTGTCCAAAACCATCATTTCCAGACATGCTTTCCTTAGAATCGCGTAGCGTGCAGACGGCAACGACCTCACGGAAAATCTTTGAAACTCAAATTCACACAAAGTTACTGTACCGACTGTTACAACAAACGTAAATATGCGAGTATGCAAAGGTTCATCTGTTTCGATTACGCTACGATTAAGTTCAGATAAGGTTACTAACACGAGATCGTGAGAAGTCAGAACATTGTTGAAAGATGGCAAGGCAACATCCAGTCTGAATTCATCGACTGTACATTTTTATCGCAAGAAGAAGCGGACTAATAGGACACAGGCGTCTAAATTTCCAGTGTTTCATCCCTTCCAGGGAGGCGTTTCAAGTGTCGACAGCTTCATCGACGCAATCATACAACAGCGCTCACCGTACTCGCACAAACTGCGGACTTGTTTAGTTTGACTGATTTTGAGTTCACGCCGATCGAGAATGAAAACGAGACTCTTAAGAACCCAAACAAACGCGTCGTGTTATGGGCCTCAGCTCTCCCGCCAGTCAGTTGACGAGTTGGCGAGAGTTATGGCGGATCGAAGCGGCATGGTCGAGAGCGGCGCGGACCTACGACCCAGTTCACGGGTAGACTTCACCGAGTCTGGCGTGATGGCGCGAGAGGTCGCTGCGCGCGCGCCTGCAGCAGGTGTCGTCCGGCAGCCGCGTCGGCAGGCTGCGCGTCGTGTCGACGGCGCTGTTCGGCCTGTGGCTCGTCGTGGGCGCCGCGATGACGGTGGCGTTCTCGGTGTCGAGTCGCCACTTCACGCCCTGCTTCGTCGGCTACGGCTTCGTGCTGCTCGTCCAGTTCATCGGCTGGTTCCAGCTGCGCGCCGCCGACGACGACGCCGACTGGACCAAGCTCGTTCCCTTTCTACTCGTCAGAGTGAGTGCCGAAACTGACGCGCTGTTTCAAATCGCATTCCTCCCAATGTCGCGCCCATCGACAGGCGGTGGAAGTGGTCGTCGTCACCGTACTCTGCGTGCTCACCGTCATCTTTTGCCTCATCACTACCATCAAGACCGACGCTACAAACATCGGTTGCTTTATTGTGTAGCAATTCACTGCGGTAGCCGCACCGAATTTTGTACAGACACGCAGCCGATATTCTTCTCGGTGCTTGGAATTATCATCGGCAACGCCGTTATCTGGATGAACATCGGCATCATTTCCATGGGAGTAAAAGCCGCAAGTGATATTCGCAGTCGTCATAAGTGATAAACGCCGTTCCGCTGGATTGTCTTTCTTTTCCTGCTAAAGCACTGCAAAAGCTACGCAAAATGACAAACCGAAACCATACCACACCTTTACAAAATTATCAATTGTAGGAGTGCCACAGCTTTTGACTAAGACTTGGTTTGACTAAGTTTGACTAAGGCTTGGTTTGACTTTTAGATCCAAAGGCCGCCGCTCAAAGGTCCGTCTGCCGGCCGTCGAGTTGGCGGCTTTCGCCATGGCCGCCAGAGGACGACCGTCTTGCAGCAGTTGGTCGGTGACGAATTCTTCGACCGCGTCCTCGCTCAACACTCTGCCGAGCGCCTGTCGAGCGTCGGTCTCGAGCTGGGCAAACGCTCGAGCGGCCTGCGCGAGCCGAGCGCCGAACCAGGCGCTCATTCGGTGACTGCCGTAGCGCCTCTGCAGCTGGAACGGACTGAGCCAGCCCTTGAAGTGGTCGTCCGTCAGCATGCTGGCCAGCTGCAGCTTGTAGGCGTGCAGGCGCTCAACGGCCACCAACACCTCGTGGCCGGCAAAGCGGCAGTCGAGAAAAGGACTGCTGCCGGACGCTGCGAACTGTCGGAGCGCGTTGAGGCGGCGTCGCTCGGCGTGCCGACGCATGCCCTTGTCCAGCTCGTCTTCACGCCACGTCGTCAGCGCGTAGGACATCAGCTCGTCCTTCGTCCGCTCGAGGCCGCCTCCCCAACCTCTGTCGGGACAAGAAAGCACCCGCCGCGCCTCCCACAGAAGGGCCTCATAGCGTGTTCGACCGTCGGACGCGAGGTAGAGCGCGTTGACGGCGAGCGACGGCAGCGCCGCAGGCAGAAGTTCGCACAAGGCGGCGAAGTGGTCGTACCGCTGCCATCCGGTTAGGACGACACCGTGCGTTATCCGATTAAGACTTGGCCCGTCTGCGAGTTATCCGGTCTGTAACAGGAACCGTCCTCTCAACTGGTTTAAAAACCACTCGTTTGAGCGCTAGATTCTCAGGAGTAATTGAGCCTCCAGCTCGCAGACGGGCCTGGGGTTCCGACGCAGCAGTTCCATGTAGGACTCGTGCGTCGCGTGGTAGCGCGTCAAGTTGACCGCGAGCGCGGTGGGGCCGGCGGCGCCCTTGAAGGCGGTGCCGATCAGCGCGGACGAGAATACTTTTCCGAAGCGCTGGAAGGTGGCCGGGTCGAAGTAGCCCTCGTCCGTCACGTTCGGACGGTAGCCCCAGACGACGGGCGTGACGAGCGCGTTCAGGCGGTACTCCCGCAACAGGGGCACGGCCGCGTACTCGAGCGCGTCGTACCAGACGAGCACGCGTCGGAGCGGCCGGCTCAGCTGCCGAGCGCGCCGGCGCGTCTCCGTCGCCACCGACGCCAAATGGGCGAGCATCTGTCGACAGGGGTTAGTCGACGACCAGCCACCCTCGACTTTACACGCCAACCAAGGACCGAGATATGTTCATGGACGTTTAGTGAGAGTCGGCAAACAACACGGTCGTCGACCAACTTCCCAGACGCGTTTTCTCGCCGTGGAACTTGGCGTCGAGCGCCCGACGACAGTCGGCGTCCAGGCCGATCTGGTAGGCCTCGTCGCCGCCGATGTGAATCGTGTCGGAGGAGGGGTGCAGCGCCAGCACTTGCGCCGCCATCTCCGACAACAGCTCGGCGCTCTCCGCCTTGCTGGGGCAGATCGTCTGCAACGTGCACTTCGCTGAAGATGACGAGGAAAACCGACACAGGTCATCACCGACACCTGCCTGGGGATACTCGTCCGCTTCTCGCAAGTGTCGGAAGTCGGGGTGCTTCAGCACGAACTCGAGGTGTCCGAACGTCTGGATCAAGGGCACCAGAGCGAGCCCGTGCGTGTCAGCGGCGCGCACGAGACGCTTGACGTCGTCGACAGAGTAGGAAGCGCCGTTGCGGACCACGCCCAATTTGCCCGTGTACGGAAACATGTCTTCGTATTCGACTAAGAGGCCCGTCAGCCGCATCTTTTTGAACAGCGGCAGCAGCTCCAGTAAATAGTCAACGGTGGGCGGGGCGCCCTTCAAGTCCAAGTGTACAAGTCGCTCGGAGAAGTGTATCCCGTCGGCAGCCCCGGACGCTGACTCCGTTCGAGACAATAGCAAACGCTGCTGATGAGACCACAAGTTGGGTAGTAAGAAAATGGAAACGACAGCTACAACCAGCAGTAGTAGCCCACATCTCCGACGATTCAAGTTGATGGAAGACGCCGCCATGATTGTCGGTTCAACAACTCGAACTCGTTGGTTTTCGCATATACCGTAACTGCCGCTTTTACGCAAACGCGAGCACGTACACTGTACATGCAAACGAAACAAAGATCACAGGCCCACATTATACACAAGCAAATTGGCCTAAGCTGAAGAAACGAAGCAGCGCTATCGCAGTAGCGTGGGCTGAATGGGCGGCCGAGTGTCACGGAGGGTTGGCGCCTGTAGGAGGATGACGCAGGTGCCGACGAGACTCGTCACAGAGAAAGCGATCAGGAACAGACGGTCGAGAACCGTGCCCACGAAACGCCAGTCTTCACGCATCTGAACCCGCAACGCCTCTTCTCCCCAACACCGCTCACGTTCCTGTTACGGACCTCGTCGTCGCTGACGATCTGCCGAAAGTGGTCGGCAGTGAAGACGACACTGTTGGCGCCCGTTTTGAAAGAGCGCCGCAGCTGCATGGCGGACGTGCGCTCGTCTTCGGCGGAAAATTCGCTGGGCACTTGGAGGAACTGGCCCAGCAGGTCGGGCGGAGTCAGTCGGAGGTGTTCGCCCGAGGTCCTGGGCGAGCCGTCGGCCTGGCTGACCTTCCAGACGGCCGCGGCGATCGACGCCGACGCCGTCTGGGCGAACGAAGGAGAGGGCGGCGCGCTCGAGAACTTGTGCGTGCTGCGGCGACGCGACAGCTTCGCCATCAGCTGCGCGACGTCCTCGGGTCTTTCGTTGGCGGCGCCGTGTCGCCTCGTCGGCTGTCGAAGCCGCAGCAGTCGAGGGAGCCAGCGCATGAAGACGACGGCGAACCAGGGGTGCATCGTGTGCGTCGTCGGCGACCGGTAGTGGACGTTGAGCGTGATCTAGTCCAGGAGGCCCATGCATGGTGTCGAGTCAGCGCACGCGCAGCGACACGCGAGACGCACAACGGTGACGATGATGGAGAGCGTGACCATGACCATGGTGAAGAGCAGGTAGACGCCAATCAAGGGCATCACCTCGCTCGTGCTCGGAATGATCTCAACCAGCAGTAGGAAGAACAGGGTCAACGAGATCAATATCGATATGCACAGTTGCACCTGTTCAACAGTCGGCGCTGTCAACTTGATTTACGTGTGTGCGTCGCTGTATATGCGTGTGTACCTTCTCTCCGCTGTCGCTCGGCAAGTAGAACACGAGAATGGTCAGGAAGGAGATTCCTACGCTTGGGATGATGAGATTGATCGTGTAGAACAGCGTCTTCCTTCGAATATTCAAGTAGAACGTGATGTCGACGTACGGCGCCAATGAGCGTTCGTAGAAGACGCGATTGCCTGCGCAGCCAGCAACTTTGTCGGCAGCAGTATTGGCGGCGACGTCGGCTTACGCGTCGACGGCACGGCGATCATGTCCCACTCCGTGGACGGATAGAAGTCGGACATGTCGACGCCAAACTCGAGGCTCGACGAGCTCGTCTTGCGGTCGTCCTCCTCCCGCAGGCCGGCCGGCTCGTCCAAGTGGACGAGGTCCACCTCCTTTCCGTCGTACGTCCAAGAGCCGAACTTCATCTCGCACTCTTGCTCGTCGAAGGGGAACCAGCGCACTTGCATGTTGCACATGCTGCGAAGGGGTCGAGACGCTAAGACACGAGTCGACGACACTCTACACAGACGCGAACCTATTGTACACCGCCGGAGGCTCCCACACGACGGTGCCGTTGTAGTGAATCGCCGCTTTGGTCATAATCGATATTTTGTAATTGCCGTCGGCGCTGCGCGTGAACGGTGATTGAACGCCAGTCACTGGAGCGAGCAAGCGTGAACGGAAAAGTCTACTTGTTGTACAGAACGATGTCGGGCAGCCAGATTTGGTCGGCGGGCAGGAAAACGGACCGGATGCCGCCGAACTCGTTCGGGTCCCATTGCAGATTGACGTCGAGCCACTGTTGTCGCAGCCAGACGTTCGTCGTCATGATTTGGCTCTTCTCGTGCTAAGCAGACGCGTCCCAGGGGCGCTTTCACAACATCAGGTGCACCAAACCAACAATGTCCAACAGCTGCGAAAGCTTCAACTTCAGCTTGACCGTTACCACCTCCGAGCCATTGGTGACCGGTCGAATCAGCTTGTTGTAGCCGACCGTCAGCCTTTCGACCAATCTTCGCGCCTCGATTGTCGACTCGCCAACTTCTGAACAGGCGGGACTGCTTGTGCCAAGTTCTCCAAGACAGCAGGCGTCGTCATACCTGCCCAACAAACGGCAAGAATCACAGGACACCACCAGCGAAAGAAGTTGCTCGCCGCGATCTGAGTCATGGGCAGTCTTGCCAGCGAGCAACGAGGAGGGCCAATAAGGAGTGAAAGAACAGAATGTGTCTCGACCCTGGGACGGCACTTAGCGGAGGCCTTCGCCATGCATGCCTTCCACTCTGTGCCCAGCGCCCCCTAAAGCAAACATCGAATCTGATTCCCTCCACTAAGCTACGTCCCTAGTCTTAATCCGCTTGGGTTCGGACGCGGTCGGACGGTCAATTTTACGCCATTCGAGCAGGCGGATATTGGAAGGGGGCTGCTGCCGTTCGAGGAATGCGTCGTCTTCTATTGAAGTGAGGGCGCGCGGAGCTGAAAAGAGGAATTCGGAGCCCCTTTGACCCAGCGCCAATTCTGTGGGCCAACAGAAAGAAGACAGCTGCCGAACGCCCCGCCAGTTGGTGTCGCCGCTACGGGCGGCGCGCGCCGCGCCGCGCTTCCGCGAGACAACTGGCGATTGGCGAGCACATTGTAAAATGTTTTATGACAGCTATGGATGCAATTCGTCTTGGTCAAGTTTGTCAAGAACACAGCTCTCTAGCTATTCCGCTACTGCAGAGGTGCACATACACAAGGAGACGAGCATCGCGTCGTCACTATCACAGCTATAGCAGCCGAGTACGAGTCGTGAACAGCACGGGTTGGATGCGGATGCGACTGAGAAGCGGCCGGAGGAGCTGTCGACGCTACCGTTAGGAGCTGCCGCTACGGTTTCTCGGTCTTCGTCTTGTCGTCCTCTGTGACGACGCTCGCGGAACCGGCACCATTCGCAGTCGACACCAGCGGCGTCGACACTGGCGGCGTCGACACGTCGTCCGTGCGCGAGTGGGATCCCGTGGCGCTGCTCGTCGACTGCGTGCTCGTCGTGTGTCGCGTCGACGTCTGCGTCCCCTTCACCGACTCCGTGTCGGCGACGACGCTCTCCTTGCCCGGCTGGCGGTGTTTAGGGCCGGTCGTCTCCGCAGTTTGCCTGTCGTCGACTTTTTCCTTCGTCGCAGGCGCAGGCTCCTTCTTCTCTGGCTCTTGTTTCGTCTCAGCGGCGGTGCCTTTGTGCACCTGCGCGCGCGTCTCCACTTGCGCTTCGCCTGACGCCGGCACTCGTCGTTTCGGCTTTCTCTTCACCTTGACGGTCTTCTGGATCTTGCCGGTGTTCGGCTCGAGCGTCTCTTGGACGCGCGGAAGCGTCTCTGGTGGTTCGGCGATGACAACTCGGCCCGCACTCTGCTTGATCGGCTCCCCGTCGACGGGCACGTTGACGCTTTGATGAATCTCTTGGGCGTACTGCACGACTGCGGGAGGATGGACTTGCTCCACGCGAATAGGAGGAGGAGGTGGTGGAGTCGCTGTCAATCCCTTCTCCAGCAGCTCCTCTGGCTGGGGGTGCACCGACGGCCTGGGAGTCGCGCCGCTGCACAGCAGATGCCATCGGGTCAAAGCAACCGACACGAGCTGGAGCCAGCCGACGAAAATCAGCACGATCGACTCGGCGCGCTGTTGGCCGAACTCCTCCGTTGCGCCTGCGAAACTCTCTGCGGCGTTCGGCTGATGAATGAAAGAGGTCGACACGCCGACGACGCAGCTGACGAAGCCGCAGAAGAAGGCGAGCAGCATGTACGTGTACAGCGTGATTTTTTTGAAAGCGACGCGTCGGCCGTCCGTTCCTACGGCGGCGCCGAAGAGGCCCGGCGTCGTCACCATGCAGACGGCGGCAGCGTAGAACGCTGCTCCTGACGCCCACAGGTCGTCTTCCTTCTCCTTTGAGTGGAAGAGGACGCTGCAGGCGACGCCGAACGAAGTGGCGATCAGTACGAAGGTGACCGACAGTAGGAAGTCGCCGCTGACCTCCCCCCAATCCACGAACTGCTCTCGTCTCGCCGACGCCCGCCTCGCGTGCTGCTGTCCCGCCTTGTGCTTCGACTTCGTCGTCGACGACTTCTTGTGGGCGACTTTCTTCCTCGACGATGTCTTTCTTTTCGCTTCTGCTTCTGCCGTTTTCGGCTTCTTCTTCCAGAACGGCATTTTGCAAAACAGTAAATTTGAGTTAATAAAGCAAAAAAATAGTTTCTAAAGAACTTTAACTAAACGAGCGTAATCAGCGTGTTTATGCGTGCAACAACTGGAATTTCAAGACTCAATTCTCCGCCAGAATTGACGCGCCAACAATAATTCACTGCAATTGGGTCTACAAAGATCGATAATGACCCGTTCCGTCGTTGTCACGCAGTACTTGCTGCGTAGTTGTGTTGGACCGGTCGACGCGATTCGTAACGCCGCCGCTTTCGATTCTAAAAGTCAGCCGTCGTCGTCGACCATGCCACAAAAGGTCCCATCCAACTTGTTTTTCTAAGTCCATTTGAAAGACGCCGTCGACGGCTGATCGGTCGAGCGCTTCCTCACAATGGGGAGCCGCGGGCAGGAATTCGTGTCAGTGGAGCGCTGCACAAAGAAAACGCGACGCCCGTCTTAAAAGTCGGCGTCTTACCCCGCTGTCGACCAGTCTGCGTTGGGAGGGACCGCACCCTGCCGACACGTCACCGTCAAGGCAAGGATGTCGTCAAGCGCCAAGCTGCTGGTCTGGGCCGCTGCCAGCTGTAGCGGTCTGGCCATCTTCGCCTGTCTGCTGGTGGTGCCGTCGCTCTACCGCGACATGACGACTCTTCACGACGACATCATGAGCGACATGGAAGAGTTTAAGGTGAGAACCGCAAGGCACGCCTTGCCACGCTGATGGCCTCAGGTTCAGGTCATCATCGACAACACCTGGGAGGACATGATGGTTCTGCAGAAGAAGGTGCCGCCTTCCAGCAAAGCCGACTCTTCCTTTTCCATCAAGCGTCTCTTCAGAGGCAAGCGTCAGCTGCCTGCGAATTGCGGTACGTCCTTTTTGCTGTTGGCGAAGTCAAATTTAAACTTTTAAATCCCGCTCTGCAGTCTGCGACGCAAACAATCGCTGTCCGCAAGGTCCGCCGGGTCCACCAGGCGACCCAGGCATGGTATGAACATGCACACACGTGACATTTCGGTAATAAATTTGCCGACTTGTTACAGGACGGAGAAGACGGCGAGCCCGGCGTCGAAGGGATGCCCGGCATGGACGGCACCATGACGACCGTGACGAGCGGTCCCGACGGTTGCAGGCTTTGTCCTGCCGATCCCGGCCCGAAGGGGCCGACAGGACCTCCAGGTTGCCTCAACTCAGCAGCTAAAGTTTGTCTCACGCCACATTTCCAGGAGAACGTGGACCGAAAGGACCGCGAGGACCAGATGGCGAGCCCGGAACCGGCGTTGGCGAACCCGGACCCGACGGAGAGCGAGGTCTGCCTGGTTCCACAAGCCTTGGCAGTTGCGAAAAGAAACGTTGCACTTTCAGGCGACCCGGGCCCGCGGGGACCGGACGGGGACCCTGGCCCTCCAGGACTTCCAGGTAATGCAATGTCTGCCTGTCAGTGAGTCAGAACAGTGCAGTGTCAAACACCGACAGGCGAGGACGTGTCGGGTGGCACGGGCCCACGAGGACCAAAAGGACGGCCGGGAAGACGCGGTGCGAGCTGCCAAATCTCCGGGAGCTCACTGCAGCGCACGAATCTTGCCTTCAGGTCCGGAGGGAGACCCTGGGCTGCCGGGGAACGACGCGTTCGGCTTCGGTCCCGAAGGACAACCCGGGGTGCCAGGATTGCCAGGTAAAGATGATGCCAGGCGCTTGCGACATGCGACATTCGCACTTGTCCGTTTAGGTCGACCGGGAGAGGACGGCAGGCCAGGTACAATACGTACATTGTAGATTGGCTTATTATTAAATTCGAGCTCGATTATTTGGCTTTATCTTCGCTCGCATGACGCAAACGGACACCAACTGGCACTTTAGGTCCTCGCGGACCGATCGGCGATCCAGGATTTCCCGGAAGCGATGGACAGGTAAACATGCTTTTAGTCTTTGCAAATGTTTAGTTGGACTGGTACGCATCGACTGTAGACGTCTGCACTATTCTGAAGCGTACTGTATACATCGTACTTTCTCTTTAGTACTGTCCATGTCCTCCGCGAACGCTGCTCTCGGCAGCGTTCCACCGCAACTGATTCAAGAGCCCGCCTGCAGTGGCTTCGCGAGCGGAACTGGATTCTCCACAACAGTCATAGGCATAGCGTTCAACGTGTCCACAATATCCAGTAGTATTGGTAAAGGACGAATCAGTGACCGTTCAATGGCAACGCGTGTTTCGTGCAAGTTCCTCCGTTGTCGCTCGAGCGAGCGCCATCAATGCTTCGGCTTTCTGAACTGTTCGACCTTGATGATGGACGGCGAGACGGCGGCCAGTCTGCGTCGGCAGTGGTCGTCGTCAACAGATAGGACAGCGCTGCTGGCCGCATCATCCGCGCTGAGCCTGTGGTTTCGGCGTCCGTCGGCGTCGACGCTCGGCAACGCGCCCGCGCCGGCGTCGAGTCCGCTGCCGCGGCGCGACGACGCGTCGCCCGTCGACCGCTCGGAGACGATCGTGTGCAGCGAGGTGTTGCGCTTTCCTGCCGTCGACGACTTCTTGGCCGCCAGCGCGTTGGAGCGGCCGTCCAGCGAGGACTTGTCGACGCACACCTGAGCGCGAAGCGCTCTTGAGGCGGGCGCGTCACCTGCGGCATCGCGTGTACGCGTGCCTTGATGCTGGTGAACGTGCCCTGCCGAGTGAGCCGCTTGACGCTGGGGGCGGAGTCGCTGACGCCACTCATGTCCATGCTGTGCGCGACCCGCTGCAGTTGCTTCTTGCGCCGCAGTGAGGCGTCGTCCGCATCCTGTACGGAGTTCTGCACTTCCTCCTCGTCTGCAACAAACAGGTTCACGAGGACAGTTCGAAGCGCGTTTGTGCGGAACCAAACAACGTTTTGGAGCGGCGCACGTCGGCGATGATCTGACGAGCACGTCGTTTTGATGCGACAATTGCAACTCGAGGTTTTCGACGGGCTTTTCGTTGCTTGACGGACAACGACTGTCCGGGCGCAATTCTTCCGGACGGTTTGCATCGTGTTGATTCTTCAAGCGTTCACTCGGAGAACTCTGCTTGGCGAGGCTTGCAAAGCTCTCTTCCTGCTGCGACTTCGTATTGACAATGGCGACGAATGGGGAGAGGGTGGTGCTGTTCGAGGGCGACAGCACTACTGCTGAAGGCTTGACGGACCGTTCTCCTGCTGCGTCGTCAGGAAGCCTTCGCAACCAGTAGATATCAGCGCAAAAACAGGTGGTGACCAGCAGACGATAAATGGCCTGGCACCAATAGATGACTCGGGTGCATGCGCCCAGCTGTACCACGCTGTCGGCGCCAGCGGCTAGCGTGAAGACCGTTGTCTGGCGCGCTAGGAAGTGCACCGCACGGCACTCGGCTTCTCGGCGCTCGCTTCCATCTGAATGCCATTTTGGTTCTGTCGGAATTATCGAAATGCGTTAACGTCAACAAACCGAGGTCGATTCGTGAGATTCTGCCGGGAGGAAGCGAGGTTCTGGAGCAGTCGACCAGTCGCTGCTCCTGACGATACCTGCGGACAATTAGGCTCCACAAGTAGATGCAAAGAGAGGCGACGACCGATACGACCACAAAGTGAAAGACGACGACGACTTTATTTGCGTTGTCGTCGTCGTAGTCGTAGTCGCTGTAGTCGTTGTCGGATGATTGGCGATTTTTTGAACATCGGAACCGAAGATCAGAGGGGACGAAAGCGTAACCGCAGTAAAAGTCGTGCAGCAAATAGCAAAAGATCAAGCTGTAGATCCAGAGCAGCGCATGGAGCGTCCGATTCACATTTATTCTCGACATTCTACCGAATCCACAACAAAGTGTCGTCGTCTGCCGATCTTTCAAAATATGCGAAACCACAGCCAGACTGTGAACGGCGCTGGAGACGACGATATGAAGTCCGAAAAAGTAGCCGGCAAATTGGTCTAACCGCGACACGGACGGATCTTGGTTTGGCGGTTGTAGGTCTTCCAAGGATTGGGCGGCCGCCAGAAACGCCGACAAGTTGGAACAGAATCCGGCCTGTGCGTAGAGTGCGTGCGCAACGCTGATTGCAAGAACTAGATCTCCACGAAGAAGAACTTCTGCGGTTGGGGCGCGTCGGCGCTTTCGCACGTCGACAACGACCACACCGATTGCGACAAAACTGACGAGCAGCTTCACGCATTCGATAGTCACCAGCAGTCCTGTCGGCCATAGGGACATTGCCGGGCGAGACACGCTGCCGAGAAACGCGGCACTGAGTTCGCCACACGCGCGACGCCATAATTGGGGCACTAATGAACACGGTTGGACTGATTTTGCATCAATAGACGAAGTATGCTCCTCCTAATAACAAAATCATCGAGGCTCATCCGTCAGCACTACACTGCGTATTCAATTGCTGACGAGCTGACGCCGACAACTACCTATGGTCGTTAGCATCGAAGAATACGGGCATGTGCGTCTTCGGTTCGGTTCTCGGCAAGCTCAACGCGTGTATGCGGCGCCCATACACTGCTGCGGGTATCAGCACCCAGGACACCTTTGTCGGCAGTCGGCAGTCGGTGACGACATCTATCGCCGCACGAGCCGCATTATAAGAGCGCGGAGTGGCACCACCGCTGGTCTCGACGGCCGAATCGTTGTCGCGACAGCGATGCTGTGACAGAGAGGGAAATGACAGAGATACGGGGCCGCATTCAGTCGATTGGAGGATTCTGTCATGGGAGTCGACGATTCTGACTATCGCTCGTTCACTACTGAGCCTCGCGCTGCCGTAGCTCGAGCTCGTCGAGGATAGCTGGCAGCTTCTCGGCGTCGACGGGCTTCTCACATTCTTCGCCGTCATTCATTCTCCCGCCCGAAGTCAGCCTCACCCATTGCAGCGTCCATCCGGGCAACGCGCGATTCTAAACAAAGAAAACGTGCACGTAAAAGAAACCTATTGCGCGCCTACCGTTTTTGCTTCGCTACCGTAATGCTCAATTTTTGGTATCTTGCTACTGCTGTCGACGAAGCTAGGCGGAAAATTGGGTAGCCCGAGCAGCAGTCGTCGTCTAGCTAGAGAATGATAACACGATGCGGAAGACGCTAGGTGCAATCTAGTCGGCTCGGGCGACTGGCTGGAGCCGACGAGAGATGGAGAACGCCGCCGTTGCGAGAGCCGACGGCGCCGCTCGCGGGACGGTCGACGACGATGACGACGACGACCAGCAGGCCGATCTCGACGAGGAACCACTGGCCTGCGACTGCAGTCCTTGCTGTGCCCCGTCGCAATTCCGGTAGGCTCTCTCATCGCCCGGGTTGGGGGGGGGGGGGGTACAACAACCGCTGTGCTGTTGTTGTTAGACAGACAGGGTCGTGTGCGTGTCGGTCGCTTAGCTGTCGTTCTCTTGGTCGCCTTTACACCATAGGTCCATAGCGATTCGTCTCATTCAGACGGACCACTGTGAATTTGTGTCTCGGCCAGCTGCTGTCGCTCTGTCTGTGCGGAACGGCCGTCACAAGCCAGCTGCTCAGCGAGTCCTTCCGAGTCAACACGCCCACTGGTCCGTGAGGGGGGGGGGGGGCGACCGACACGCGTCGACTGTAGACCGTTGCGTTCAGCTCAGAGTTTTGCCAACTACCTGTCGTTGTGCTTCGTGTACGGCACTTGGCTGGCCTGTCGGAACTCGGACCAGGGCCTCATCGCCGTGTGCCGTCGACGCGGATGGAAGTACGCGCTGCTGGCGCTGGTGGACGTCGAGGCCAACTACCTGATCGTCTACGCATACCAGTTCACGACGCTGACGAGCGTCCAGCTGCTCGACTGCTTCACCATTCCCGTGGTGCTGCTGCTCTCATGGCTCTGCCTATCCGTCCGCTACCTTTTGTCGCACGTCGCCGGCGTCGCTCTCTGCCTCGCGGGCCTAGGCGCGCTCGTCTACGCCGACGTCCTCGTCAAGGACGCTAACAGGGGAGGTGGGACGCGTCGACAGGCTCGCACACACATACACACACACGCATACACGCACAAACACACACGCACACACACACGAGTCACGAGTGCATGCAGGCAGCGATCGCTTGCTGGGCGACATGCTCTGCCTGGGCGGCGCGACCCTCTACGGGGTCTCCAACGTCGCCGAGGAGTATCTCGTCAAGGCGCACGACCGTGTGGAGTTCCTCGGCATGATCGGACTGCTCGGCAGCTTCTTCAGCGGACTCCAGCTGTAAGCGCTGTCGCCGTCGCCCCCCCCCCCCCGCTCAACACGCGCACACGCGTACAATTCGTGACGCAACGCAACCGAGACCGCTCGTCGCTTTAGCGCCGTCCTGGAGCGCAAGGAGCTGCTGCAAGTCGATTGGTCCGACCTCAGAATTAGTGGGCATTTTCGGCGTCGCCTTAAGCGGTGTCGCCGTTCTCAACTCGAACCCATTTCAGTGGCGCTCTATTTGTTGTTCGCCCTGTGCATGTTCGTCTTCTATTCGCTTGTCGCCGTCGTGCTGAACCGGACGAGCGCCGCTTTTTACAACCTCTCCATTCTGACGGCCGACTTCTACGCCATGCTGGCCGGCCTATTCATCTTCCACCACCAGGTCGGATTGCGCTTTTTTTTGTTCCCTTCCTATCTTTGTGTGCAAAGTGCTCCAAATTCCAGTTTCACTTGCTCTATTTCGGCGGCTTCCTGCTCGTCAACGCCGGCATCGTCGTCTACTCGTTGCGAAAGACGCACAAGACGGACACCGACTCGATTTGTCGACGGCCGTGCGAGACGAACTGCTGCTGTCTGGGCCGCCGATCGGCGCCCTCCTCCCCGGTGCCGGGCTCGGCTGGCAGGGACGTCGGGAGGCCGTTGCGCCATCGGCCCAGCTACGGCTCTTTGGAGCGAGTCGGCAACGCAGCGGATGCGGACACCTTGGGGCCGGTCCACTTGGAGCAGGTCTGCCCGAAGCACGGCAGCCGTCGGCGCCAGGTCGACTCTCTTAGGAGAGGAGACGTCGGCTTAGAAACGGTCACTTAGGTGTATTGGTGGTTGGTGTCCCGCCTGACGCGCGGTCCCTTGTTGCCATGACTTGTTGTTGTCGACTGCGTGTCAGAGAAGCGGGCTGGATCTCGTGCGAGCAAGAAGTGGCGAGCGTATCAACAAATCAGGAATGCTACAGTATCCTATCGCGAGTAGTCGGAGAGGTAAGACGACGATCTGTGCGACCGTCTCCGCGAGTAGTCACTAGAAGCGGAGTCGGACGCGTCGCTGTCCGTCGAGCTTCCGAGCGACGACGGAGTCCGCTCAAATCTGTCGGGACGAAAAGCCACCGGCACAGGATTGTCGTCGGGGGAAGCAGCCCCGTTCTGCTTGTTGCTGGTCGAACCATCGTCGTCGTCAGAAGACGAGGCCCAACAGTAGGCCTTGGGCAGGCGCCGTCGACGCCACTTGGGAGGGCTGGGCGGGCGGTCCGGCGACGACCAGCCGTCGACAACTGTCGAGGGGCTGTCGGTCGACAGGCCGCTGCGCGCGCGGACGCGGTTGAACAGCTCTCGGCGCAGTTCGTAACTAATGGGACGTAGGTGCATAAAGTTGCAAAAGCCGCCTCGGGTGCACTCCCTAAAACGGTCGGCGTCGTCCAGCTGGACTTGGAGCGTCGAGACGACGCCACGACGGATACACGGTCACACCGACCAGACTACGAGAGGCACAAACCTGGTCATCCGCCTTGCAGAGACGTCGTCTGCAGTGAAACAATGTACGCGTCGCGTTGAACGTGATGACACGCCGAGGGTGCAGCAGGGACACTTCCCACAGAGAAGCGGGCGCGTGCGTGCATCACCACCACAGTCGACACCGACACCAACTTTTTCTCGCCGCAAGTCAGCCGACCGACCGCCTGGGAGCAGCCAACCACCCGACCGATGCGCAACAACACGAGACGACGTCGACATGCGAGTGCGAACGACGACACCGGCGTCGCTCACCCCATTTCGTACTGGCGACAGCAAGCCTCTCGGAAGTCGGTGACGGGCGACAGCTCAGCGTAGACGGGCAGGTCGCCGAACCAGCGGTTGTTCAGCGCCGCCAGCGCCCGGGACGCATCCTCCTCGCGTCGAAACTAGGAGCAGTTGCCAGTCGACGCGGCGACCCGATACGATTGTACCGCGCTACCTTGATGTAGACGTTGCCGATCATGTGCTCGCCGATGTTGTCGCAGACGTTCATCTCTTCCACTTCTCCGTACGCGTCCTCGACTTCGGTGAAAACCTCCTCAAAAAAGTCGTCAAACTGTTGCTGCTGCAGTCCCTGCTCGGCTGACGACGGCGACGAGTCGTGACGGCCACCTTTGCAGCAACGAACGCCAGTGGCAGACGAAGCGGACGGACGAAAAGACGAAGCGAGAACGGAGACGTACTAAAGCAGGCGTCGGCTTGACGAAGGTCTAGGCCGGGATTTCTGTACAGGTTCCGCAAAAGCACGGTTTGACTGAACGACGGCTTGTTGTGAAGACGAGAGCACTTGTCGCCGTGTCGACAGGCGCCGATTTTGAAGTAGAACGAGCAGTTGACCCTAGAACAAAGACAGAGAGCGTACCCATCAATTCCAGAACTGTAAATCTACTTGTCTTTTTCCGTTCCGAAGATCGACGCGAGATACTCGGCTCCCGACAGTTCGTTGCTCATCTTTTCATGTTTGATTTATCGAAATATTGATTCGTCCTCAGAGTCGCGTTTGTCGCACCGAAAAGGCAACGCGACAGCGTCTCCTCTCTGCCAATGGCGCCGCCTCCGTTTCGCAGGCGGAACACATCAAAGGGCTCTATAGGTGGCGCCGCTGTCGACAGATAAGCGGCGCTCAGTGCTTGTTTTGTCGGCTTGGGGATGACACAAGTTTTCTAACGACATCATGCTAGCCGTCGGCAAGCGCGCGCCGAACCCATCGGTCGCAGCACTCGTCAAGAGGGACAGCCAAGGCGACGATGAGGTCTCTGCCTGCCCGCGCACGAGCTGACGACCGTTTTCGACAGAAAAACCGATTTTTTTCAGGTTCGTCGCTTCACGGACGACGACGAGGAGCAGCTGTGCAACGAGGCGCGGCTGCTCAGCGACGACAAAAAGGACGTCGTCGAGCTGGACGTGGCGCCTACCTACGCGGGTTTTACGGCTTGACACGCCCGTCTTAGTTGCTTGTGCCCGACCGACTAACGTCTCAACTATGCAGCTTGTACCAAAATGCCGCCGCTGTCGAGGTGGCGTGACGGCGACGACGAGAACGGCTTCGGCGACGAGTGCGCGCAGTTGGCCAGCGCCAGCGGCGGTGCCGACCCCGCCGGTTGGGCCCTTTACCAAGGACTCATGCCCGTGAGTCGCACACTACCGTATACCACTGGACGTACATGTAAACTCGACCAATGGAGTGCCACGCCCGCTGCGCGCGCCGCGGCGTGCAGCGAGCAATTGACTCAGCGGCCGCCTTTCACACGACGACGGGGCCTTTTCACGCCTTTTGGCGGAGACTTTTCTGATTGCTTTAATGACGGCTGGCTGAATCGAGAGTCAAAGGACGGGGCGTGCGTCCATGGGGACTGACTCGAGGCGGTGTGCTGCCGCTCCGCCCACTTGTCCTTGCCGCTCAACCCCTTTATTCTCCTTGACTAGTCGGCGCTGGGCGCGGTGGGGGCGCTCTGTCGCCGTGTCGGCCTTTCCGCCCGCCCGGTCGGCGGCGCTTCCTGGCCTTTGGACGGCGCGGCTGGCGCGACGACGCCTCAATGGGCAAGGCGAGGCGCGAACGCGCGCCGCGGCCGGGGGAACAAAGCGGCGCGCACGCCTGAATCGAGGCCCGAACGAGGGTGTCAGTAATCATAAAGCGATTAGCGCGCGCTCAATTGAGTCGGCCGCGCCGCCCGCGCCCGCGCGCGCGGCCCCCCTCGCTGCTGACAATTGGACGAGGTGACGCTAATTTTCGCGAACTGCGCAATTGCCCCTCCCCCCACCAACCCTTTTCATGAATGCGACGACGGGCTGACTGGCGCGGGAACGACGCCGCGCCGCGCAGACCCCGTCGACCTTGGCGTCAGCGCCGCCGCCGCCGCTTATTTTCAGTGTCGCATTTTGACTGACTTTGAATTCGCACGCTCACTCGCTCGCTTGCTCTCGTTACGGAATTATGGTATGAAGTTCGACGGTCCGTAGCGCGGGTGCTCAGGCACGCGTTGCTCGTTTGCAGGGCCAGACGCAAGGCGTGCCGATGACGACCCCGCTATTCGCCTGGCCTCCGCCAAGAGGCTTCCCGGCGACCTCTTCCGCCGACGGCGGGCTCCAACCGCCGACTTTCGGCAAGTCGACAGCGACAGGAGCCGAGGCAGTACCTCTCGACTTCGCCGCCTCTAGCAGCACCCCGCCCTGGTGCGTATGTGCGCACGTGCGAATTCTGTACTGCTGGCGAAATTGTGTACATGCCTACCGGGCTACAGTACCCCTCGGCTTGCAGGTCGCCCGCAGTTCTCCAGCGATTGCCTTACTTCCCCATGCCGCTGCCGAGTCCGGCGTTGAGTCCCCTGGCCAACCCTCTCTTTTACGGCCAGCAGTTGCCCATGTCCAAGGAGTCGTCGTCAAAGTCGGTCGTTTGCGTTATCTATGTGGGGTTGTCGGTAAGACATGTCGACGCCGTTCAGCGCCGCCTTGCTCATCAGTCGTCTGGGCCAGTGTCAACTGCTGGCTGCCGAGCAGAGGTCGGCCACGCCAGCGGCCGGTTTGCGAGAGCGCCGAGGGAGCAGCAAAGCCGGTCCGACGTCGTCGTCGTCTCCGGCGAAGAAGCGCGCGCGTCAGCCGGCGTCGGCGCGACGACGTTCCTGCTCGTCGTCCGTCTCGCCCTCGCCGACGTCGCCGACCGAGGCGCGCCGTCGTCTGGCAGGCTCCCCGGCGCGCAAGGTGCACATCAAGAAGCCGCTGAACGCCTTCATGATCTTCATGAAGGAGAACCGCCAGCAGCTGGCCGAGGAGAAAGGCTTCAAGGAGAAACAGTCGGCCGAACTCAACAAGGAGCTGGGCAGATTGGTTCGTCGGTCCCTCCCTTTCGCTCGGGGGGTGCTTGTTCGAGTCGGCAGCGGGTGCAGCATCGCTTCGCGTTGCAGTGGCACACGCTGTCGACAGAGCAGCAGCAGAGCTACTACGCGAAGGCGGAGGAGGAGAAGCGTCGGCACAAGGAGAAGTATCCCGGCTGGTCGGCGCGCGACAACTACGCCATCAACCGCAAGAACCGCCGCCGGCGCCGCAAGGACCCCGCCTCCGACGAAGGTTCGTGTCGCGCGCGATCCCTCAGCCGCGGTGTGTGTCGACGCCACCTCCACCCTCAGACCAAGCCGAGGACGCCGAGCAGAAGAAGTGCCGGGCGCGCTACGGACTCGACCAGACCTCGAAGTGGTGCAAGCACTGTCGACGCAAGAAGAAGTGCCTCTGGTTCAAGCCGGCCCTTGGACACGAGGACGACGATGACGAAGACGACGAGGACGAGGATGATGACGACGACACGGGCTGTCTGGCGCTCAGCTCGGCGCCGGCGTGTCGAGCTCAGCCTCCCCAAGAAGCGGCGACCGACCTGTCGACCAAGCGCCGATGTAGCTAGCTCGCCTTGCCTTCCCGATCGCAATACCGCAGCAGCAATTCCTGCCATCCCAAGTCAGCGGCAGCAGCCACTACCTGCGCGCGCGTCGACGAGCTTAACGAAGGATTCTTGCGCAAGTCGCGACCTCGATCCATCCCCAGTCCCTCTCCCACACTCCCTAACGTCGCCCGCGCAGCACCATTGAGCACCCCAAGTTTAGACACTGCCCGGTCCCAGTAACGTCAAGACGTCAGCACAGGGCGCGTTTGCAACCAACTCTTGTAGAAGAAGCGCGGTCGTTACGGACTTGCACGCAAACCTTAATGTACACTGTTGCCCTTACAGACCTACAGTATGAACCGTGACCCGTCATTGTCTCGTGTACCTGTGATTTCGCGCTGAATAATCGCCCCGCCGCCGCCGCCGCGTCTATGGAAAACTTTATTACATCAGCGGCTCGCTGTTTGACATTCAATGACATTCAAATGGCGACGCAAAGCACAAAGGCGCGAAACAAAAAGCAGCGGAATGCGATCACATGGCGGGCATGCGCGCGATTGCATTAGCGAGCGAAGGCGTGTGCGTTGTTCTCTGCCCAGAAGGGGAAAAAGCGAAACGATTGTACGGACACGACGACAAGGCAAGGGAGGGGCGGGGCGGGGACATCAGAACAAGCCGTACTCTTTCTTCAAACGGGCCTGCTTCCAGGCCGGCTGCTCGTAGAAGCAGCTCTTGGACATGCCGAAGAGGCGCTGGAACTCCGACTCCGACAGATAGGACTCGAGGCGCGTGCCGTCCACGCCGTCCGGCAGTGGCCGGGCGCGCAGCGTCTCGAGCGGGTACTCGGACCGGCCGAGCTCGTCGAGCAGCAGCTGCAGCTCCACCACCTCGCCCGTTCTTCCCAGCTGAAAGGGGGATCGCAATCTTAGTCGTATACGGAGCCGACCGGCCAGCTCGTACCCTCTCGTTCGACAGCCGAGCCTCCTCGTTCGGCTGCCACTGGGGAAAGAGGCCGACGAAGGAGGCCGGCTCGAGGCCGGCGTAGACGACGCGGCGGCGAGCGGCGTCGACGCCTTTCCGGCGTCCGTACTCGCTGGCGACGCGTAGAGCGAAGAGACGGGCGAGCCGCTGCTTCTGGAGGGCGGCAGCGTCGTCGTCGCCCGCGCCTCCGTCGGCCTCGCCGCCGCGCCAGCCCTCCCATAGCCAGAGGAGGTCGCCCTGGTCGACGAGAAAGAAGGCCGGCTGCTCGGCGCCGTAAAGGTCGTCCTGCTCGTAAGGAAACGGCACCGGAGCCGACGCCGAGAAGGCGGAGCTGACGCACTCGACCAGGTTGAACTGCTCGGCGCTGCAAAGCAAATGCAAAGCAATCTGCGTCTGGGAAGAGCAGCTAGAGGATAAGGAGCACACCTGTACGCCACGAGACGAAACATCCTAATAGTGTCGGCATGGAACGAGGCGCTGCTGTCGACGGCGAACCGCAACGCCGACTTCGAAAGCGGCTCGCAGCCGAGCGCGGTTCGCCAAGTCGCGGGCGACGCGTAGTTGGTGTCGACAGTCACTGCGGCGCTGGCCAGTCCGAGCCGCTTCGCCAGCTGCTCTGCGGCGCGCCGTCCATTGGCGGCGATGTGCTTCGAACAGTCGGGACCAGTCCAGAAAAGCGTCGCCTTGCGGTCCTTGACGAGCACGTAAGCGCCCTGGCTCCTCAGTTTCTCCCAGCCGGTGCTGTCGACGCATCCGAGCTCCGTGAGACACGTCTCGTGCGCCATGGGGCCTCCGGCGACGAGAAAGAGGCGCGGCGATTCGACTCCGGAGCTGTGGGGCTCTAGCTCGACGAGCATTCTGCCGTCGAAGAGCTGCAGGAAGGCGGGCGGCTCCAGCGCCTGGTTGACGCGCACGTGAGGACTCCTGTCGACGTCGACCGCCTTGATGGCAAGCGCGCAGCGGCCCTGCGTCGAGCGCGACGACGCCTGGCCGATCCAGTAGAAGAGCGCCTGTCGACGCCGGCCCGTCTCGCGCTCGTCCGCCGCCGCGACGGCGTCCTTCTTGCGCAGCACGGACCGCACGCCGGCCACGCTGACCCGGTACGTCCAGCGGACCACGTAGCAGCGGTCGACGCGGAACCGACCGAAGTCGGCACCGACCAGCTCGTCCGACAAGCAATTGTCGGAGGCGCGGTCAAGAACGCGCCACATGCGCACTTCCTCGGTGTGCACCTGAACTGGCGATACATTCGTCGACACGCACATCCCAAGAAGGGCCCACTTCAAATTTCGTGATCGTCGGGTCCGTAGCGCTGTTGTCGACGGTCCGACCGCGACCGAGCGACTGGTCCTCTAGCACCAAGTCGGCCTCGTGACGACGCTTCTCGAGCAGCTGGCCCGCCAACTCGGCCGGTTCCACTTTCACCGAGTTCGGGTCTTTAAAGGCCAACAGCTCTCGCTTGCTCAAACCGTTCACCATGCTAAACCGTACATAGTGACCGGCGCATTCCGCACAAGAGGAACAAAAGCCGAAGCGCACGTCGTCTCCATCTCGGCGGACGGGACGCGTTGCGCGATCGGTTTGATTTCTATGGACTTGAGCGCCTCGAGCGTGGGCCAGTCGGCGAACTTCTGTCGGAACAGGGACGGCTCCATGCCGTGCTTGACCTCGCCGAACAGGTGCCACTGCGGACGAGACGCCACCGAGTCGAAGAGACGGCGGCCAGCGCCAACGGCCGCCTTCCTCAGTTCCGGCGCTGTTCGCCGGCCGTCGCACCATACGTACACCTCGGCGCCGAAGTCGAGCACGACCGGCTGTCGACGCGAGCGGCCGTGTACGACACGAGTACCGTAATATGGAGATGTACTGTACCATACTACCTGGCTGGACCGTTCGAGAATCGAGTAGCAGGGCATGCGCCCTGCCGAATCGGCAATCTCGACGAGCGACTCGTCGTCGTCTCTGAACGCGTAGAGACGAGTGCCGCGATGCGCCGCCGTCTCGTAATCCTCGTCTTCCGTCAGCTCGTCCGGAGCAACTGAAAAAGGCTAGCTAGCTAACATCTAGCCCCCCCCCCCTCCAACTAAGGTACGAAATAGATAGAAACCTGGAAAGCTGGAAGGCCAGCTGTCGGCGCCGCACGCGCTCTTGAAAACGCGGACGCCGGCAGAGCCCTCGACGGCCGTCTCTTCGACGACTTCCCTGACGACGGAGGCCTTCTCGCAGCCCATGTCGTGGGTAGTCAGCACAAAGTTCGCCACCTCTCGAACCTGCACTAATCATCGACAGTCGAGAGAAAATCGCCCACGCGTCGCGCAACACCAATTCGGACCTTCGCCTTCTCCAGAACATTCGAGAAGCGTCCCTCGAAGATGACCAGCTCCGACGTCGTCATCAGCAAGAAGCAGGCGCTGCTGTGCAGCGACTCTGTCGACGGTTTCACTAGCCTTCCGTCCACGTTCCGTCGACCTAAAGGCCCTTACATCTGGTTGCCGAGCAGTCTGAGAACACAACTAACGCGGTCCCACCCCTAAACTGGATCAGCATGAGGTCCTTGTACGGTTTGTTGACTAGCAATCGACTAGGCGTCTTCTTGCCGTCCGCCGTCGACTTGAGACAGACGGCCGAGAAATCCTCTTTTGCCGACAGCGCCCTGACCGCCTCGTCGGCAAGCTCGGCGTCTGGAGCATTGCTTGGTTGGCGTCCATGGGATGGTAGGCGCTCGGCGCACCTCTGTTGCCGCTCTTGAAGACAGTGGGCGAGGCGCAGGCAACCGAGTGCGGTCTCGGCGACTTCGACGAGGCGCCGACGCCTGTCGGCGTGACGAAAGCCGTCCGCGTCCGCTCTTCCGAATACTCGCGTCTGACGATCGGACAGCCGCCCTCGAGACGCCGCACCGGGTTAACACTCGCCGGACGACGACGAGCCATTCGCGGCTTCGACTTCGACAACTCGAACAAGCTAGAGAAATGAAAAAGCCGGCATAAAAAATTCGAAAAGTGAAACGTTCGAAATGCCAACCAGTCTCGTCTCTCTGAAGGATCGCTCGCTGGAAAGTCGGTGAGATTAACAGCCGACCGTCTCTTGTGCTCTTCTTCTTCGGGCTGTACACTACCGCCGAAGAAACTCGAAAAGCCATCGTCCATCCGTTCCGGCACGACAATCACCGACTTGGCTGCCGTCTCGCGGTCTAAAGCCGATTAGTATCGTTCGAACCCCAATCCGCAAAAAAACCAACAAAATCTTACGTCTCGTTTGCGGTGAGCCGGGTGAACCGGCGCACTCGGGTGAGGCTCCCAGCTGCCTCGGCGTCACGCCGGCGAGCTCGCGCTTGCCGGCCACCGTCAGACTCCGCGTCTCGCCTGTCGGCGGCCGGGAGCGCTTCACCCACTGCGCAGTCGACTCGTTGAGCGCATTCAGTCGGTCGGAAATCGTCCTCGGCCGACACTGAACACGCGCCGACGGCGATGCGTTCGTCGAGTCCGCGCATGGCGAGAGGCGCTTCATGGGGCGTAAGTTTAAACTCCGCAAACGTTGCTACTACATGTACAAGTTTCAAAAAGTCAAATCCGAGCTAATTGGTGGGTACTGTAGGGGGATTGGCTCAAAAGTCAAACTACATTCTCTCGGTCTTCGTGCTTGTCGGCCTCGCCGTGTCCGTTGTCTGCAGCGGGCTTCGACTTGCGAAAGATGACTTCGACGTCGTGGCCCGTCTTAGCGGTCTCGAGTCGGTCCTTCCAAACTGCATTGGCCTGTGACTTCAGAGCGGCGAGTCTGAACGCGTGCGCCCACCCGCGTCCCCATGGGGGATTAGAAGTCGATTTTGCGGACAACGGAGTCGAAGTTGGCAACCTTTCGCTGACCGTCGGGCCCACCGGCTCCGTAGTCGACTCGGCCGCTACGGGCATCGTCGCTTCGCTCTGTTGTTAATCTAAAAGGACAGTAGCCGCCGTTCTCTGGCGTCGGCGCCGACTTTCGCGCGCGCCTCTATAGAGGCTGCGGGCGGACGACGCTAATCTCGTTCGGCTGCAGACAGATGAGATGGGTTTGCTGGGATCGGGCTAGGAATGCCGAATGGGAGAGGGCTTGCGGCGACGTCGACAGCCGGCCATGAATTCGTAACGATCGCCGACGAGCGCCAGACGGGAAACTGGCAGCAGGCCGACTCAAGAAACGGGACCGGGACCGCAAGAAAAGAGTGCGCCAGGACGACGCGGTGCAGCTGAGATTGCCGAGTGACTCAATCAGTTGCTCCCACGCGCGTCGACAGAGCGCCGGGGCTTAAACAGGAGCCAAGCCGACAAGGGTGGCTGACTTGGCTTGACAGTAAGGCTGGCGCTGGCCGACGGGCCCGTTTCGTTTGGGCCTGTTAACTCTGCTCGAGCTCGTTCTTTCGTGGGCCAACAAGTAAAGTAGCCGACATCGATGCGCGGACGACAAACCGATGCCATTACCGACGCCATTGCTCTACTATGTAGTAGAGAGAGCATATTGCCGAAAAGACGACGACTGCGCCGAACTGCGCCAAATCCCGCAGCCTAGACAAAGGGGCAAACGGCAGTTGCCGTCGTAAAGAGTGTGTAATTGCGCGCTGGCGAGGAATGGAGTTTGAGGAACAACTCTTCACGGTAGCCCAGCCGACAGTCGTCCAGGGTTCGCGAACAAGGAAGGGACAGTGACACACCGATTTTCCAATGAGCTTGTGGTGAAGCGAGCGGTAACGAGATAGGCGTCGCTGTGATCTAGCGGGCTCGTAGCGTCGACAATCGGCCGCCTGTGTGTGTGTGTGCTTGCCAGCGGCCCTTCCGCCGTCGCTCGGTCGCTGCCGACGTCGCCCTGGCGCGCTGCCGCCGCGTCGCGCAAACGGCGCCGCCAGTGGCTGACTCATTTTCCTCCATCGCCGCCATTGGAACAGAAGGAGCGGCGGCCCCAATCGGGGCACGCTGCGGAGGAGGCTGGCGGGCGGGCAGCTGATTCAACCTAGGTACTCACTCCACCGCTGCCAGCGGCTGCCTCGTCGACGGCGCAAAACACATCTTCTCGTCGGGGTTGATGGGCGGCGACAGAAAATTTTCGTTCGGATGCGTTCCTTAAACACACGGGAACGACGCACCAGCATTCTTTGCGCCCGGACCGTCTCGACACCTTGACGAACGAGAACGAGCGAACAACTCGAAGCGTGACTTTCACCATTACTTGTACGGCGGCGGCGACAACAAAGCATTATTAGCGACATCGAGACGACGAGTGTTTATCCGGTGCTGTGCGCCTCGATGCTCGGTGACTGCGAGGAGGTAGCGTCGACGAATTCAACGGCGGTGTTCTTGTCACCGGCCACTGATGCGTCGTCCTCGGCAGCCGTTACTCTGAATGCGTGTGCCGACTGCGCCGCGCTATTCGGACGCCTTTCCTGTCGGCAGCAACGCTACCAGCAGTTGTGAAGTCGCGTGGCAATGTCGACATGTGCAGCGTCAGTCCACCTTCTCATGAACAGGCTCACAAGCCTCAGAGCCAGAAGCGAAGGAAACTAAGCCGAATTTCTCAAGAATCCAAAGGAGACTAGCAGGCACTAAGACGGGCAATCCGATGAAGACGAAGCACACTCCAACTACGATTAGCCACATGACGGCGACCGTTTTCAGGTACTCGGACCAGGGTTCCATGTCGGCAGCCATTGTTGTTGTTGTTGTTGTTGTTGTTGTTATTACTTCGTTAGTCGCACGACACACACCGCGCTGTGTCAGTTGCACTGCACACAGCGACGCCGAAGCAGGATGCACGACGCCAAGCGCCGATTCGCGCGTGGGTTCTACATTGTACAAAGGCGGCGCAGTACGTGTTTGCGAAAAGAGAAAGTGAGCGTGCAGAACCGAACGCCATGGACAATTGCACAAAGCCGTTTCACTGGGAGCCACTCACATCGCACGTTTCTTTGCGAGCCTCGCTTCTCGACGCTTCACCACTTCTGACGAAGGCTCCGCTGACGACGTCTCTGCAGCGTCCTTTGGCTGGGATTGCGCCGACGCGACCGGGCTGGCTGCGGGTGTGTGCAAGTAGACCACGCGTTTTGGTCGGACCGTCACGGAGGGGCACTGCGCGCTGCCCACCACTGAATCGTCGGCGAGAGTATCGCGGTCAGACAAAGCGCTGACGGCCGACAGTTAATACGACCGAGCGAGCGGGCGCGGGCGCACAGCCGCGGTCGGCAATAAATAATTCAGAGGACGGACGGAGCGAGCGTGGCAACGACCTTTGGAGGCTGCGCCCGCGCTGCTGTCCACTCGGTGACTGTCGACCGAATTCGGCCGCGATTTTGACTGTTGCCTTAGAGAGACGGCGGCGGCAAACACTTCTTCCTTAATTGGAGCAGTGTATTGTCGTACATGTGCATTGCATGTCTTGTCTAGCGTCGAACCTGGGTGACAGGCTGCGTCTGTCGACGCAGTCGGCGTCGTTCGATGTCGTCGATCTTCAGTTCGAAGATCTTCATCTTGTCGACAACTTTCAGTCTCGAAGCGTCGTGGTCGCTGGCGTCGTCGTTTTCCTCGACCTGCGCGACGGCGAGCCTTTCGGAGTCGCGCGCCTTGTCGGCGAATCGCAGCTGCTGCTTGTTGCCAGCCCGAATCACGAATTCGACCGGCTCCTCGGTGGCCGACTGCGATCGAATCACCACGGAGTCGGGCGCCGCAGGAGGCTTGCCCACCACGTCCTTGGTTGGTGTGGGGGTCAGGGTGAGCTGATGGTGCGAGGTACTGATGAGTGGCGGATAGGACTTCCTAGCCTGGTCGTCAATTTCGGCAGCGATACGCTCGAAAATTAGCGCTTTGCTGGTGACGTTCTTCCCGCCGACTGATGACAGCGCATTCGTTGGGGACACAGTCGTCGGCAACGAGAGCTGCGTCGTCGTCATCGACGTTGCCGGCGTTGTCGATCCCCTCAGCTCTTCGGATTTTGCCTGCTTTTCCAAGTTGGCCTTTTGGTGACTTGTTCGCCGGCTGTGGGACAGATCGGACGGCTTGAGAATACTCGCCGACATGACGAACTCCGGAGGAGCTGTCACGTGAACTGAAGACGTGCTCTTAGAGGCTGGCTTGTTCGGGTCCGAGTCGTGTCTGAACTTTGGGTTTGCTCGTTGACGTGCAAAGGAACGATTAGAAAGAGTTGTCGTACCTCTCCTGGCCCTTCCAAGCCGACTTAGAGTCGAGCTCCAGTCTGGCAGGAGTGACGAACCAGGACTTTGGGGTGGAGACCGTTTGCTGCGGATCCACAGTTGATGGTGACGCGGCGTCGCTAGCCACTTTTAGGTCTTTCGTCTGGTCCTGTGCCAGGTTGACTTCGTCGAACGACGGCGCCGACTGCGCGAACTGACGTCGAAACGAGGGACGGGGACTGGGTGTCGATTCGACGGCGGCTGGGAGTCGGGCGTGCGTCTTGTCCTCTACCGTACTCGGCGTCTTGCTGTGCTCGGGCGAGTCACGGACATCCAGGTGGATGGTGACCGCGGACGAGACGGCGTCCGATGTGTGCGAGCGCATGAGCGGTGCCCGCTGCTGCGGACTCTGCCGTTGAGGCGTCTGTCCTTGTGAGGCGGTGACCACAGGTGATGTGCCCTGCTGCTCTCCGAAAGCCGTTTCGTGAAACGAGACCGCGCGTTGTTTCGTCTCTTCGCGACTTTTCTTCCGAGCCCGCCAGCGCTCCAAGTTACTCTCGCTTCGTGGCGTCGACAGAGGTTCGGAAGTGCGCGGCTTCGGCTTGTGCGCGTTCGAAACCATCGTAGCAGGATCTGCATTTGGAGAATCGCGGAATTTCACTTGTCGGTTGACAGATTGAAAATGATGCAGCGGCGAGGAAAGTTCCGAAGGCGACGCCGACTGCAACTGTAGCTGCTTCGTCTGTTCCTCGTATAATCTGGCAACGTTTGGCACCTGAACCAAACCGATGAATATCGTCTGACCATGAAAAACGAGCGTCTATAGTCCCGCACTCGAGCATTGACTGTCGGAGCCTTTTTCGAAGCCAGTTTTGCGCCCTTAGCTGCCAGTTTCCCCAACCATCCGGCGCTCTGAGTGCCGGTGTTTGGCTTTTTTGGAGCGTGCTCGATAATGTCCTTGAGACTAATGTACACCGGTTCATCGCGAACCTTCTAAAAACGAGGCGAGCATACTTTACTAGGTTCATCGAGCAATCCATCGTGCGCACCGGTTGAGCCGCAGTCGAGAGCTGGGACTCGAGCGACGCGGTCTTCCTGACGAACGTCGGCACGGCGACGGTGTCGACGGGAAAGGCGGCGTGCTTGCCCGGTGGATGGATGGGCCGAAAGGCGGAGTTGGCGCTGACCTTGAGCTGCGCCCGCATCGCGCTCGTCTCCCTCACGGGCACGGTGTCGAGCGGCGACGACTCCTGGCTGCCTTGCAGCGACCGATTCGCCGGCTGCAGTTGCGACTGCGACACGCGTGCGGTCTCTGCTACGGAACCATCGTATCACTTAGTCGAACGATTTTAAAAGCGCGCCCAGTACCATGACTTCTCGACCCAGACGATTTCCATGAGTGTTGTCGGTCGGCTTTCTCGGGGGCTACGGTGGTTGTACTTTGATGCGAGTACTGTGGAGGAGACACAACAGAGCTAAATGCGGTCCCAGTCGAAGCGGCCAGTTGACCTGAACGTTTTGCTATAGCGACGCTCGCTCATCTCCAGTTGCCCAGTGGTATGGCCCACTTGCGTGAGGCGGCGATTCTGTTGGTTTGTTTGCCGGTTGGCCGCTTGCAGCCGCGTCACCGTACGCTTGCGGCATTTTGTGCACCTTCCAGTGTACCTGAATCCGTGAGTGTCCGTTAGAAATGCACCGAAATGACGCGTGCGATGTAGGCCACCTGAGATGGGCCGAAATGGCGTCCGTCGACGCCGACGTCTGCCGACGCCTGCCGAGCGGCGCGGGAGGCACGTTCAGCGTCGGCAGATGCGGGCGCTTCGAGCCGACGTCTGCCATCCGTGGGCAGGTCGATGGTCCGGCCTCTGTTTCTCTTCTCTTGGATAAAGCGACGATAGGAGCGGCGCTGGACCTTCTTCGCTTCTTTCTCCCTGGGACTGAGCGAGGCCCGCTGACGACGCTGCTGCCTGGCCGTCTGGGGCGAGTGCGCGTAGTCGGCGCTGCTGGAGTCGCTGTCGCTGGCGCTGGACCTCGAGGAAGAGCCGCTGCCGCTCGAGCGCCGCCGGCGCAGCATTTCCAGCTGCAGCTCGCGCAGTCGGCGCCTCTCGGCCTTTGGACTGACGGCGGACACATCTGCGTGGGCCGTCGACTCTTTTAGGTGGTTGCCGAAGGAGCGCCTGAGAAACGAGATTGGCATTTCTCCGGACACGAAACCCGACGACTAGTCGGGGGAAGGAAAAGGGTGCACGGAAGGTGAGCAGCGAGCGGGTAAGCCAGACGCAGCTGACTCCGCGAGCGAACATAAAAACTCACGCTCTCTGAGCCTTTTGAAACTGTTGCCGCGGCGGCTCGAAGTGAGCAGTCGTCGGTAGTTGCTGCTGCCGGTGGGTTAAGGCGACGTTGCGGCGCACGAGCGCCATGCTGTGATCCCCGAGCCAGGAGTCGTCGCCGAGCTCCGGCAGGGGACGGATTAGCGTGAGTGCGTCGTCGCGGCTGACCGCAGTCCGGTCGGAGACAGGTGACTGGTACAGCGCCGACCAGTTCCAAGAAACGGAGCGCTGCGCGGCCCTCTTTCTGCGCCTCTTGAGAGAACCTGCAACAGAAGTAGCTGCTCGTTGCTCAGGGCTATCGGATTAGTCACGTTGACGGCAGCTTAGGCGCAGCCGCCGCGCGTGCCGACGCTACGCGCGCGCGCGGGTGGCGGCGCCGCGCTAGAGCTAACACGAGACTCGGCGCGCTCTCTCGAAGTCGGCCCGAGGACAGAGACCGCCTGTCGACAGCTGCAGCCGCGCGCGTTCGTCTAAGCTCTCCGCACGGAGCTCATATTCTCCTCTAGGCGCCGCCGCTGTGTCGACTTTTCTCAAAATAGTCCAGCCACGAGCAATAACTTCATAAACAGTCTCTGATACGTCCAAACACTCTGGCCAACGGCAAACAGACGTCAACCGTCTGCTTCAGTCGCTTCCCAGCACATAAAGTGAGAGTCTCGGCGGAAGAGCGAAAGTCTCAACTACGCGCCTTTATAGTTTGTTTGTGCGACTGCACTGTTCACTTCCCAGCACCACACAGTGAGAGGCGAGGCGCTGTAGGCTTCGAAGAAAGTCTAACTTTTAAAGCGTGCTGCAAATGTACGTACATGTACACATGTATGTACACGTAAGGAACAATCGTGACTTGACGTTACCTGGCCGATTCGCTTCCTTCATCTTCGATTGTTTCCCCGCATTGCGCCTTTGTGCTCGGCAGTGTTGGCGTCTGAACTGGAACGAATGCAAGAGCGTACAGGAAATCGCGACTTTGCGCGTGCCCGTGTTTGCCCGCCGCATTACGCGCATTACGCAGTGCGCCAATAAGACGGTTGGACACTGGAACAAAGAGTGCCTGTACGCTGCACGGAGACCAAAACTAGAGGCCATGCGGCTTTCGGACAAGGGGTGACTGAGAGTTCTCAGTGACGTGACAGTTACATAGGAAGACGAGGACGAGGCATAGGTGGCGCTGGCAGAGGAGGCGCGAAGTAACAGCTCGCGTCGTCTGCAGACTGGGCGACGAGACGCTGCCCCCCCCCCCGACTGCCACCTCCCGACTCGACCGACCGGCCGTCGCCTTGTTTGCCCTGCGTAGGGCCTTCAGTTCGGGTTGGTTCGACAGAAGGCGGCCGCCGCCACGACGACCCGCCGTCGGCTGCCGCACGGACTGTGCGATGCGGCTGCGTGCGCAAGCGCCAACCTCCGACAGTCGGCGTCTGTCACCTACATGCGGCCATTGATGCCGCGCCGCTGATAAGGCCGCGAACGCTGTTCCCGCTAAGACTAGAGCGCACGGCGCACGGCTTAGGAATTGTGCGAGGGCGTGCCAGCGCCCGGGTCGACAGGAAAGCGATGGGGGGGGGGGGGCGCCAGCGGATGAGAACGTCCGTCTTGCGTAGTTGTGTCACTATTGGAGAGAGCGGTAATCCCTTGCAAAAGTTGGTCTGGGGAGGGCAAACTAACAAGCGTAGACAGATGGCCCACAAACGGCTCGACACCTAAAAAAATTGCCCCAGCGGCTGCCGCGCTGGGAATGCGTTGCAGGGCAGGCTCTGTGGCCGCCGAACAGAGGTCGACCTCCAAGGATTAAAGATGGATAGGTATGGCGCGCGGCCAGGAAACGACTGGCGGCTGCGCGGCGCGAGTGGTGGTGGCGTCGCTCGTCGTCAATATTTCTTCGCAGACACGACGAGCGAGCACTGCCCAAACGGCGAGCGCAAATCATGGATCGACAAGCACGCTAAGTGTTTGTTTCGAGGCTCCGTATCACTTGAGGTGTATGCCGAGGGGCTCGACGTCGCCTTCGATCGACACCCTGTCCACTTGCTGCAACGGCAGACGGTGAGCGTACGTGCAGAACAAGACCTCGCCCAAGTAGATCTGAAAGGGTGTAGGGGTGGAGGTCTCGAGCTGCACTCACGCGCACCTTGTAATCCTGCTGGTCACAGAGGAGCGCCAGGTCGAAATTGCGGTCTTTTTGGAAAGGAAAACCGCCTTCTTTCTCTTCTGCGCCCCATTTGTCTTCGGTTTTTGTGTTTCGCAGCACCGCCTGTGTTGAACGTGGTAACGTGTAATTTGTGAGTGCGCACGCAGACGACGAGTATTTTTGCTATTCATGTTTTTTTTTTGCAACTGAGAAGGCGATTCCGACTGGACATTCGCAAGCAGAGGCCACCTTGCTTCCAAAGCGGACGTTGAAGTGAAGCGCGATGTCGTCTTCGCCGGCGTGCAGGTTGATTTGGAACTGCTTGGCGTCTTCCGTGGGCCGGGCGGAGACGTAGAAGCGCCGTCCGATGTAAAGGCTGTCGGGGATGCTCGCTTCGTAGGGCATCGTGTAGTACTTGCCTGTCGACAGGGAGACAAGGCGCATAGTTGCGGCTTGCGCTGGTCAAGCGCCAGCGCCTTACCTTCCCAGCTGACGGCGCTGAGTTGCACGTCGCCGCCCACGAATACGTGCGTCAGACGGTTGAGCGGCTGCCGATAGTTGTATTTGGCCAGCAGCTCGTGATTGACGAACGTCTGAAGAGTGCGATGCGCACCATCCGAGTATGTACACGGACTAGCAAGGCAAGGAGCACTTCAAAGTGGTCCTGATGCGCTCTGATTCTGTAGTCGAACGGCTGCATGTTGGGCAGGTGCAGTTTGGCCAGCTGCTCCTGACCCCACGCGTTCTGGAAGTACGAGTTGAAGACCACGCGCTTCTGCGACAGTCGGTTGGAGACGGTGAGCAGGATGTCGGAGAGGGGGCCGGCGCCCACTTCGACGTCGGGCCCGGCGGTCAGGTTGATGTCGAAACGGTCGGTGCCGCAGACGAAGCCGCGCACCACGAGCGATTGGCCCGGCTGCAGCTCGGCGTGCTCCAGCCTCGAGAGGTAGGGCGTCGGCTGCAGGCGGCGCCACGTGTCCACGATGAGACAAGAAGAATACGAACTGTGCAAACCCAGGTATTGGCGCGTAAAGGCGACTCTCCCTCAGTAGAAGTCTGCCTCGCTTTCTTCTTACCGCCTTGGAACATGCGCGAAAAGAAGCCCTAAAACCAAACCGTAGAGCTTGCTTATCTCCGCACGGTGTCAACCCAGTATAGTAGGCGAAACCTTTTTTGCTTCGCTCATGGTCTACGGAGTCGATATTCGGGCGCTGGCTACATGGAAAGGGTCAAGTCAGTCGCCCGAGCCTTTGGGGTGTCGGAAGACTGTTCGCGCCGAGTCGCTACTGCAGTCGCCTACGCGAGGAGCGGAGCGGTTGTCGACGCATTCGGCGCTGCCGACAGCAGGGGCGCCGCCGGTAGCGAGCGCGAGCGCGCGCGCGTCTTTACACAACACGACCGTCGGCGCGGCGACGAATGGCGAGTTGGCGCGACATCTGCGACACCCTATGGAGATGCCGCGCACAGCAGCCGCCGCGGCCGACCGGCCAAGGCTTAAACCTTGTAATCGGTCTTCGCCGACTGCGGCGGCGGCGATTTCTGCGCGCATCGTTATGGCCCGTCCCGTCGGACGTGGCGTTCCGAGCCACCTAGTCATACACCTGACTTCTGACGACGAGTTCGAGACGAGTAAAACTGCCGTCCGAATTGTAGCTTTTCAGAAAATGACGATGCATATTGTATACTGCCTGCACTTGGGGGGTATTTGTTGGAGTTGCGGTCGGATAAGTGCTCATTTTTGACTGCAGAATGTGTGTGGACAGAACGTCGCGTCCAGATCAAACAAGCTGCAGGAACACGACTACTCTCTGTACAATGTCAGCGCGATTCCAGCATAACGGACGATAAAACGGCAATGTATATGTACGTAGATACATTTTAGGTCGCAGATCAAACCGATTCGTTCCTATAAAGTCGCGCCGATTCCGGTGGCGCCTCGAGCCGTCGCCGTCTGATCAGAGCTTGGCGCGAAGCAGCGCTTCCTGGGCCGTCGACAGCACGAGCACGCCGTCACGCGACCACAGTCGGCCGCGAATGAACGCCCTGCTCGCCGCTGAAAGATATGTCCACGTGACTGCCGGTGCCGACAGCGACCCGGTGGACGAAACGGCGTCCGTACCGGCGACGGGACTGTCGGTCTCATAGAGATGCCAGTCGTCCATGCGCAGCGACGGCCGGTGGAACCAGATCGAGTGGTCGAGCGACATGGACATGCCTAGGGCGCGACGCGGCGTCGTCACTGACGGAGCGGGCGCAAAGGTGCTCGCAAGCGGCCGACTGGGCTTGAATCCGGCCGCGAAGTGGGGCACGAGCGCCGTGCCGACCATGACGCTGTCCGAGACGTAGGCGGCCACGCACTGGTGCAGGCGGTCGTCGTCGTCTGCGCGTCGACCCCACGGCGCGCTTGACGACCGGCCAATTCGGCACGAACAACATACCGATACGGGCGGCGGACTTGAACCAGGAGAGGGAGCGAGGCGCGCTCGTCTTGACGCCGGCGAACGCCTCCGGGTCGGTGGGCTTCATGTCGAACGTCGACGGCATGTCCGCCAGTCGACGGTCCAAGTGGCGCCTCTGGCGCTCCGACACGCCTTCGGACGCTCTCAGACGTTCGATTACCTCGCTGGAATTCGTCAATTACCGCGTACTTGACTGCTGGGGCCAACGCGAGTCAGCAGCACCTACCGGCCAGTCTCCAGCTCTTCTGGGGGTACAACACTCGGCATCTGGGCCTGATGAACAGCCGAGTCGGTCTCAGCCTGCAGTGGCAAAGGCTACCATGGTCAGCAGAGAGCATCCGTCGACACAACCGAACCTTATGGAAGGAGAGCCCTGCCGTGAAAATGGTCGAGTCGTCCTGAACCGCCTTGACGAACCGAGTGGAAAAGCTGCGGCCGTCTCGAATCTGATCGACGCGGTAAATGATCGGTTTGCCTGGGTCGGCTAAAACGGCATATGATTCGACTTGTGTTGTGTGTGTTCAGGGCGAGACAATTCACCTGCGCGAATAAAGTAACAGTGCAGACTGTGTGGCCGGAGATGGTCGTTGACCGTGCTGGAAGCGGCCATCAGTGCCTGGCCAATGACTTGACCTCCATACACAGCAGAGGTTGGCTCGGAACGCCGGCTACGCATCAGGCGTCTACTCCTAATTAATCGGAGCTCATTTGTTACCATTAGGACCTAATGACTAGGTGGATGCTTTGGAAGACGCCCCCACCGATAGACATCCTTGTCCAACCGTTCGACACTCAACAGAGAGCTGACGAGGTCGTTTTTCTCGGCCGGGAGGACGCCGGTGTCGTCGGCTAAGTCGGACATAACTTTCCGTTCGGTTGAAAACGACGACACGACTGTGGAACGTTTGCGAATTTGGCGAGCGCGCAAATAACGAGAAAGCAACGTAAGCGTAGTGCGCGACTCGTGTTGCTGTTTTAAAAGAGCGACGGTTCGCAAAATGAGAGCCAACATTTTCCAACTCGAAAGCGAGACGTACCGTCTTCATCAAAAAAAGTTTATGCCCGTAGCGTACGACTAAGTCTAAGTCCCGAGGACACAGACAACTGATACAAACTGTCAAAAGCTCAGAAGTAGGCCTACAACACACTCACAGACACTGTAAGACGCAACGGAATCAACGCTTCAGCTTGGACAAATCCAATTTTTCAATGACAATATCGTTCAGCGTCGCGTCCTCGTTGTCGCCGTCGTCGCCGTCGTCCGCTTTGGGACTTCCTGAGAGCACCGTCAGCTTCGGGGGGTCGGAGGTGGTCGGCAGGGGCTCGACTTCGTGATCCGCGCCATCCGCTGAGAGGCGGCGACGCTTGGAGCGTCCGGCCGACCTTCGGAGGTGGCGCTTGACCGCGTGGTACGCGAGCGCGCCGAAGAGCACGAAGCCGGCGACGGTGGCCACGAGCACGACCACTTTGAGAACGGTGTCGACGACGGTGACGAGATCCATCCAGCGCCGATACGCGTCGGTCATGCGCTCGCAGCGCTTGCCCACCCAGTGCTCCCAGCAGAGGCAGACGCCGCCCCTGTACAGGCCGTTCTTGCAGCGAATCAAGTGGCACCGCCGGCCCCTCCACTCCTCCGGGCAGATGCAGCTGAATAGAGGCTTCTCTCAAAATTCTCGCAGCTAGAAGGAGAGAAAACAGCGCATACCGTCGCTCGCGGGAGACGCGAATGACGGCTCCGTCACTCGCAGGGTCGGGAACCAGTCGACGCAGCTCGACCATGCGAGTCTGTCCGCCGTGCTCGCAGCTCGTCGGCTCGTCGCAGTGCTTGCCCGACAGGTGAGGGTGGTGGCATTGGCAGCCGATTCCGACGAGCTTGCCCGCATTCTCTCTTTCGTTGCAGCGATGCAGCTCGCAGAAGGTGCCGTTGAAGCGGCGTTGGTTGCAGTCGCAGTAGTATTGACCGGTCTCGCCGTCGAAGCGCCGGAAGAATTGGTTTTCTGCAAGGAATCTCGCGGAAATTGAATTGGAACGCGACCGGCGGACGCCTCTCGAGTGGCCTTACGGCAAATCGGCTTTTCGCAGTCGGCGCCGGTCCAGTTTGGATCGCAGTCGCATTCGTCGTCGCGCCATTCGCCATGATCGCTGCACATCCGCTTTGTCTCCGCGCGCGCCGCCTCGTTGCCGAGAAAGATCAGCGCAGCGACTAGTGTCGACGCTTGCATGGTCGCCAGTCATGGACAGTCGTCGTCCATTTTTGTTGCAAGCCGTCAGACGACCGGGCTTTGTATTAGGAAGAGCCCAAGTTTCACCGACTGGCCCAGGAGCGTTTCTGTCGGTAGATAGGGTTCAAAAATCACACAGTTCGTTTCGCCGGACAAACGGCAGCCGTCTACCTAATATATACGGGCTAGTGAAGGCGCTATCGATCGGGAGAGCGCGTCTCGTGGGACGCGTACACCGGCCGACGACAAATCCACTCCGCTGCGGTCGTCGACACTGGCTGGCGCCTTCGGAGCCTGTCCGGGCGACTCGACGGTCGGAGCAGCAGCGGAAGAGAGCGGCGGCGAGTGAGCGAGCGAGAAGCGTGGGTAGGACAGGCAGGGCAATTGGCCGCCGGCGCGTCGCACCAACCAAACACACACACACACACACACACACACACACACACACACACACACACACACACACACACACACACACACACACCAGATGCGTCGCTATTGTCACGGGCAGCAGCGGCAGCCGGTCGCGTTGCCAACTGTGCTGAGAGGGACCGCCGCCAGCGAACCGCCAACTAAAAAGGAAACGCCAACAACTCCCTCCACTTTCAGAAAAAAAATCAGTGGAGCGACGCTGAGCCGTCTGTCTGTCACGTCCCGACGGAAGTTCGATGATACATGCGAACGTGCGGCGCGCACGCTTTTGTCAATTTTCTTACTTATCGAGCTGCGTCGGTGTGTAGGCATTTCCGAAACAACGAAGTCGACACAATAGCCGTAGGCGCAGCGCGGGTTTGAAGGAACAAAGGTACCTATGTAGGAATCGATGTATCCTTGACTGTTCAAACGTGACACTCAAACCGTTCTACGGATGCGGACGCGAGCCGGACACAGATTATACACGTTAGTTCGTATGCTACATAGTGCAGAGGGCACACCACAGCAGGCCCATCGCCATTGCCAACAGTTAAACAGTTCGCCAAGCGATGAACTGGCTCCCAAACACAAACAGCAACTACAGTCATTTAGTCACAGTACGCCTTTCTCACACCCGAACCGTGCAGCAGCCCAAAACAAATCCCAATGTGGCAACGTGTGGCAAGTTAAAAGCCACCCATACATGTACATATACACACTGTACATGAAACAACCTACGCGACAACTGACTACGGTATATGCAACGACGCGTAACTCGTACGCATTCTCGACGCCAGATGTATACCAAGAGTATTTCATTCACACACAAGTTGTTTCTAGTAAGCCAAGGTAATTAATTTTTTTCTAGATTAAGCGGAAGAACTAAAGGGCGAGCCATGAAAGTGAAGATAGTGCTGCACGACCGCTGCCACTGCTGGCACAAGGAGTCGCCTGGACGTCTGTGGCGCGCGTCCACGCCGTCGGCGAGCGGCGAGGCGTCGCCGACCGACGTCGACCGCTACACCTCGCCCGTCGAGTCGACGCCGTCAGCGCGGCGCTCCAGCCGCCGACAGCGCTCGGCGCGCCAGCAGAAGGCGTCGTCTTCGGCAGGCGCCGACTCGGCCACTCTGGCGAGCCTCAGCTCGACGGCGACCATCGAGAACTGGCTGTCCAACCACGAGATGGACGGCCGCCTCGAGTGGCACCCTCCGATGGCGATGCCGGCCGACGAGCAACAGCGCAAGGACATCGTCTACCGCCAAATCACCGACGACGTCTTGACAAGGGGGAAGCAGTTGCAGTTCCTGCAAGCCAGTCTCTTCGGCGCGCCCAAATCGAGACAGGTTAGCGCGACGTACTCGCGCGCGCAAGGAGTCTACGCTTCTCTGTGATGCCCATTTAGTCCTGGCTCCGGAAGTGGCACGACAGCGAGAAGGCCCTAGTCGACAAGCTGTGCGCCGACGGAGCGGCGCAGGCGTCCGGAAGCGAAGAAGCCGACGGACCGCTGACGGCGCACACCGCTGTCGACGACGTGGACATGCGCTACTGAACGAAGACATGACTGAACGTGACTCGGCATGCGACTGCTAACAGAGCGCGGTGATAAAGAAAATTGTAAGAAACAACCAACAACGCGCGTCACACACAACACACAGCAGCACCACCACAGTTCATTCGGCGATGGCCAGCGCTTCTTCGTCAGCGCTATCGTTTTCGGCCGCGGTGACGACGGCCGCCTGCGGTTTGTTGTCGCCCTGCCGAAGCCTTTTCTTCCTCTGCTTCCTCTGCTGGCGTTTGGCCGCCTTACTCGGACGGCCGTCGGCACGTTGAGGCAAAGCGGCGGCGTCGGCGCTCGGCTGCGTCGGCGGCGCCCTGCTGCCGTAGATGTCGGGCGGGTTCCTCTCTACGAAAGGATTCATTACCGTAATCGACACCGTCATCACAACGGCGGCGTAGATTACCGGTTCAACAGTTTGAATCGACGTACCGTCGGACGGCGGGAAGGTGGCGGGAGCGCGCGAGCGGACGCGGTGCCAGACGAGCAGCGCGGCGTCGTCGACGCCCGCGAACCGCCGGCGCTCGTCCACCCCGTCCGCCTTGAACGGCCGCTGGCCCTTCAGGTCGTAGTCCGACTCCAGGTTCGCCACGCAACTAAACCCTCTGCGTCCGACCATAGGAGCTTGTCCCGAACCACTTAAGTGCACCTCTGGACGGAGGCGCTCTGCGGGAGCACGCTGAGCTTCGTGTCGGCCGCGTGGTGCAGTCCCGACGACGACGATCGACGCAGCAGATAGTGGCCTTCCGGCAGCCTGACAACGACGCCGCGCCTTTGTCGACGACGATTACTAACCACACCGCAGCAGGCACTCACGCCAAAATCATCTTCAGCACGTCGGCCAGCAATCTCTCCTTGTCCAGTACGCTAAAAGCCGGCTGTGTGTGACTACGCGAAACGACGCTGCTGCCAGATGGCGGCTTACAGTTGCTGACGTTCCGGCGTCATGGTGGCCGCTAGCCAGTGGGACCGCTGGAGCCGCTCGACGCCCAAAATGTCGCCGGTGACGGCGTGCAGGCGGACGACGAGGTGGCGGTCGGAGTCCTTGAGCGACATCGTCCAGTAGTGGGCCAGCCACTCCTCGTCCGTCATCCTCTGGAATTGGGAGCTCGCACTAAGCCACGCTCGCTCGTGCCAAGAAGCCCCACCTCGGCGCCGTGTTCGGGGAAGCGCTCGAGTTTCGGCAGCATACTGACGACGGTCATGTGCAGCCGACGGTCCTCGCCCACGCCCTTCGTCAGGCCGTCGCTGTTCGAGCGCACCAGCAGCTGCCACTCTCCCAGTTTCCACTGCGAGTAGCGGCGCTGTCTCGACTCGTCGGCCGCGCTGCCCTCCGCTCCCCCCGCATAGTCGGCCGCCGACTCGAGCGCACACTTCGGCCGTTGAGGCGAGTCGACGTCGGCAGACGGCGGCGGCGGAGTGGCGGTGTCGGCTGACGGAGCCATACTCCTCATGATCTGCTCCATGACGTTCACAGCCTTCTTGGCGGCCGCCCCGTCGTCAGCGCCGTCGTCGGCGGCGGCGCACCGTTTGCGGCTCAGCGGCGGCGGCGAGTGCAGCGCTGCGTCCTTACGGGCAGCGACGGCCGGCTCGGTCTCCCGTTTGCGCCGCAGTCGCGGACTCTGGCGCACGCTGAACGTCAAGTGCTCGCGGTACACACGTCGCTGTGCACGTACAAGACGCTTACGCGGGAGAGTCGACGGGAGCAGCCGAAGTTTCCGCCGACGCCGCGCCGGGGACGGAGGGCGCCAGCACCTCCTTCTCCGCGCACTCTTCATCGATCGTCAGCGGCTGATCCTCTTCCTCAATTGCTGCCGGCTGCCTCAAACGACACGATAAACGGTTCCGTGCTGCACTGTGCAGTCTACTGACCGCGGTGCAGTTTACTTCGAAGGTGCAACTCGGTCCGCCAAAGCAGGCTTCGGCGAAAGCTGCGCCGCCGCCGCCGGCGGTGGGCCGGACGACGACGGCGACTTGAGGACGCCAAAAGCCTCGACCGAATCCAAAGCGCTGCCGCTCGGCTCGGCAAAAGGCTCGTCGTCGTCAACTTCTGCAGGCTGCTCCGTCGTCGTCGTCGTCGCGGTGCCGGACCACGCGTGCGCTTTGGCCAAATTGAACTTCTTGTTGATGACCTTCGCCTTCAGGGCGTACTTGAAGAAGGTCCAATGCCGCTGCGAGGGCGTTTGGAAGCGCGCGGCCAATGGCTTCATGAGGAAGACGACCGTCTGTAGGCGGTCTAAAAGCGCGATTCCCTTTTGTGGGGCATTTGAAAACGCGGCCGGTGGGCTGCTGAAAAAGACGAACGCACTGTCGGCGAACTGGGTGCGCACGCAGAGCGGGATGTCGGTGAGGTGGCAGCTGCGGCCGTAGCTGAAGTCGGAGAGGAGGAGGCGGAGCGTGGAGGCGCTCGCGACCACGCGGCAGGCGTACTTCTTCGCCAGACGCGCCGCCGCCTCGTCCGCTTCGACACCGCTCTGCAAATCAAAAACGTGACGACGTCACCCCGGCGTGTCGACATGGCCGAAAAGACGAACGGCGGAGACGGCCATGAAGGGGTACTTGGACTCGACGTCGGCTAGGCGCGTCGACACCTGACTGCGACGCTTCTCGTCCGGAAAGTTGATGCGAGGCAGCGTGCCCTGTAAGCAACGAACGGAGCTGTGGACGACAGGCAAGCTGTCGGTGCCTGCCGACACCGACCAGTTCCAGCAGACGCGACTGGATCTCCAGCTTGGGCTGTCTCAGCGCAGACGCTGTCGGAGGCGCTCTCAGCAGAATCTCAACTACGTCTTTGTCGCGTTGGTCGCCAAAGAAGGCCGCTGACAACACTGACGACATTTGCTGCGCCTTTTGGACGTTGCGACGCTAAACGTGCGACTGGTGTTGAGACTTGTGAACTCGAAAAAACTGCGAAACGACAAGCCGTACAAATGTAAAGTCTTTCCAAGTTTTCTTCAGGTTGGCGGGAAAGTCCGCCTTGCCTCTCTGAATGGAAAGCTCGACTTTGTTCCGCACGAACGCTTGGAACGCCTCGCGTTCCGGTTTAAGCTGGGCGACCATTTCCTGCAACCGATTCTTGCTGTCGTCGTCAGCCACGAGGGGGGGGGGCGAGAGACGAACCGCGAACTCGGCGCCCTGTCCCCTGTGTCGGAACTTGCCGGCGTTGGCGAGACTCAGAGACATGGCGACGAAGCGGCGCTGGGAGTCGCGGTCGAGCACCGAGTAGCGGCAGGGATAGAGCGCGTTCGACGTCCACGGCTGCTGGCCCTTGGGCACGACCGAGGCGTCGCCTGCCGCAGACGCGCCCCAGCTCGCCTGGCTCAGCTCGCGCGCCTGCTTGCTCAGCTCCTTGCGAAGAATCTTCTTCGCCTCGGAGCTGAAGCCAAACAAAGTCACAACTGCGCGATTGACAGACAGACAGACAGACAGGAGCAGAATCGCCCTCACATGGATATTTCTTGCACTGCGGCCAGATCCCTCGCCTGCCGCCACAGTTCGGGCTTGTTCTTCGACGCGTCTTCAGCGCGGGACGCTGCAGCCACGTTTGCCGAAACTCTAGGCGCCGTATTTCTGGTTTGGGAAGAACCGGCTCTGTCGTCCGTCGAGCAAGAAGGTCCGCCGCCGTCTGCGCTCGTGTCAGCGGTAGCGGGCTCATCTTGCGGCTTCCGAACCCACAATGGCGTTTTTGTCACGCCCGCATAGATGTCGAAGCGATGCGTCTCATAGAGTTCGCGCGCGTGCTCAAGGTGGCACTTGAAGCAGGTGACGACGCTGTGCTTCTCCCACAGACTGCGGTCATCTGTAGACTCCAAAACACAAATGTCGTCCTCAGCTGCCCACACGGCCATATTTCTTTTGGGAGTTGCCGGGGTTTCAGCGAAAAACGAATGAAATTTTTTTTTTGAAAGTTTTCGAATTGCGATTTTATAACACGGTACCACGCCACGAGTACCGTGAATTTTCATTCCGAGTTGTCGACTGCACTTTGGAACAATTTTTTTTGTAGCTTGCTGTGCTCGACAAAGTTTACAAGGCTGCTAGTGGTAAATGCCCTCGGGTCATGGTCGAATTGGCGGTTTCGTCGGCGAACGCAGCCGACTTTTGGCAGGAGAAGGTGCCCGTTCACCACGGAACGAGGTTCGTCTTCTAACTTCTGAAAGTGAGCATTCTTGTCTTTTCATTCTCTCGTTGTCGCTTCAGAGAGTTGGAAGTGCTGGTCAAGTTTCAAACGGTTCGGCTGTCGCGCGGCGAAGCTGCCAAGGTGCTCTTCGGCACACTCTCCCCCCCCCCCCTCCCATCCGGTTTGACGGCGCTCATTTTTTTGAGGAATTTCGCATTTGGTTGTCGTGCGAAGAGGAGCACACCTTTCTCTACAAGACGACCGTCACTTCTGACACTTACGAGCGCCTGGTGCGCTACGAGCGACTCGCGACGCCCTTCAGCTCCTTTCCCGCCTTCGTGCACCGCCTCATACGCGCAGCCTCCGACGCCTCAACCAGCGCCGGCGACGGGCCGCCCCAGGATCGGTCCGTGTCGCCTTGCGTCATCACCTTCGCTGGCCGACGCGGGAGTTCGCGTTCAGGTTCATGGTGAACATCCTGTCGCGAGGCGGCGGCGGCGGGGGCGCAGCGGCGGCTGGCGCCGGCTCCCCGTCTCCCCAGGGCCCGCCTTCCGAGATCGAGCTGCTGATCTCGGCGCGTCAGAGCGACTCGGTCGTCCAGTCGAAGCGCCTGAGTCTCGCATTCTCTTGGGCTTCCAAGGACGAGCTCATCCAACATCTGGCCTCGGCTCTCCAGCACGTTAAGGTACATGCATGCCCCCTTCGCCTTGCTGATGTCATGCATCGAGTCGTCGGCTCGCGTCTCTGCAGCACGATAAGCAGTCGCTGCAAGCGAGGCAGCATCAGCTGGAGGCAGAGCTGCAAGTGCACCGCGGCAAAATAAACGACGTTGGTTCGGTTAAGATCACGCGTTCGCTGACAATTGAACTCGCATCCTTTTTAGTTGCAAGAGAGCCGCAAGTGGCAACAACAGCAGCTGGAGCTCATGCAGAGTATGCTGCAGTCGTCGCAGAGCATCCAGGTCAGCTCCACTCCAGGGGCGCGTGTACGACCCACAGCCTTTGGCGATTCAGGGCCACTACGAGCTGCTGCTGAAGGAGCGCTTGAGTCGGCGCTCCTCCACGTCCTCCTCTCCGTCCAGGGGCAACCGCCAGCGGCGCGCCGACAGCGAGTGCGACACCGACGACGCGTTTCGACGGCTCGGCGGCGGCGGCGTCGGCACCGACGCAGCCCAGTCGACCGCCGCCATCACCCTGTCCGGTCGACTCTCCTCGGCCCAAAGGACGTACGAACCGCTAGCGACGGCCGTCGTCACTGCGAAGCCGTCGGTGCCGACGACGGAGAAGCGGCGCGTCGAGGACGACGGCTCGCCCACTGCGGAGGCGAAGAGGCCCAAGGCGGAGCCGCTTGGGGACATAGGCGTCGAAGAGGGGACGGACGAACGATTCTCTTCTCTCGTTCGACACCACGACGAGGTGGCACCGGTTGGTGGGGCGCGCCTGGTTTGCGCTGTCGACTCGGCTATATCCAAAAGCACGTCTAGGTTGGACTGTGTCGCGAGGAGGTCGACGCGGTCGAGTCTTTCGGATTCTTGTCGGCGCACTCGCCAGACGCCGTGGCTTCCGCGTTGGGCGGTGCGTTGCTCTACAGTGCCGATTCGAAGGGCAGCGATTCGAATTTGTTCGGCGGCGTTCAGGTGGAGTCGGCGCCGACCTCTTGGAGCCGCAGTCGCCGATCGCGGGCGTCGACCTCAAGTTCCAGTGCGTCGCCTGCGCCGGCCTCACCGTCAACTCGCAGGCGGATCTGCGCGCCCATTTCGAAGAGGCGCATTTGCAACACCTTGGCGGTGCGCCTACTTGTCAGTGGCGAGTCTGTTTATGCCATTGAGCGGTACAAAACATTTCCCAGCTGGCGAGCCCGCCGCCGAGCTGGCCTGTCCGTTCGACAGCTGCCCCTCGGCCCGTTCCTGCGTGTTCTATACAAGTGTGGACGGCCTCGTGACGCACATGGCGACGGTGCACGTGGCCCGGGTCTTCGTCTGCCAGTTCTGCACCAAGGTCGGAAGGACCATGCACGCGCTGCGCGTCCACGTCCGCAGCCACACGGGAGGCGAGCGAGCTTCCGTTCCGGTTTTCACCGGTCGACACCAGCTTTCCACGCAGCGAAATCTTTGCAGAGCGCCCGTTCAACTGCTCGGTGTGCAGTCGCTCCTTCGCCGACCCTAGCAGTCAGCGCCGACACGAGCGCGTGCACACGGGCGCGCGGCCCTACCACTGCCCGCTCTGCGGCAAGCCCATCGCCAGGAAGGACAACGTGCGCGTGCACCTGCGCAGCCATCTGCGCGACCGGCCCGCCGAGGCGGCGGCCGCCCTCGCCGCAATGACCGGCGGCTCCGCCTCGGGCGCCGGCGCCTACGGCAACGAGGATGACGTCATTGCCGCCAACTTTTGATCCCAGCCGATCCGGCCATTCAAGCGCGTGGTGCCCCTCTCCAAACAGCACACATCAGATGCGTATGCGTCGCACTTCACTCTGCGCACACTCGTCCAACTGTGGGTATTGGCCACTCGCTCTATAATCGCGATTTGATTTCCGAAGTGTCGGCTTCGCCGAGCGTGCCGTCTTCGAGCAACTTGTCCACGTCCGTTGCTGAGTAGCCGAGCTCGTCCATAATTGTCCTTGTGTGCTGACCGATGGCTGGGCGCTCGCCTGCTGTCGCCGGCGTCCGACTCAGCTGGGGGGCGGGCGCCGGCTCGGTGACGCCCAACTGGGCGTCGTAGACGAAGCTGTTGCGGGCGACGTGCTGTGGGTGCCGGCTGACCTCTTGGAGCGTCAGCACCGGCGTCACGCAAGCGTCGGTGCCTGAGAAGCGTGCCTGCTGCTCCTGGAAGCCAAGACGAACCGGGTCCTCCTACCCTCGAAAATGGCCGTCCACTCGTCTCGCGTCTTGGCGCGCACGCGCTCGGCGATGTCGCGTCGCCACCTGGCGCTCGCTTGGAACAGGCTGGTCGTCACGTCGACCGGGTCGATGTCGAATCCCAGCTCTGAATGTTAAGCAACGCTCTCGGCGTTCAGTCCGTCACCGCCCACTTTGCAGGAAGACGGCGTGGAACTTCTGCTCCAGCGCGCCCACGGCGATGTACCGGCCGTCCTTGGTCTCGTACGTGTCGTAGATGGGACTGCCGCCGTCGAGCGCGTTCTCACCCTTCGGCTGCGACCAGAACGCGTCCTTTTGGGAGGCGAACTCGAAGCTGCCGACGTAGGCGGCGCCTTCAGACTGAAGTGGGAGCCGAACGGCAGGTTTCACGATGGGCGGCGGAGAGCTGACGAAGTCCAACCAACCAACCATGCTGGCGTCTACGACTTGACCCCGTCCGCTTTTCTGGCGCTCTTGCAAAGCGGCGAGAATTCCAAAGGCGCACATCAAGCCGCCGCCCGCAAAGTCGGCGACGAGGTTCAGTGGGGCGTGCGGCCTCTGACCGGCTCGGCCCATCATCGACAGCAAACCTGAATCAGTTCGAACCGTCGCCCGTAAACCGGGTTTCACGCGCCGACTACCGACCGGACATGGCGACGTAGTTGATATCGTGGCCGGCCATCTGCGACCAAGGGCCGGTCTGGCCGAAGCCGGAAATCCGCGCGAATACCAGGCCGGGATTCGACTTCATCAGGTCGCCAGGACCCAGCTTCAGTTTCTCCAGCACACCTTAAACTCGTGCCTACACTGGCTGACTAGAGACGCGTGCACGCGGGAACCTGGTCGAAAGGGGTCGATGAGGACGTCGGCTCGTTGCGCCAGCTTCCTGACGACCTCGAGGCCGCGCACGCTCTTGACGTCGACGCAGATGGAGCGCTTGCCGCGGCAGAGGCGGTCCTCGGCCCAGGTCCAGGCGCCCGGACGGTCGACCCTGTCGACGGCGGCGCCGAAGTCGGCGAGCAGCGTGCCGCAGAAAGGCACGGGCGCCAGGCCCGAGAACTCCAGCACCCTCAGCCCCTTCAGCGGACCCGACATCCTGGCGTGAACAATTTCTCGCCAGAACTTGAGACTAGGCTGGAAACGTAGCCGACTGCTGCGACCCTCCCAGGTAAAACGCACTCAGTATAGAGGCACTACGTAGAGAAAGATAAGAAATTGCCAGTCTTGTTGTCGACAAGGTAGAAAAACCAAAAGCAGGAGGGACCGACGCAGGACGAGTCTCAATAACCGTTTGCAAGCAGCGCAACTCCCATGAGACGAACTTGCTCGAATGCCCATATATTCCTTCCTCTCCCTCCTCCAAGGCAGAGGCAGCAGACATGAAAGCACCGTCAGCAACAAGCGCCATAAAATCCGGATCACAGCGCATTTCACAACAGCGCGTGTACAATCAGCCGTCGGAGGGGGCGTCGTCTTCGTCGTCCCCACCGACGGCGCGGTTCTTGTTGAGCGGGTTGTCCGGGCAGCGCGCCCACTCCTTGCGCAGCATCTGCTTGAGCTGCGACAGGCGGGAAGAGGGGTTCTCGGCCTTGAGCTGCGCCAAGCGGCGGTCCTCAAACGCCTGGTAGGCGGCGCGCTGCCGCTTCTCCGGCTTCGCGTCCAGCTCCTCGCTCGGCTTCTTGCTGCTGCAAACGACTCGGCGCCGTCGCTCTCTCCGAGTCCTCGTCGATCGCCACCTCCCCCACGGACCTGAGCACCCGAATCGCCTGGTCGACCGTCGACGCGCCGTCCAGGTCCAGCTGTCGGTTGAGATTCTCCTCTATGGGCGCCTCGTCGTCCACGACGACCAGGCGAGTTCTCGCTTCTAGAGAGGGCGGGGTGAGTCGACTGCAGTGTAGGACAATTAATTGGTGGAGTAACTACTCTGTTGTTCCTCCCGTTCCCTCTCCTGAGCCACTCTCGCTCGCTCCTGCTGCTCGAGAATAACAGCCTGCGTGACTCGGGGTGCCGACTGAGCCGCAGCCGTCGCGCTAGCGCCACCGATTTTCTCCAACTCGTCGGCAGCGGCCACCTTGTTCGCCTGCTTCCTCTCGACCGCTTCCACTTTCTTCCGCTCCCTCTCTTCCTGAGGCGAAGAGGAAGGGGCACAATAGCGAGCGCAAAAAAAGCTGAAGAGCGCAGACTGACTGACTTTGCGCTGGAGCTTGCGGTTGACGTGCTTGTCGCTGTCGGCCCAGCTGGCGTCCTCCTCCTCTCGGAGCTTCTTCTCGGCCTCGACCTTGCGCTGCTCGTCCTTGCGCACCTTGGCCGCCGCCGACTTAGAATTCATACCCGTGAACTTCTTCGGCATGCTGTCGTGGCTTGCGTGTCGACTTCGTTGAAACCGTTCTGTGCTTGGCGGTTCAATCAATCCCACGCGTTCGGCAGCCCTGCGAAACTCGCTGTCTTTGAAACGGGAACTCCCCTAAACCACAGCCATTTTGCGTGAAACAATTTTTCTTGAAGCGTAATACCGTAATCATGATCGTACCGTAACATTACTGTTTTTGAGCAGCCAGTGACCGTTGATATTTTTGAATCGAACATTCTAGAAAGGGGTGTGGCCTTACAGACTCCGCCACTTCTAGCGCTCTCTAGTTCATAGAACATTCTGGAACTTCCGCCATTTTGTCGAGTTACCTCGCTCATTGGTGAATCTCTGACAGACGAGCCAATCGGCACCTCTTGACTCATGCCCCGCTTGGCGTTTTGGCGCGTCGATTCATTTTAGCAGCGTTTCGTTCGTGGATTCTCATGGTTTCGTATTAGGTCCTTTTGCTAGGTTTTCTCGAAATTTTTCGAATTTCGTCGTCAAGCAAGATGCCCGAAGTCTCCGAGATGGACGCTGCGGCGGCGACGTCGGCCAGCGAGGCCGAGACCTACGCCTTCCAGGCGGAGATCGCGCAGTTGATGTCGCTGATCATCAACACCTTTTACAGCAACAAAGAGATCTTCCTCCGCGAGTTGATCAGCAACTGCAGCGACGTAAGCCACCGTCACGCAGCCATCGCTAGAACTCGTTCCCACGCAAGAACGCTTTGCAGGCGCTGGACAAGATTCGCTACCAGGCGCTCACCGACCCCGAGCAGCTGGAGCCCTGCAAGGAGCTCTACATCAAGCTCGTGCCCAACAAGGAGGACGGCACGCTCACCATCATCGACACCGGCGTGGGCATGACCAAGGCCGACCTCATCAACAACCTCGGCACCATCGCGCGCTCTGGCACCAAGGCGTTCATGGAGGCTCTTCAGGTTCGCCGAGATTTCGCCTCTGTCTGTGGAGTGTCGACACCGCCGCGTTGCGTTGTAGGCGGGCGCCGACATCTCGATGATCGGCCAGTTCGGCGTCGGCTTCTACTCGGCGTACCTTGTCAGCGACAAGGTGACCGTCGTGTCGAAGCAGAACGACGACGAGTGCCACGTCTGGGAGAGCTCCGCCGGCGGCTCCTTCACCATCAAACAAGTCGACGGTGCGCGCGCTCGTCTCCCTCTACTCACACGGCTCGTGTCGACTTGTTCATCCATCCGTTGCAGACCCCGACGTGCCGCGCGGCACCAAGATCACGCTGAAGCTGAAGGAGGATCAGACGGAGTACCTGGAGGAGCGGCGTCTGAAGGAGATCGTTAAGAAGCACTCCCAGTTCATCGGCTACCCCATCAAGCTGGTGACGGAGAAGGAGCGCGACAAGGAGGTGTCCGATGACGAGGACGAGGAGGCCGAGAAGAAGGAGGAGGGCGAGGAGAAGGAGGAGGGCAAGGTCGAGGACGTCGGCTCCGACGAGGACGAGGACAAGAAGGACAAGGACAAGAAGAAGAAGAAGACCATCAAGGCGAGAACCCCCACTGATGACGTCATCTGCCTCATCTTACCCGATCCATTCTCTTGCAGGAGAAGTACCACGAAGACGAAGAGCTGAACAAGACCAAGCCCCTCTGGACCCGCAACCCCGACGACATCAGCAACGAGGAGTACGCCGAGGTGCGTGCTCTTGTCCGCTCTGTTAGGCTCTCGTGTGCTGCGTCCTGGTCGTGATGACTTTCTTTCGGGGCTGAACGTGCGTGATGCCAACCTTTCCCAATGTGTCTGAGCCGGTCTCAATGTTAGTGCGCGAGTCGCTACTCTGGGGCCCTTCTCATCCTCTGTTCCCTCTTTCAGTTCTACAAGTCGATCAGCAACGACTGGGAGGACCACCTCGCCGTCAAGCACTTCTCCGTCGAGGGCCAGCTTGAGTTCCGGTGAGTTCTCCCTCGCTCTGCTCCCTGTTTGGCTCTGTCGGGTGCCGACGCGTTTGGTTGCTTGCAGGGCGCTGCTGTTCGCGCCGCAACGCGCCCCCTTCGACCTGTTCGAGAACCGCAAGCAGAAGAACGCGATCAAGCTCTACGTCCGCCGCGTCTTCATCATGGAGAACTGCGAGGAGCTCATGCCCGAGTACCTCAACTTCATCAAGGTGATTTGCCGGCGTCCTATTAACTGGCCACGGCCGTTAAGTCTTTTTTTGCAGGGCGTGGTGGACAGCGAGGACCTGCCGTTGAACATCAGCCGTGAGATGCTGCAGCAGTCCAAGATCCTCAAGGTGATCCGTAAGAACCTCGTGAAGAAATGCATGGAGCTGTTCGACGAGATCGCCGAGGACAAGGACAACTTCAAGAAGTTCTACGACCAGTTCGGCAAGAACATGAAGGTCTGTCGAAAAGGATGCGCCGACAGGATTCGCTCAGCTAGTCGCCGAATATTTTAGCTAGGCATCCACGAGGACTCGGTGAACCGCAAGAAGCTGGCCGAATTCCTCCGCTACCACACGTCGGCGTCGGGAGACGAGGCGTGCGGCCTCAAGGACTACGTCGGTCGCATGAAGGAGGGCCAGGTTTGCAAGCTTCTGCGCACGCACGCACACACTGGTGACCCGCTTGCAGCAGCACATCTACTTCATCACGGGCGAGAGCCGGGACGCGGTCAGTAACTCGTCCTTCGTCGAGCAGGTCAAGAAGAGGGGCTTCGAGGTCGTCTACATGACCGACCCCATCGACGAGTACTGCGTCCAGCAGCTCAAGGGTCGGTTCGCGACCTGCTGGTCACAGAGAGCGAGGCCTAAATGGTGCCGCTTATAGAGTACGACGGCAAGAAGCTGGTCTCGGTGACGAAGGAGGGTCTGGAGCTGCCCGAGGACGAGGAGGCCAAGAAGAAGCTGGAGGAGGACAAGACCAAGTACGAGACCCTCTGCAAGGTCATGAAGGACATCCTCGACAAGCGCGTCGAGAAGGTGCGCACGCGCCTCCTGTATGCAGTATGCACAGTGTAAAGTCGCATTGATTATTTTAGGTGACGGTGAGCAACCGTCTGGTCTCCTCTCCCTGCTGCGTGGTGACGTCCGAGTACGGCTGGTCGGCGAACATGGAGCGGATCATGAAGGCGCAGGCGCTGCGCGACTCCTCCACCATGGGCTACATGGCGGCGAAGAAGCACCTCGAGATCAACCCCGACCACTCGGTGATCCAGCAGCTGCGGGAGCGCGTCGAGGCGGACAAGAACGACAAGACGGTCAAGGACCTCGTCTCCCTCCTCTTCGAGACCTGCCTCATGTCGAGCGGCTTCTCGCTCGAGGAGCCGCAGACGCACGCGCAGCGCATCTACCGCATGGTCAAGCTCGGCTTGGGTGAGTGAGAGCGATTCGCTAGCCGTGGTCGGCAGTGCTTTGACAGACGCCCACCGACGCGTAGGCATCGACGAGGACGACGAGCTGCCCGGCACGTCGGAGACGGGCGCCGGCGACACGACCGACATGCCGCCCCTCGAGGAGGCCGAGGACGACAAGAACCGCATGGAGGAAGTCGACTGAGCCGTCCAGTCAACTCCGCCGCCCTCTTCTACCCACAACCCCTCCTGACGAACGCTGCTCCCCCCCCCCCACCCAGCCCCAATCCCCCATTCTCCCACCCGCTGTTCGCGTTTTGAGAGACTGGTCGCTAGTTTTTCCTTTGAAGAACCATGTTTGTTGAACTGGTTGCTGCACCCACACAAAGAGCCACATCGTACGTACAAGAGGGCACGCACTGCCGTACAGTTCTGTATGTCGTTACTGTAAGAGATTCTTGTTTCGTTTCAATACGATGTTGGTTGCACAACCTATATAAGGTACGTACTTGCAAACAAGTGAAAATGTTGAACCTCAAACAGCTATATGTTCCATTCTTATTTTCCGTTAGTGACCACAGAAACAGCGCACGGGTTTCGCGACGAAACTTTCGTCCTAGTGCGAGCGAGACGATGACATTCACAACCCGCCTTCAAGGCGGGCGAACGGCTTCGACGTCGGTCGGTCAGAGGCGGCGCAGCTCGAGGCGGATTTGGCCGATCCGATTCCGCAGGTTGGCGAAGTTGGGCCGCTGTCGACCGTCGGCGTGCCAGCAAGTGGCCATCAGCTCGGCGACCTGCTTCGGCATGCCCTCGGGCGGCGCCAGTCGTCTGTCGGCGTGCTGTATGTCGGCCTTGACTTGGACGTTCGATCGGCCCTTGTAGGGTTCTCCGCCGTCGGCGAAGATCTCCCACAGGAGAATGCCGAAGCTCCAGACGTCGCTCTTGTGCGAGAAGTTGGTGGGGTCGCGCAGCACCTCGGGCGAGAGCCACTTGATGGGCAGCTTGAGCTGCTCGCGGCGCTGGTGCCCGCCGACGGTCGACAGCTGCGAGAGGCCAAAGTCGGAGATCTTCACCTCGTTCTTCTTGCCGAGCAGGCAGTTGCGCGCCGCGACGTCGCGGTGTACGACGCCGTTGTCCTCGAGGTAGCGCAGGCCGCTCGCCGCCTCGGCGGCGCAGCGCAGTCGCTCGTCCAGGGTGCTGATCTTGCGCTGGCGCAAGACGGAGAGCAGGGAGCCGTTGGCGCACAACTCCATGACGATCATCAGGGGGTTGATGACGACGCCGATGACGCTGACGATGTGCTCGTGCCGGAGGTCACGCATGATGCGTGCCTCGGAGGCGAACTTGTTGCGCTGCTCCTTGCTGACGCCCTCCTCGAAGGAACGCAGCGTCTTGACGGCGCACGAGATGTAGCGCAGACTGCGCGTCGTCCGACTCAGCTCGCTGTCCTTGCTCAGGCGCAGCTTGCCCTCGTAGACGTCGCCGTAGGCGCCGGAGCCTAGTCGCTTGCCCATCTTGATCTGGTCCTCGCAGAGCTGCCACTCCTGCCGGCTGATGTGCTGCTTAAGGCGCGCCCCCTTGTTCGTCACAGCCGAGCCGCGCAGTCGGTAGTAGTCGAGCAGCGCAGGGATGCTGCCGAAGCGCCGGCCCTTGAACAGGCGCCAGCCCTCCTTCTCCGTCGCCTTGTCGGCCGGCAGCCGAGTGATGAGGATGTGCTCGATGTGCGCGGGCCCCATGACGCTGATGACGTAGCGCTTCTCCGCCTTGTGCTCCGACTCGCGCACCAGGAAGTCGCCCGGCGTCTGCAGCAGCAGCTCCATGTCTTGGCGAGGCATCAGTCCGTGGTAGTACGGCGTCGTCTCGATGTTTTCGAATTCGCTCAGCGCCGCTCTGGGCGCTGGCGGCGAGCCCGTCCGCCGCGGAGCCGAGGCGTCGGCGGTGGCGCCGCTCGTGGCGCGCCGCTCCTGCGCCGACTTGGTGATCCGACGCCCTCTCTCGGCCAACTTCTTGATCGGCACGATTTCCGTCACGACGCTGCCCTTCGTCCGGCCGCCCCTCGTGCCGCTGCGTCGAGTCGGCTGCGCGCCCTGGCGCTTCACGTTTGCCGATGCCGGTCGGCGTCGAGTCGCTCTAGCAGCGTTGGCGCCACTCGTCGTCGGCTCGACGGACGACGCTCGCGTTTTCGTAGCCGCCGTTAGCGCCGACGCTGACGACTGCGCGGCCGTGGTCGGCTGTGCTGTGGTCGGCGGCTGCTCTTTGTCCAAATCCTTTTTTTTCATCTCTCCCTCTAGTTGCAAAAAATCAAAAAGAAGCACTGATTCCTTTGTAGTAAGTTAAGTGACCAGTATGAAACGCTGTTTCGCTTTTCAGCGTCAACCTGCTTCTCCCAGCTTGAATGCGCATAGCATGCATATAGCTTGAACGTAGCTGCGTGTACACTTGTATGATGTACGTACGTGCTTGTCCTTCTCAATCCTTTCGAGTGACGGCGCGCCATCCGCCAACTTCTCATATCGAACACGAAGTATTGACAAAGACCAAGGTACGAAGCACATCACTGTCCTCCCAGCCTCTCAACTTGACGAAAGCTGCTGAGCCTTTCTTTCCGAGCGGTTCACGCTGCTCTATCCCGAACTTTGATTTCCTTCTCGCCATAGCAGTTGCGTTCTTCTGCACAAGCAGGTGCAACCGTGCAATTCCAATTCCTCCCGACGCATGGCTTTGCCGATTCGAAACGAATCTGTTGTCGCAGCAGCCAGTCGCTTTCAGAGCTGGTCGCGACAATCGACGACGCAAGTCAAGCTGGTGACAAGCCGATGATTGGCTATTCTCACGTCGTCAGTCCAGCCAGGCTGATGTGCTCCAGGGCGCAGGTGAATTCGCGTTGCGGTCTCTGACCCATTCGAGTTAATAGAATAATTACTGCCGAATGCGCTTTGCTCGCCGCGACCGTGTCGTCCTGCGCCGTCGTCTCTCGACGCTGCGGGCGAATGGAGAAAGAAGCCGCTTCGACAAGGCCGAAGCGCAAGCCCGCGGCTGGCGTCAACCAACTCGGCGGCGTCTTCGTCAACGGCCGTCCCCTGCCGACGGTGATCCGCTCCCAAATCGTCAGTCTCGCTCGACAGGGCGTTCGACCCTGCGAGATCTCGAGACGACTACTAGTGTCTCACGGATGCGTCAGGTCGGGCACCGTAACGTCTGTTTTCGATGCACAATTATGTATGATGTCGGCCGACGGAGTTGCAGCAAGATCCTCAGCCGTTACCAGCGGACGGGCAGCGCGACGCACAGCAACAGAGCCGCCTTTAAGAAGTCCGCTCGACCAGACACCGTACGTTTCCAGCGTCGTCCGCAAATGGCGACGCCAAGCGCTGCAATTCCATTCAGCTGTCGGCACTGGTAGTCGGTAAGATTCGACAGCTGTACGACGAGGACCCGGGCCGGAGTGCTGACGACATACTTCGACTTCTCGTCTACTACAGAGTCTACGACGCAGACCGGACGCCGAGCCGAGACGTCATCGCCGCCTGCATGCGTCGCTGCCCGTCTAGCTCGCACCCAGTGTCCACGCCGTCTTTAGTCAAGCCGAAGGCAATACGAGCGGCGAACACTTGACAGTTTCGGAGTAATATGGTCACACGCTGTCATTTTCCCGTGTTTCTTCTCTGTCAGTTCCTCTCACGCCAAGGCCAACGTTTCCGAAGTAGACTACGCCTTTTCTTTGCACTCGTGTCTGAACGGGCGCCGAAACCGGTCTTGACGCAAGTCCGCCGAGTCGACACTCACTGAAGGCGCTTCTTCTTTTTGGACGATGAGCCGTAGGAGTGCAGGCTGCTTCCTTGCGCGCTATCGGCGCTCGGCCCGTCAGAGTCGGACGAGCTGGAGGAGGAGGAAGAGGAGGAGCCGCTGCTGCTGCTGTCGACCTCCCACCGGGTTTCCGAGGCCGGCGCGCGCTCGGCCTCGTCGCAGATGGCCGCGCATTCGGGCCGCGCTCTCTGCAGCGCCGGCGCGCGTTCCCACGTCATCCGCCTCCGCCCGGCCACGCACCTTGAGACGGCGATACCAGCTGGCCGCCAGCTTCGGTCTTCCCTTCTTCGTGCGGCGCCAGACGGTCGGCAAATTGGTGGGAGAGCAAAAGTTCTGCGTCACGGCCACGGTCTCGTCGAGATTGAGCACCACGTGCCACCAGCCGCTCGGCACGAACATCGTCTCGCCGGCGCGCTGCACCGCTTCAATCTGGAATGACAGGAGTAAAGATTGGCGATAGACGAGCGGCCGCCTTACGGGTTTGTAGTCGGCGGGCCAGTCGGCGGTCCGGGTCCTGGGGTGGACGACCGAGAACCAGGTGACGGCCTCGTGCGTGTGCCGGCCACCCTCTCCCTTCTTGACCTTAACGAGCGCGGCCGGCGTGTGCCTGGGAAAGAGGCACCAGCGCTTGTGGCCCGCGACGAGCGCGTTCCAGGCGCTCGTGCCCAGCGGGTCCACGTGGATGCCCGTGCCGGAGCGGCCCGGCCCCATGACGAACCAGCGGTAGGGCGGCCGGCGCCGCGCGCTCGCCCGGCCGAACAGGTCGTCGGCGAAGAAGCGCGGCACCGCGTAGTCCCGCAACAGTAGCTCCGTCTTCTCCCTCTGCAGAGCACCGACCCCCTACTACGGCATCGGTGACCGGTGTCCGCGCACTCACGTCGCCGTAGTGACTGTCGAAAATGTAGAGGGGACTGTCGTCCGTCGAGTGGGCCGCGTATTCGGCGAAGTACTTCATTTTCAGCTTCACCGAGTAGCCGTCGTCGTCCTCGCCGATCTTGAACCGCTGGTTGCGGTAGTGCTTCGCCAGCTTCTGTAACACCGAACGAATTGCTGGGTCGGACGGGTCGGCACACAAGAACGCCCGCTGACCCGTCTCGTCCAGTTGTCGTGTGCCGGCCAATCGTCGGTGAGGTGCGTCAGGATGACTGGGACGCCGGGCTTCTCGAAGCGTTCCACGAACTCCGAGAACGAGAGCGCGGAGCCGTCGACGCGCTCGATGTTGTCGGCGCACCGGTCTTTGGAGAGGTCCATTCTCTCCTCCAGACGCAGCGTATTCCAGCCGAAATTGCGCAACTCTACAGGGGCGCAAGGTTGAGTAACTTGTCGAGCCGGTAAAAAGGACAAAGACCGGGTCGAGCAAGGTCCTTGGCCTTTTGAATGCGTCGACTCGTCCTGTCGGAGCGCCGGCCGTCTTCCGAAGCCGACGAGGAACTTCTCGAGCGTTTGCGTTTCATGTTAACGCGTCTACGCCTAAAATACTGAAACAGTCGAACAATTACTGTGTAAAGATACGGGCGTTAGTGCAGCTGCCATGCGGAATCTATTGGCGGAAGGCGGCAACGCGTCCGCGGCGAACGCGTCGACCGGCGCAGGCGCCGACGACGCCATGATGGTAGAGTTTCCCATCAAGCCGACTGGAGTGGGCATTCTGCTGCTGGTCTGGCTGACTTTCTGCATTCTCTACGGCGTCAAGAAGAGCCGGCAAGCCAAGAAGTTCAGAGGGCTCGATCAGAGCGACTGCGGTACGCGGGGGCCGAGTGACCGAGACTCGGAAACGGAAAAATCGCTTCCGTTCCAGGGAGGACGGGCGAGGACGAGGTCGAGCCGGCCGACCTCGACAGCGAGCAGACGACGAGGACGCCCAGGCTGCAGCCGTCGACTCTGAGTCAGAAGCACAGGGCCGACGACCCGGCGTTGCCGACGGCGACAAAATCGCAGCAGCAGCCGCCGCTAGTCGACCTACAGTCCGAGCCGACGCCGTCGACAACGGCACGCGAAGAAAAGGCGACCGAGATCAGGCCAAAAGACTCGTCGGGGTCGACGGCGCGCTCGAGCTCGGCAAAGTCGGAGAACGGAGCGAATGCCAACTCGATCGTCGCCATCGAGATGTCGGAGGCGGAGACGCAGCCGACGGGGACGAGACGAAGAACGCCGTCCGCCTCCGTCGACAGGCCGAGTGCGACGCCCTCGCTGACGGCGCCCTCTCTCGTCGCCTCGACGCCCTCCCTACCCGACGTCGACCTGATGAAACTCCACCGACAGCGCAAAGCGTCCGCCGACTCCGTGACAGGAAGCTCACACCCCTCAAGCCGGCCGACAGGAGTCCCACTGCTCGACATCGACTCGACCATGACTTAGCTATGATGTCATTTGTCCAACTGTCGTGAAAGTATTTGACGAATACGCCAGCCTACAACTGCCGTACCGTTTATTCGGAACAAGACGCGATCAACGAATAGAGCACACGGTACAATTCGCACCCTGCTGAGTAGAATCACAGTTGGTCAAGCGAGCGTGCGTCGCGGCTGCAGTGAGGCACAACGGACTTGGGGTCAGAGGCGCGTCGAAACTGCGCGATAAAACACAACACGGAATTGAATCGGGAGGTTCGTCAGGTCAGGTCGAGAGCTTGGCGAACGTGCCGGCGGGCGGCCGAAATCGGGCGGGCAGGAAGTGGACGATGAGCGGGTTGAACGCGTACATGGGCTGGCCGATGTTCTTGCGGCAGTTCTGCCGACGCACGCCGTCGCGGCGCATCCGCTCGAGGGCGGCGTCGACATCGACGCCGACCGGCAGACGGGCGGCCTGGTCGAGCGTGACGCCCATGGAGGTGCGGTCCTTGCCCGACTTGCAGCAGAAGAGCAGGAAGCCGCCCAGACGACGCGTCGCGGCCGCCGCCAGCTCCGTCAGCTCCAGGTTCTTGGCCTGCTTCCAGGTCGGCGTCGTCTCGGCCGCCAGTCGCGACAGGAGCTGCCGAGCCGAGTCGACCTGCGCCTTGTTGTTCGACTTGTCGGAGAGGGCGGCGAGCGCGTCGACGTAGCGCGTCAGCTGAGTCAACGCGCCGCAGTTGATGTCGCGCTCCAAAACGTCCCCGCCCGTCTTCGAGGCGATCGTTGCGCCGTGGTTGACGCCCACGTTCCAGTAGAGCGAGTGCACCTAAAGAACCGCACTGTCTCGAGCGTCGACACGCACGACTCGAATAAAACGCGTACTCGAAAGGTTTGTCCGCTCCTCAGGTCATCAGGTAGCAGCTCGAAGACGGACTTGGCGACGGGCAGATTGACGAGCAGGTCGGCGCGACTGCCCTCGACGAAAGGCACGGCGTTCGGCAGCTCCACGCTCTCGAAGGGACGAATGAAGCGGAACCGACAGCTGGGACTCCACCGCTGCCAGACCTGTGGAAAGCGGAACAGTCATTGACACGATGGCAACGGAAAACGACAGGCGCTGCTCGGCAACGAACGTAGTGCATGTCCTGCATCATGGACTTGTTGTCGGCGTAGCACGAGAGATAGGAAATGACGGTGAAGAGCGGTCCCAGGCGCGTCCACCGCTCCAAGCCGAGCCTCTGGAGGGCGGCTCGCCGCTCCGACTCTGTGTCGTCGCGGTGGAACATCCAGAAGGGCGCCATAATGGCCGAGCAGACGGCCGACAAGACTTGCGAGAAGCAGATGTCGTAGCGCAGCTGCAGCGCGTAATAGGCCGAGACGAGCGAGCCCGAAGGCAGCGCGCGGACGAGCGCGCGCAGGTGCGCGCCCTCCAGGAGTCGGCAGAGAGTCGACAGCGTCGACAGCAGCTCCGCGGCCGACTTCCGACAACTCTCCAGCCAGTCGCCGTGACTGAAGGCGACGTCATCTCCGTCGCTCTCGGCGCCGCCGACAGCGTCGAGCGCGGCCACCTTGGTCGAGAAGCTGACCAGCAGCAGCTCCAGTTCATCCACTAGGCCGGCTACAGTATCCGAGGGACTAGAAACAAGAGAAAACACGATTTTCTCAGTCGAGCGAGAATAGCGGCCATTCACCTGTCGACGGAGTCGGTCCTCAGCGGCCCAGATTCTAGAGCGGCGAGTTCGTCGGCCAACGGTTCGACGTGCGCAGAGTTGAGCAGCCAGTCTTTGAGCACGACCAGCAGCTGCTTCGCCTCGCACAACAAGGGCCAGACGACTTCCTTGGCGGCCGTGTCACCGGCCGACAGTTTCCAAGCGCCCGTGCCGCGCTCGGCCTCCGACAAGAGCTGCGATATGCGCTTCTTCGCCTCGACTACCACGTGTCGACGCGTCCAGAAGCGGTCGTGCCGCGCCGTCTCCAAGCTGGCTCCCCGCGCGGAGGCCAGCTCGCCTTCGAAAGACGACCAGAGCGCAGACAGGCCGCCCTTGTCGAAGCCGAGCGGCAGAGCGGACGAGCAGCCGCTCGTCAAGACGTCGTCCCATGTCCAATGATGCGGCGCCGCCCCCTCCGCGTCGGCAACGGACGAGGAGCCCGCGGCTGCCGACGTGTCTTCGACGTAGAACCGCTGCAGGTGGAGATTGGTGGGACAGAAGGCGAGGTCGGCGCGGAACTTGTCGGCGCTGGCCTTGAACCAGCGCGAGGCCGGCACCTTCTCGAGACAGTCGCCGTTCTCCTGATAGAAGCCGACGTTCGCCGCCAGCGCCGCCACGTGGGCCGCGACGAGGTCGGCGCCGTCCGCGCCTGTCTCGGAGGGCAGGTGCGCCAGTCGGACGGCGAGATCCGTCTTCAGTTCGGCCGCGAACGAGAGGAAGAGTCGAAGCAGCTGGCGCGGCAACAGCACCCCCAGCCGGCACTCGTACAGCCGCTCCTCGCACGCGAGCCTGTCGCTGCCCTTCGACAGCAGCCCGAAACGGTGTCGACCGAGCACGGGGTTTGCGAGCAGCCTGTCGCCAAGACGCGAATCCAAAGTCGGGGCCGTCAACTCCGTTAAATTCGTTTGTTGGTGGTCATCATCGCAGCAATCGCCACCGCCTCCGCTGCACCCGTTACAATCGGCCGCCATTAGAACAGAGTGGGGTTAAGCGCTGACATACATACAAAAGAGTGCGTCAAACAAAACTCTACGCAACAAAAAAACTGCTGATAAGCAGTAAACGTAATTTGAAGTTACGCAAGACCGTATGTGTGTGTGTGCTTTGGAGCGTGAAATGTTACATTGTACGGTGCACAGGGCGAATGTACAAAAGCTGTTGATACTTTTCTATGGTTTACTGTCAATATGTGTCATATGAGACGGTTTATTATGCAAATTCTGCAAGGAGCCATATTATGCAAACTTTGAAATTTATGTATGTCGTAGTTTTAGTTTTCTTAATGTAACGCAACTTTGACGCGGGTATGTGCCTCGTCAAGAAGGCATCCAGGAGGCATCGAGCGTCACAGGGCACAGTCACGTCATATGGAAATGTACATAGATACATGATACATGCAAATAATTTTAAATTTACATACATACGTAGAAATACAAATAAATACAAAATTTGCATACATGGTACATGCAAATTTAGGTACTTTAAAACTATATTGGTATTTACATAAACAATATCCCTTTTGTATCATTGTCATGAATCGCGCCAACTCAACTGCATCGATCTTAACCGTTCGCTGCTTTGCGTTTCCGCTCGTTGCGTAAATTATTTTCAAAACGGGAAACGGCTGCGATAGAAAACCCGAAGAATGTCCGAACCGTTGGAGAAGCGTGCGCGGTTGGTCGACGACGTGGGAGATGTGCAAGTTAATGGTGGCGATGGAAATGAGCTGGGTATAAGCGAAGACGTCTTGAACGCGCTCGAAGCTGACGAAGCAGATCCACTGGGTAAGCGCCTCTTTTTATTTTTTTCTTACTTTTCTTTTGGTAGTCGGAATTTCGCAGACGAGCGTCTCGTCAAGAAGCTGGTGCTGAGCCTCGAGAAGGCCGTGTCGAAGAACCAAGAGATGCGTATCAAGTTCAGTGGCGAGCCTCAGAAGTTTATGGACTCCGAGATCGAGCTGAACACGGCCGTGCAGGAGTTGCACAGCGTCGCCGCCGCTCCCGAGCACTACGACGTACTCGTCTCCCTGAACACAATCGAGACGCTGCTGCAGCTCATGACGCACGAGAACACCGACATCGTCGTCGCCGTACTCGCACTCTTGCAGGTTTGGGGCACACGGAAACTTGGCGGGGGATGTAAGTCGGGACCTTTGAGGATGGAACCAATATTCACTGTAATTGGGGAGAAGGGTTCCTGGCTGCCTCCGATATTGGTCGATCGGCCGTGAGTGATCGCGATTCTGGTCGGTTGCAGGAGCTGACGGACGTGGGCGAGGAGGAGGACGGCGAGGCGTACGAGCGCCTCTGTCGACGGCTGATCGACTGCGGCGACTCGCAGCTGGTGGGCGCGCTCGTGGAGGCGCTGGGCCGCCTCGACGACTCGGACGGCTCGAGCGACGAGGCGGACGGCGTGCACAACGCGCTCGCCCTCCTCGAGAACCTGGTCGACGTCGACGGCGACCGCCTCTGCGCCGCCCTCTGCGCCGCCGCCGACGGCGCCCTCCTCCTCTGGCTGCTGCGCCGCATTCGGCGTCGAGGCGCCGTCGACGACAACAAGGTGTACGCGGCCGAACTGCTGGGAGTGCTGCTCCAGAACAGCAACCGGGTCCGACAGGTGCTCGGCCAGAAGGAGGGCGTCGATATCCTGCTCCAGTGTCTCGCGGCCTACAAGAGGCACGAGCCCTCCTCCTCAGGTATTCTCTTGCGCTACGTGAATGGTCCTCTCCTGAGCTCTCGACAATCGGTTCAGTGGAGCGGGAGCACATGGAGAACCTGTTCGACTGTCTCTGCGCCTCCCTGTCGGTGGCGGAGAACCGGCAGAAGTTCCTGGACGGCGAGGGTTTGCAGCTGATGAACCTGATGCTGCGCGAGCGCAAGGAGTCCCGCTTCGGCGCGCTCAAGGTGCTCGACCACGCCACGAGCGCCGCCGACAGCTCGGCGAACTGCGACAAGTTCGTCGAAATCCTGGGTCTGCGGACGCTCTTCCCTCTGTTCATGAAGACGCCTTCGCGCAAGCACCGCGGACCCGACCGGTCGTCGCTCGAGGTCGAGGAGCACATCCTGGCGCTGCTTGCCGCCCTCCTGCGCTGCTGCACGCCGCCCAACCGGGCGCGTGTGCTCGCCAAGTTTTCCGAAAGCGACCACGTCAAGACCGATCGGCTGGTGGAGCTGCACTTCGCCTATCTGGGCCGCGTCGCCGCCTACGACGCTCGACAGCGGGCGGCGCAGACGACCACGACAGAGGAGGAGGGGGAGGAGTCGACTTCGGCGGAGGAGAAAGAACTGCGCCGTCTGGACGCCGGGCTCTTCTCGCTGCAACTGGTCGACCTGGCAATCGCCGACGTCTGCGTCTCCGGTCCGTCGTCCGCCCGCGCGCGCGTCAACAAGCTGCTCGCCCTCAAGAATGAGAACGTCGACGGCGTCAAGGGCATCCTGCGGCAATACGCCGCCAATCTGGGCGCCGACGCGGTCGCCGAGAAGAAGAGGGTGGAGCTGCTGCTGCGCGGCCTATAGCCGCGTGTCGTGCGCGCTTTCCTGCCGACCGTTGCTAGGCGGTGGTCTGTGTGCGTACGTGTCGCGACAATAAAGGGTCGGTTCTATGGACGCATCCCACTGCCACTCTCGTCGAGATTATTTTGCACGTGTGCTGTGCTGTGCGTCGCCACGGCGGTTACCGTGTGTACCATAGCTCAGACATGGTCGAGTCGTCCGATGGGGACTTTTTGGGAGAGCTGTCCGAGATGCAACTCCGACAGGCGGTGAGTAATGTGCTGCAACGGTGCCAACGCCAGCAAGCCGAATAAATCTGAGCACTTTTGTTGTAGAGATGCGAGTCGGACCGCAGCGAAGTGGCGCGATTGGAGCGCCTGACGAAGAACATGCGCGCTCTGAACGACAAGTCCGAAGACGAGAATCGACAGGCCGAGGACGAAATTTTGAAGTTCTTGCTTTTCTGACGACCATTGTAGTTGCCATTACGGAGACTATTTATACCTAGGCTGGAGCGTGGCGGCGGCGCCCGCGCGGATTCGGCCCCCAGCGCAGAGTGAGGTCCCTTAGGGTCTGTTGAGGGTGTAAGTCATTGTAAATCATTGCTTAGGGAGCGAAAAACGGAACTACGTCAGCGCGCGCTAGCCGCCGAGTTGGCCTGCGTGGGCAAGCGTCAGGCGTACGAAGTGCGCCGTTTCACGGTCGAGCTGGAGCAGGCGTCCGAGTGTCGCCGTCTCGCCCGCCTAGTGCACGACGCCGCCGTCACCGCATCTGAGTTGGCGAATTTTTTCCATGATTTTTTTGTTTTTTATCGAGCGCGCATCGCGTCTGCAGCGAGAATCGTCTGCTCGGCAGCGCCTCTCGACGCGTCGACTGCGGCGAGACGAAGGCCTGGCTTGGGGATTGGATAAATGTGGAGCACAAGATTCGCTCGGCTGTGGAGGCGGTCAAGGAGGGCTTCGAACGCCTCCTCGCCGACATTCGCGAACAGAAGACGACGCTGGCTGAATCGGCGCCGGTCTACATTCCAGAACTGCCGGCCACTCCCGCGTTGCCACCTTCCATACAGGTGTTCGGCAGTCGTTGGGGATGGCTCCTTCTCTTGTTTATCCGAGCGTTCTCTTTCTGTCTGGTAGAATTTGGCTGCTTACTTCAATGGCCGCGTTGGTGTCTTCGTGTTCATGAAGTCGATGCGTTGCTTTGACCATTAACATTACAGGCGGCGCTGTTGCCAGCACCGGCTGTGAGGGGACCGCCACCTGGATTAAGCGACGATGACGAACCTCCCTCTGCCTCCGTTCCGCCGGTCCCGTCTGCTCAAGCTGCTTCTCAGGTTGGCATTTTGGCATTGCCGACTACACGCGTCGTACACGATCGTTCGTCTTTGCACATATCGCCTTTTTTGTAGCCGGCTCGCTCCTCACGCGTGCCCGCCTTGGGCGGACAGCCGGCGGACCGGGTAAGCAGCGCAGCCTGTTCTGTTGCGCCGACGCTGCAAAGAGTGGGTTCAGGTGGGGGTTGCCCTGCCAGCCGCCTTCGACGCGCGCACGCTGGCGCCGTCCAAAGCGGCTGCGACGCCGCCATCGAAGCCGGAACCGCAGAAGCCGGCGGAGCAGCTGAAGGCCCGTCTGAAGGACCGCTTTCCCGACATGTCGACGTGCGCTGCTGCTCGCGATGGCACGAACAGGCCAGCTCCAGTCGGGGCACTCGTCATTCAGGACCGAGTTCCAGAAGGCCGTGGCGCAGGGCAAGGGCCGGCTGACGGCCGCCGGCCGCAACGGCTACGCCGGCCTGTCGATGCAGACGGTGGCGTTGGTGGTCGCCGACGAGTTGCGCCAGAAGCGGGGCCTCCAGACCGCCTACGCGCTCGACCTGACGAAGCTGTCCTGAGCCGTCTACTGCGCATCTACCGAGTGTCAAACGCGCGTCCCGGCATGGTCAAACCTACTGGGACTACTTTTTTCCCTGTTCATGTCGAGATTTAAAGTTACGCGCGCAATATATGCGGATAGGCCGATCTCGAGACGCGCGTGTGTTGTTGAGTGACGAGAGTCATAAGCGCGGTTGTTGCATTTCATGGTCGAAAGCGTCTGTCGGCCGCTTCACATGGTGCTGACGACCTGAGCGTTGGGCCTGAGCAGGCCCGACGACTGACCCTTGAGGCGGCGACGCTGGCGCTCCTTGAGAAGCTGGCTCTGACGACGGTAGTAGAGGTAGTAAGACAGCTGCATCACCAGCTCTCCGTACTCGACGAACGTGATCACTGAAAGCAGCGTCGACTGCCGTCAGTCGTTTTACGGGGGTTCACTCGCCTGAAAAGCCGATCCACAGGCCGATGTTGCCGCCGAAGTCGGCCATGAGGTTGTTGAGCTGCAGACGGCAAAAACAGTTGTTGCGAGCAAGCTTCACTCCTCGTGTCCACCTACCGTGTAGGCGGGTGTCTCGTTGAGCAGCTCCTGCGAGAGCTGCTCGAAGAAGATGTCGACGAGCACCGTGTTTCTCCTAGAAGACGGGCAAACTCGCACAGTTCCGAAAATGTTGGCGATAGTGCGTGCCTGTAGTAGTCGAGACAGGTTTCTCGGTCCCAGCTGCTGCTCGCGTTCCCCTTTCCGCACTCGGTGAGCTAGAAACGCACCCAGTGGGAAAATTGTCGAACGGAGTAGACGGCAACCCACCCCGATCATGTACTGCTCGGCTGGCCAGGCGGCTGCCGAAAAGGTGGTCTGGAAAACGTTGTCCCGACAGGGCTGCGGACAGCTGCAGTTGTGCTCGGCGCTCAGCTGCGAGTAGCCGCCCACCTCGCGCGCCGCCGCCGCCAGACACGCTCCTGTCGTCGCCGACAAGTGTCGGAACGTTGCGACAAATATTTTGAGAGACAGAGCAGACTTTGAGTGTTGTTCGTAGACGAGCAGTAACTTGTTCCGCCGAACAAGGGGAATTTGGCGTCGGCGCATCCGCATCGCTTGACGACCTGCCGCTGGTAGCAACTTCGGTAGCATCCCTAAGTTGGTATGATAGTTCAGTTCGGTATTTGGTGCGCGTTCCTGAGTGTCCACTTCAGTGGAGTAGATGTCGTACAGAAGTCCCTCTGCGACGATGTTCTCGCTGCAGACGCCGTGCGGCGGTTGCATGCGGCTGACGACTTGCTGAAAGCTGGCGCCGAGTGCCGACGGGTCGGCTATTGCGCGGTGGGCGCATCGCGTCACCGCTTTGAGTCCGAACGAAGACATGAGTCCGACGGGGGCGCTGTAGCCGAAACTGTCGGGGAAGGCGGGCTCGCCGTGCGCGTGCACGACCAGGCGGACGCCGGCCGCCTCCGTCACCGGCAGGTAGTCGCTCTGGTCGACGTTCAAGAGCAGTCGCAGCCCTGCAGCTAGCGCGGACCCTCGAAGATGCTGTCGGATTCACTTCAGTATGAAGCCCACCTGACATGGGTCCGGCCCGGCTGCTCGTCAGATTCGAGAGCGAGTCGTAGTTGAACGTGTAGCAGTTGCCGAGACTCGAGTCCAGGTGCAGGCGGAAGTCGCTAAAAATCTATTTTACGAGAATTTGTGACAAGTTGTGCGCAGTGCGCTTTAGTGAGTACAGGGTATGGGAATCATCAACCCATGTAATGAGGCTGGCATACGTACGGTAAACTACACTGAACGGTATCGTAAGGTACATAGCTTTGCAAGCCGTGAGTAAACTCGGGGTAGTAAAGCAAGCACCGATCGACCTGGCATTAATTCGGCAGTCGAAGCTATTGAAGGAGCAACTGCGAACGAAATCGGAGAGTTGGTACGAGAGCCGAATGCGTTCGTCTCTCGGAAGAGAGGCCACCTCCATCATTAGGTTCTCTTTAGTTCGCGTTGTCATGGAGCCAATGTCTTTTCGTTCCTGTATTCAAAACACGAATGTCGTGAGTCGAACATAAACTCTAGCTAGTTCACCTCCAGTCCAAGCGCCTCCTTCTCTTCGCGCTCCAATGGCATGGCCGTGGTCTCCGGAGTCGGTGTCGTCGTCAACATCGGCGGCTCCCATGCGCGCAGCTCTTTGTCGGACACGACGCAAAAATTCGACACGTCCTGACAAATGCATGGATCGCCGTCGACAGGCTCTTGTTCGTCCGCACCGTTGACGGCGCGTCGACGACGGCGCCGAAGTCGCCAGAGTCGCCAGTGCAACTCGGTGGGGGCCGCCGGCTGCCTGGTGGGGTGCCGGCAGATTTTCGAGATCGACGAGCAGCTGGTGCACGTGCTGTTCGTCCAGGCGGTGGAGGGGTAGCAGGGCCAGAGCACGTCCGCCTGAGCCTGGTACACGCAGACGCAGGGCGTCGGCGCGAACGCCTCGTTGTCGGTGGCCCGCAGAAGCTCTTGCGTGCTGTTGTCGTCAAAGGCGTGCCGGTACAGCGACGGGTCGGTAACTAGTCCGCAGTCCGAGCCGACGCCGCTGCAGTTGCAGAGAGCGCTCAGAACGGTCAAGGCGACGTTTCTCTTGGAGCGCGACAACGGAGGTGCACTCGCGCGCTCGTCACCAGCCATCGAGCGGTCGACAGCCAGCTTGTGCTCTGCTAACTGTTATGCGGCGGTTTGATTGCTGTCGGCATCCTATGGCTTCGACGACTAGTAAACCGACCACTCGATTGAGCTTCTCCACCTTGCGCACCTCCGAGTACTTGAACGGGTTCAAGTTGCACACTGTGACAGCCGGGAAAGGATTCGACTCGAAACGCAACTGAAAGAATTGGTGGAATATATTTGCTTGCGCCGTGCGACAGCGTGTTACCGTCATCTCCATAATCGTTCGGTACTGCAGGAACTGATGCACCGTTCCATAGGTTTGCAGGCCGAAAGCGAGACAGCACAGAAAGAAGACGACGGACCAAAAGAGCTTTCCAAGGAGCGAGACGTGCGAGCCGATGTGTGGAATGCCGTGCGAGCTGGTCCGGGCGCAGAAGTCGGCCATGATGGCCCGGAAGGGCATGTAGGTTCGCTTGGAGACGCCGAGCAGGGGCGCCTGCACGCGTTCGCTCCCAGGCCGACGGCCGTCCGTCTCGTCGGCGAACTCGTAGAGCTTGCCGGCGCTGTACTTGCGCGCGACCAGCTGCTCTCGGTCGCCGTCGCCGGCCACTTCGAACGCGTCGCTCCAGTCGATCGACTCGTCCAGCTCCGCCAGAGGGGCGACGACATGGTTGTGATTCGAGTCGGAGCCGGCGGGCGCGACGACCCCGCCACTCGGCGACGGTCCCCCCGCCGCCGCCGCCGACCCCGACGAAGACGGCGCCGCGACCGAGCGGACGCGCAGACCGAAGCGCTCGGCAAGCCGCGGCGAGCGCGCCCCTTGCTCCCCAGAACTTTTCCTCGAGCCGGCAGCGCTTGGCATTGCTTCGGCAGTGTGTGGCGCTGGCCTAGGTCCTGGGAGGAGCGCAGCATCCGCCTTGTTTCCCTGCGCACAATCAAGGCAGCTGGAAAAGAAATTCCTTCGGGAGCGGCCGCCAAAGAGCCTGACACCGGTGCTGAGCTTCGGAACGGCCCTCCTCTGGGAACCGACGGTGCGAAGCGGCGACAGAGATTGATGGGAATCACGACTCTTCTCGTCCCATTCTACGACCTCAAAATCGAAGCGCCTCCTAGCGTATTGCGTGTGAAAGCTGTTGCGGCGCACTGCTAAAGTTGTGCTATGTTTGTACGTACACATTCGCAACGGCCGTGTGTTGTACTGGTACCTCGCCGCGAGACGACTTGAAGTCTTGAAATGTCGACTGATGCATACAATATTAGGTTGATTTCGCCCGCTCATTCAAAGCTCGTTTGAACCTTAAAGCTGTTTGTGTTTTCTTTATAACGAACTTCCATTTAAATTGCTTTGAAACATGCCGTTCTGGAAGAAGAAGATGAAGAAGCAGCCGGCTGGAGCCGGACAAGAAGAAGAGGCAAAGAAATTGTCGAAGAAAGTCGTCCATAAGGAGCCGCCGGCGAAGGCGAAGGACAAGCGCGAGCCAGGCGAGCCCGCAACTTCGAGGCGAGGAGCGCAGTTCATGGATTGGTCCGAAGTCAGCGCCGACTTCCTGCTGGCGGTCATCTTCTTGCTGATCGCAACGTCGTTGGGGGTCGGGTGCAGCGTCCTCTTCCACCTATGGACGAATGAAACGCTGGAGGGCGTCGAGCTGTGGGCGGCGGGCGCGCTGTCGTACGCGTTCACCCTCATCGTCGTGTCGACGGGCGGAGTTTTCGGCGTCTGGGTGGACACGGACCGCTGGCTTCTCCGCGTGAAGCATGCCTCGCTGCACGCGTACATGCTGATCGCCTTCTGGTGCGGCTTCGTCAACTGCATCGTCGGCGTGTCCTTCCTCTACCGGCCGTACTTCCCAAAGAGTGTCGCGAGCGGACCGGCGTCGTCCGGCCAGTCGATAGTGCTGATCTCCTCCGGCTGGCTACAGCTCCTCTCGGCCGCGCTGACCAGGTGGCATCTGATGTGCGTCGTCGCGAGTACTCAAGGAGCGTTGAATATGGAACTCGAACGAGAAGAGCTACTGGAGAAGCTGGAGATGGCATTGGAAGAGACACCTCGTCCTTCCGTCCGAATGGAGCAAGTTCATCCTCCTGCAGTCGTGCAGTACGCCCAGGAGATTCATCAAAACGTCCACGTGCCAAGCGACGCGAAGCTGATCAAGCAGAGTGCAGGCCGGTTGATCATCGCCAAACCACAAGAGACGCTCCCGCCGGTCCCAGAAACGCGCGAACCGAAGACCGTTAAGATCAAGAGAATGCGAGAGAAGCGACCGGCGCCGGAGCTGGGCAAAGATCAAGTGGAAGCGCAAGCGCAGGTGCACAAAAGCGCCGTCATAGCCGCTGAGACGAAGCAGGAGCCAGAGAAGGAGGAGTCTGCGGCTGCGTCGAACGAAAATGTCGACAGTGGGCAAACCGCGGAGACGACCGCTCCCAAGCGCGTCGAAGAGAGCCGGCCGGAGAAGGGGAGCGCCGCTGTCGACGTGGAGTCGGTGAAGGGGACGCAGACGTCGACGCGATACACGACGAGCAGCGTCACGGGATCCCGCTCGCGCATGGACGACGAGAACTCGCTCGACGTGTCGACGGCGCCCGTGACGGAGTCGGTGTCGACTGCGAAAGGCGCTGCTTCTGCGAGCGAGGACGACAAACCCAAGAAGTGAGCAACCGTAGCGGCAGCGTCGGCAGTTTCTTCGGCTGCTTCTTAGTCACAGCAACGTTCTGTTCACGACTCTTACTCGGCTACTAGCTGTGATAGTGACGACGCGATCGCTCGTCTACTTGCGTATATATGTACTTCTGCAGTAGCAGTATCGGAACAGAGCTGCGTCCTTGACAAATTGGCCGGAGCATGCAGCAGCAGCAGAGCATGAGTGCATGCAGCATAAGCGACTGTGTTCTATTCGTTGGCCTGCAGGAGCTGTGTCGCGGTTGTTGCCTACACGGTTGACTACACAACTCCTCCGGACATTTCTAAACGGAATTATCTGACTACGTACTCCTACGATTGGCTTATGGCTCATACGATTGAACGAACTTCAATGACTGATGACCCGCCCAACTGATGAGTATATGCTCGCGACGCGAGCGTCTCTCTTGGCTGCTGAGCAAATAAGAATCTGATACTGTAGCGCACGCTCGTGTGTGTGCGTGTGTGTGCGTTGCTGGAGGAACAAGTTAAAAAAAAAAAACTTGACGAAACGCTGCATCCATGACCTTGTGACGAAACGAAAGAATTGCCTAACGAGCGCGCGCGTAGCTAATTAGCGGAGCGGTAAGTAGCACGGAAGCGCGATGAACTGGAGACGCGTCGGTACTGGCACGAAGCATGAAGATAGCATGAACATCGAAAGCGACGCGTGAATAAATGGAGCGCGTGTGCGTCGGGTGATAGCGCTCAGGCGGAGTTCGTCTGCTGGCGGTCGGCCTTTTCCTTGTTGAAGAGGTAGATGCAGGCCTTGAAGGCGGCTTCGGCAGCCAGCAGAGGTACCATGGTCGACAGGAGGACGAACATGGCGAATGCGCCTCCGATGAAGATGTTGGGATCTGAAAAGACGCGCGCATTGCTGCTCCGAGCACCGAGGCGTGGGCGCGGTGAACGCACGCATGTCGGCGTTGTCGGCGATCTTGGTGTTGCCGACGAGCAGCGCGGTCGTGACGGCGACGAGCAGGGCGAACTGCACGAGCATGACGATCTCGACGAACTGAAACGGTCGGCTGGAGCTAGCCGCGGCTCCCTGACGACGCGCTGGCGCAGTTTTACCCGGACAAGAATGAAGGGCACGAGTCGGTGCCAGCGCCGCTGGTCGGCGACGGCGGCGCGCACTCCCGAGTGGGCGATCACCTCGGCCGCCAGCATCAGCGCGTACATCCACAACGGCAGCGTGAACGCCCCACCGATCCAGAAGAGCAGAAGCAGCATGCTGAAGCCCCCGACGGCGTACAGCCCCACGTAGAACGACGCTATCGTCGAAGCGCGCTCCTTAATGACCCTTTATAGTAAATGAAAGACCCAATTGATGACGGGCGCAACACGACGACTCACCAACGGATTCAAGTTGGTCCAGCAGAGAAAGCTGTTTTTCTTGCTGGGCGTGGACGCCGGCACCTGCGGTGTCTCCGGGTCACCGCGCTCGAGTATGTCTAGGGTCGACGTGGATGACATTCTCGAGTACTTGGCTAGGATCGTCTTGAACGGGTTGCCTCGGATCTCGGAAGACATCGACTTCTGCGACGGACTTTAGAAGACGACGAATGGCGGAGCGGAACGACTGATGGGAGCCGAGGTGTGGAAGGGGCCAGCAGACGCCCAATTGTCTAGATTGATAGATTAGCGGCGTCGCCATCATCGGCCTCGGACTCTGCGGGCGGCGACGACGCTCATTGTAAATCAACGGGAGGCCTCATCAAGGAACGCTGACCCTCTGGGGTCCGCGCCGGCAGCAGACACAAAGGTCAACTGACCCCCCGGTCCCCCCCCCCTTCTCGCCACAGATGCAGCGGCCATCACTTCAAATAGACCGCGGACCGCTTTTACATCCGTCGACATCACCTTTCGGGTCAACGGCACATATTTGCTAGCTTAGACGGGTACACAAAACGCGATCAGCAGTTTCTCCGCCATTCATGGGCTGTTTGTCATGGGCAGACCGTGCGGTTTTGGTCGCACCGCTTTTGCGTAAGTGACCAACGCGAAGGACGCCATGTACACATGTGTAAAGTGGCCGCCCAGCCCTATTGCACATACCGTATACGAAAAGAACAAGCATGCGTTGAACCTGCAATGCAATGCAGATGAAAATCGGGCAACGCCTTTCCAGCTTTGGAAATGGTAGACGTTTACGCTTTTAAAATGACTACCTGCGTTGCCGTATCCTGGACAAAGCAAGTGGTATTTCTTCACAAGTCAAGTTTCTCTCAGTCACAAGGGAACGTGTTACTGTTTAGCTATTGGCTTCGTGCTCTATTCGCGCCTGGGTGCGCGCTCCGTGTACTGTAGTATTGTAGTGTAGTACAGTACAGGATTGCATAACAACACAATTTGGGCACCGCAGTCACTATTGGTGGCCGCCAACAAAGCACAATACACACGCCTAACGCTAAAAAGGAGTTGTTGATGTCGAAAGAAGAGAAAAGGAGCGTGCGTGTCAATGGTTGTTAGTAGGGATCTCCAACTAATAACTATTGATGAATTCAAACGATAGTTACAAAAGTAGTTACAAACTTGCTAATTTCAATACCGTTGCGTATTTTTACATACAGTTTGAATAGTTGAAAATTTGCGAATTTCAATACCGTACGCGTAGCGGCAATTGTTTAGAATTGAACAGGTGTGAATAGTGAAAATTTCAAAAGTACAACAACGTACACGCACCTGTCAGAATTGAATACGTATAGTTCAAATATAGTTGCGAGAACTTCCAAATTCCATTACCGTACATTATATTCATTTACTTATGTTTGCAATTGGAACGTTGCCAATTTAGCCTTATATTGGTGTGGAAAAATTATGCCAAAAATGACGGTCAATTTGTCGGACACGCCCCCTACACAAAAAGTGACGCCCGTATGTTTTTCTTGATATTGAATTTGTCGACAAAGGAAATAAAACTGTAGCGAAAACCCCAACAAAGCTGAAGTTGCCGTAACAGTATGTCGCAGTTTGCCAAGAACGGCCCGTGGGGTCGACCACCAGGTTGGTTTACTAAATTACTACGGTTTTAGAAGATATTTGTGTTGTGATCCGTCATCGCCAACGCAGGACAAGGGCTCAACCCGTCGTTGTTCACGAGTCAGTTGGCGGCCGGCTTCGCTCCCGGACTCGTGCCGGCGCCGGCGACCGCCGCCCTACAGGCGCAACTGGCCGGTGGACGATCGGTTGGCGTCAGCTTGCTTTCTACTTCTACTTTCTTTCTTGTCGAAGCACGATCCGTTCAGAATTTGGCAGTGGCTGGCGCCGGCGTGCTGCCGGGCGTGACGGCGGTGAATCCGTCCGCGTTCGGCGTGGGCCAGCCCATCATGTCGGCGGCGCGGGCCGCGCAGACGCCCATTCAGCAGCAGCAGCAGGCCGCGGTCGCCGTTCTCCATCAGCAGGTGCGAAAAATCGGTGCCGACACCGCATACAGACAGACGAGGGAGGATACGACGGAAAGTTCAGGCGGTCGCCCAGCAGCAGACGCAGAAGAACCAGCGCGCTTTCGTGGGCGTCGTGACGAAGCTGCAGGATAACTACGGATTCGTCGACGACGACGTCTTCTTTCAAGTGAAGTAAGCGATACATTGCTTCGATTTTTCTGCGTGCGTACAAACCGCTTCGTCGCAGCGTTGTGCGCGGCGCGATGCCGCGCGTCGGCGACCGCGTAATGGTCGAGGCGAACTACAACCCGAGCATGCCGTTCAAGTGGAACGCTTTCCGAATTCAGCTGCTGCCCAATCAGGAGCAGGTGCGCCTTTCGTCTTCTTGTGGCACTTTTAGCCGCCTTATTCCACCTGTAACATTTCAGGCTATGCCAGTGGGCGGCATGGGCGGCCCTCCGGTCGTGTCGCATCCCCCCGGCGGGGGTCAGGGCGGAGGTGGTGGTGGCGGCGGCCACATGAAGGAAGATCGCTGGGGCCCTCCTGTCGGCGGACCGCCACAGTACGCCGACTACGGACGCAAGGAGGCGCGCCGTCGCTCGCCCAGTCCGCCACCGCGACCCATGCGTCGCAGTCGGTCGCCGCCGCCCGTGCGCCGGCACCGCTCGCCTCCGCCTCCCAGGTTGGTCTCGCAGGTTGTCACGCGTTCGACGACGCAACTCTCGACTCCAGACGCCTGTCGCCGCCGTCGCGTCCCCGACGCTCGCCCAGCCCGAAGCGTCCGCGGCAGTCGTCGGTGCTGTCGTCGTCCTCGTCGAGGAAGCGCGACCGGTCGACGGAGCGCAAGGAGCGCGCCAAGGCGGCCGACGAGAAGAAGCCGACGTCCCGCCGCTCCGAGGAGAAAGAGAAGAGTCGCTCGCCTCGGCGCAAGCGAGCCGCGCCGCGCTACGTCGTCCAGACGCCCAAGATCGCGGCCGACACGTACGTCTGCCTCTCACTAGCCGTCACCACCTCTAACCGTCCGTACCGCTCTCCGCTGCTTCAGCGCCGAGCTGACGGTGTTCACGCTGAGGTCGACGTTCGCCAACCTCTACGTGCCGTCCGACTTCTACTCGGCGACGCTGCAGTGGAGCCGCGCCTTCCCGGCGCACGCGCCCCTCCGACTCGACTCGCCGCTCAGCTTCCACGTCGTGCATAAGGACGTCGACGTGCCGGCGCTCGGCAGGACGGAGCGCGCCGCCATGCTCGAGCCGGCGGACGCCGACCACAGATTCGCCGCCAAGGTACGTGCGACTGAGCGCAACTAGAGTCGACTCCGCAAGCCGCGTCAAATCGCCAATTTTTGTACTCTAGGTGATGCTGGTGGCGCCTATGCGCAGAGCGGAGTTCGACAAGAAGGTGATGGGGCTCAAGGCTGACGGCACGGTCGACGCGGACGCCGACACGGTGTTGCCGTCGCGCGCCATCAACTTTCTCGTCGGTGAGTAGTCGTTCTTGTCTGTCGGTGCGTGTCGTCAGGAGACGTGCATTCGCACTCAGGAGTGCGCGGCAAGAACGAAGTGCTGGCCGTCGGCGGGCCCTGGTCGCCGTCGCTCGACGGTGCCGACCCCCAGAACGACCCGCGGACCCTGATCAAGACCGCCATCAGGACGACGCGCGCGCTCACCGGCATCGACCTGTCCGCCTGCAGTCAGTGGTAGGTCGACCTTTGGCCTTGCGTGTTTTTTTTTTCTGCGCCTTATGGAGGGCGGCGCGACGGCGGTAAGTGAATGCGAGGGCCCTATGGGGGGCGGCGGCGAGTGGTGCCGTCGATCGTTCTGCGTCCGTCTGACTGCGGTTGCGCGCGGACGGTGGTGTATATACCCGAGCGCTTCGCAACCCACGCACCAGGCACAAGTTTGTGGAAATTCGCTACCGACGCGTCGAGCGCGAAGAGGAGGAGACGACGGCGGCGGCGACTGCGGGCGCCGCTGTGGTCGTCGACACGGTCGTCGTGTTCGTGCCGAACGTCTGGGCGCTGCAGCCGACGAAGCTGGAGTTCGAGCAGACACAGAACGACCTCTTAGCGGAGTTGGGCGCGAGGCTCGCCCAGCTCGACGCGCTCGCCGCCGCCGAGGACGCCGCCGACGCCGCCGCCGCCGCCGCCGCAGCCGCTGCCGAAGCCGCCAAACAGTCTGCGGCTCCGGCAGTCGACGCCGAACCGATGGAGACTGCCGACAGCGAGCCGCCGCCACCGACGGCCGGCGCCGTCGCCGACAGCGAGCAGGTGCAGCGAGCGAGTCGACCTCCTCAAGCGAGCGAGCCTTTTTGTCTCTTGGCGTCTCGTCAGCGTGTGTGGTCGACCACCTTTCTTGTGTTCGTTGTCGTCCGTTCCGTTCCTAGCGGCCGGCACTCTCTGTCACTCTCTCTCTCTCTCTTTCCTCCGCTTTTTTTTTGTTGGTCCACTGGCTGGCCGCCCGCTTCCTAACTCCTACAGTAGGCTGGCTGTACGGACGCCGCGAACAGTCGTTCGTAGGCGAGACCGACCAACCGACAGTCACAATCGCTATTACGTTTTTGGCTACTGCGCCGTCGTCGACACCGATGAGCGACCGATCGTTTAGGCGGACGAGACCGCTGACGACTCGGTGGTGTCGGGCGTGTCGACGGCCGGCGGCGACGCGCCGACGCCCTGGGACCAGCTCGACGTCGCCGCCCTCAAGGTTCTCGCCGTCTGTCGTCCCGTCGGCGTCGAAGGCGGCACCCACTGAGGGCAGCGATGCGCTTCTTCAGGTGGTTGAGCTGCGTCAGGAGCTCAAGGCGCGAGGTCTCGACTGCAAAGGCGTCAAGACCGTGCTGGCCGCGCGCCTGACCGAGGCGGTCGACAAGGAGAAGCTGACCGCTGCTGCCGACACCGACGCCGCCGCCGCTCCGGCCGATGCTAGCGCGGAGACTGAAACTGCAGCGGTGTGCCGTGGGATTTGTCGTTCTGTCGACGCGTCGACGTCTGTCTTGGTGCCGCCGACGCAGGCAGAGGCGGTCGACACGGACGCGACGGCAGAGACGGCGCCGGCACCGACTTCTGTCGAAGACTCGACACCGACCGCCGACAAAGGCGAGGCGCCCGCACCGGCAAAAGAGGAGTCGGAGGAGGCGAAGAAGCTGCGCCTCAAGGAGGAAGAGGAACAGAAGAAGAAGAAGGAGAAACTGGTCTGTTCGGGTTGTATGGGCAATGTTGAACGTAAAAGACTAATGGCCGTTTTATTTTGGGATGTCAATTGTCGGTTTATCTAGGGCGTTGTTTTTCTGTGGTCTAGCGCTCCACTGTCGCAAGTTCGAACCGCACGGCAGGGAGCTTTAGGCAGTGATGTCGCAAGTTCGAACCGCACGGCAGGGAGCTTTAGGCAGTGATGACGTACCGATCAAAATGTGCTGTTGTAATGAGTCTGAATCTCCTCGTGTAGCACAGTCGGTCTGTCTGAGCTTTTTGCCCTCTTATTTTCCCCGCCTGGGTGACTATAAGAGGGTTACGGTGGACTACAGAGAGGCGGTGCTGTTTAGAAGAAGGAGCGCGAGGAGCGTCGCTCGCAGCTGGAGAAGCACTACGCGCTGCCGGCAGGGCTGGCGCCCTCGCTGCTCGTCCACCCGAACGGCGACGCCAAGGGCGGCAAGTTCGACTGCAAGGTGATCTCGCTCAACGGCCTCCTCGACTACCGCCTCGACGACAACAAGGAGCACTCGTTCGAGGTCCGTTCCCCCCCCCCGTCCGTCCGTTGCTGTCGCCACGGCCAGATTCCGTGGTTGTCACAGGTGGCGGTGTTCGCCGAGGCCTTCCAGCTAATGCTGGCTCGCGACGGCGCCTTCGAGATCTACAAGGCGCTGCTGGCCGCACCCACGAAGGAGCAGGCGGTACGAGACCTACCCCCCCCCCCCTCCTGCCTCCGTCTCCTCTACCGTAGGACAGACAGACAAGCAGTCAGATGGGTCGTCATCGCTTCAGAAGGAGGCGGAGGAGGCGGCGGCGGCGGCAAAGCGGGCCGAGGAGGCAGCGGCCAGCAAGAAGGTGGAGACGGAGAAGACGACCGCTGCGCCCGCGAAGACCGAAGACGCGGCGGCGACTGTGACAGCTGCCGCCACGCCGAAAGACGACGAGGCGCCGGCGGTGGACGGCTCGACCGCGGCAGCGGCTGCACCGGCGACGGAAGAGACGGAGGACGACTGCGTCGTCGTGCTGGACGCAAAGAAAGAGGAGGCGAAGTCGTCACCGAAGTTCGTGTTTGAATGGAAGTCCGGAATGCGATCAGTTCGTAGAAGCTGCTTCGGTTCGCAGGAAGGAGGAGAAGCCGGTGACGGTCGTGCACCGCACGGAGCTGTTCCGCGCGTTCTGCTCGTTCGACCAGAACCGCTGCGGCTACGTCCTGACCAAGGACCTGGAGGAGATCCTCCTGTCGGCCGGACTCCGTCTCAGTCGGGCGCAGTGCCAGCGTCTTCTGGCCAAGCTGACCGCGACGGCCAACTCGGACGTCGCCGACAAGGACAAGCAGAGTCGGCACCGGCATGTCGACGGCACGCAGATCCACTACCGCCAGCTGACTGACGCGCTGCTGATGCGTTCGACCGAGGAGGTGTCCAACCAGTCGCTCTGCATGCCCATCGACGACGACGAGACGCTCGCCAAGGGTGAGCGAGTTCGGTTGACCGTTTGGCGATGCCGAGCGTTGTCGAGCTGTAGGGAATCCGTCGCCGCGGGCGGCTGCCGCTGCTGGCGCTCTGCCGTCCGGCGGGCCGGCGTCGAGCGTCGCTGCTGCGGAGACGACGACGGTGACGCTGCGCGGCTCCGTGGTCGACGTGGCCGGCATCGTGGGCCAGATGCGCAAGGTCGAGGCCCAGCAGGAGGTCGTCGAGAAGCGGAACATCACGCTCGAGAAGGAACTGAGTGAGTTGTCGACACCAACCGCTCGCTAGAGTGATGGGTGGGCAACTCTGCGCCTCGCCGCAGAGGCGACGCGAGCGCAGAAGGAGGCGCTGGACAAGAAGAAGCGCCGCGTCGACGAGGAGCTCGAGCGCGTCAAGAAGCGACTCGCCGACGCCGACAAGTGTCTCAAGGTCTCGTATTTTTTCTGCATTCTGTAAAGAGCATAGCGACGACAACAGCCGCCGTCGCCGCCTGTTCAGAGCTCTCAGGACGACACGGTGCAGATGCGCGCCGCGCTGCAGGAGTGCAAAAAGTTGGGCGAGAAGGTAGGCGCCGTGGTCGAGAAGCTGATGCCCGACAAGGAGAAGGAGGCAGCAGCGGCGGCTGCGGTCGCCGCGAAGCGGGCGAAACCGGCGACCACCGCAGCGACTCCCAAGAAGGAGCAGCAGCCGCCTGCGGTTGGCTCCTCGCGGCGACACGCCAGCGCGTCGACGCGTGTTGTCGGCACTTCAGGCGTCGCAGGAGCCAGCTGGCGTCAAGACGGACAAAAGCCCCGTAGAGGCGGCCGGCGGTAAGGGCGGCGCCGCCAAGTCGGAGCCGAACGGCGAGGCGTCGACGGAGGCGACGCAGCCGCCGGCGAAGAAGCCGAAGAAGGAAGAGGGACCCGCGACGACGAATTCGGCAGTCGAGGGGGTCGGGGAAGCGGACGCGGCGCCTCCTCAAGACGCTGCCCAGCCGCCGGTCGCGACCGAGTGAGCGTCGACCGACGCTCTCAGCGCCGCCTTCCTTCCACGTTTCACGCGTTCGTCCAAACGTTGCGCGCGCTGTAGTGCGGGGCGGAGTCCTAGCCGCTCGCTGGCGCCGCCGCCGTCGTCCACTCTGTTGTCGGTGACGCGCGCTACCCCCTCCCTCCGTGTTTGTCGGTCTGCGTGTGTGCTTTGCCGTTCGAAAAACACCGAGGAGCATAGGGAAACGCAGACGAGACGTTGTGAAAAGCGTACGCGTACGGTTGGTTGAGGGTCTGGCCTGGATAACAGACTCGTTTGGCAGCAGACCCGCAAGTTCCACGCTGTTAATTGGGAAAGTGAATACGGTACCATGGATACGGTAAACCCTTCTGGGCGAATTGTTTCATTCGGGCCGTAGGAGGGGGGTAATTATAGGGGGGGGGCTAATAAACTGGAAGGGTCGATGTAGAGCTTTGCTCTCACGCGAAGCGCGTGGAGGCTTTTTTAAGGGAAAAGTACGCTGCGCACATACGTCGGTACATTTTAAGAAACTGACATTTACATACATACAATTTTGGCATACATACGCACATGGAAACATTGCGTTTTATGCTAAACTTTCAAGTTCAACTCATACATTCCGTTCCTTCGTAGACCTGTGATAAGTGCCATAGCACTTGACGCGCAGGATCACTTCGCTTCTATATATTTATCTAATAAATTTCTTATTTGCCTGTCTTACTAGCTGTCCACTAGGAAGAAATTACAAACCGAAAATGCGCTTCTTCAAGACTCGTCAGGTGTCGACACCTCTGCTACTGCTGTCGGCGCTGCAGGCCTCGTCGTCGACGACGGCCCACGGCGGCGAGTGGCAGCGTCTGCCGACGACCGTTGCCGACGCGGCCGACACGCTGCTGTGGAGCGTCGACACGTCGACAGAGGAGAAGGAGCTGACGCCGCACGACGACCGTCTGCCACTGCTGCGGTCGATGGGCGTCGGAGACGGCCGTCGGCAGCCCACGATCGCTGCCGACGACACCGACGTGGTGACGACGACGCCAAGCGCCGTCAGAGCGGTCGTCAGAAAGCTGGGCAGGATGGCGAGTCGGTTCGGCCTCGCGCTGTCCGAGCTGTCGGCGAAGGCGCAGCTCGAAGTGGCCGCCGTCTTCCGTCGACGTCGGCCGCCGACGACGTCTGTCGACGAGCCGTCCGAGGAGGAGGAGGAGAAGAAGACGAGCATGGCTCCGCGTCGGCAGAATTCGGAACCTGCCGACGACAAGGAAGTGGAGACGGTGCTTGTCGACAACTACTACGACTACTCGTCGTCGGACGACTTCGCCGACGACGGCAGTCTGCCGAGCCGTCGACGCAAGAAGCGTCTCTCGAAGATCCGCCGCTTTCTGCTCAACCGTCGGTACTGACGTGACGTGACGCGGCACGGAACGCGCGGCTTTCCTCTGATCACGTATTGATCGACCACTGATCGACTAATCACAGACCGATAGCTCCGTAGTACTAGACCACCGATAGCTAGAAGGTGATGACGTTCGTGCATCTACTGTAGGGTTTAGTGCGCTTTCGAGGAGAATTTTTTGACGAACGCACCTCACGGGACACGCACATATTTTTGGTCAAAATAATGAGCGATGTTGGCGAGCCATGGCACAAAAATCACGGCAACTAACCAGCCGGTGAGTCAATTCTGTGAGACACGCACTCTCACGTACACATACTTGTTCACATAAATACAATGTACATAAACAAACGCGGCCAAACATACACGCAGACATGGAAAAGGGTTTACGGTAGCCTACGTAACAACGTAACTACGGTACACAATTCTAAAGTGAGATTTGCGCTTTCTCGTCAGCAACACAGCGCGTCACAGACTAGTCGGAAACGGGAGAGGTGGCGCTCGCGTGTCTCCCTCATCGATCACACTTCGGGCATGTTGGGCAGTCGGAAGTGGAAGCGGCGTCGGATCGCTTCGAAGCGCTTGACGGCCGCTCGGTTGAGCTGCACGGCGGGTCGGCCGCCCATCTCCTTCTGTAGCGTCTCCCGCAGTCGTCTGCTACGGCCCCGCGTGGGAGGCGGAGCACCGACCGGCCGCTTGGCGGCGCCGCAGCCGCCGACGTCGACGACGGGCGTCCGTCGGCGTCGCTGTCGACTCTCGCGCTCGTCTTGGCAGCGTCGGCCGCTTTCTTGGCCGAGATTCAGCAGCCAGCGCTCGGCGTGCACGACCGACGCGAGGTATTTCTCGAGAGTGCTCGGCGTGAAGTCGCGACCGAACTTCTGCCGGCAGCGCTTGAGCTCGTCGGCGCCCAGCGGCCGGGCTTCGCGGAGCGCGTCGCCGTACTCGGCCCAGAGTCGCTGCGAGTGGCAGCCCAGCGCGCCAGGCCGCGACGCCAAGTGGCGGACGTAGTCGGCGAACAGCTGATTTGCCGGACGCTTCTGCGAGGTGCCGCCGCAATGGGGCGTTTTCTTCCGCAGCGGACGGTCTTTCTTTTCGGGCCGTTCCACGACCGTCTCGGCGCTGCCGGCGGACGACGCGGCACGGTTCGGCTTCTTCAGCGGCTTCCGACCAGTGGCGACTTCAGTCGGCAACAGACGCTCTTCTTTGACAGTCGTCCTCGGCGGCACGTCGCCTGCGGAGCTTGGGAACGCCTTCTTCTGGGCGCCAACTCTCTCCAAAGCCTTGTCGGTGGAATCTCGCGTTCGCTGGCGACTGCGGCAGAAGATGTCGAGCGCCCGGACGGCCGCCTGCTTTCGCTCGTCCGACATCAGAGGTCGTTGCACGTCGCCGCCGCTTCTAGTCGGCTCGACGAGACGATGGCGGAGGCGCCCCTCGCCGTCGTCCGTCACCGCCGACGGCTGGCTAGTCGACGACGACGAGACGGTTGACCCAGCGCCGGTTGACGCGGCGGCAGACGAGTAGTCGGCGTGGCTGCTGCTGTCGCAGCGCGCCGTCGACAGGGCGGACTTGACGCGACTGAGCAGCTCGAGCGTCTCTATTTCCAACTTTCGATTCTTCCCCTCATTGGCCATCGCAATGACGCACAATCACCACTACTTTCCCACAAGTGTTAGTACTGCTAGCGCAAATATAGCAAAGGTAAGAGGTGTTAGAAGTCATCTACTTTGCAAGCTATGCAGTCTATGCGCGTAGCAGCAGCTATTCACCTGCACGCTCTCTCGGTCGTGCTGTCGGGTGCTACAGGAGAACGTCTTCTTGGTGTTCTGAGTATTGAACACCAAAATAGCGCTATTTAGACCTTTTGGTGGAATATCTGGTACACGCTATTTTAGTGCAGTGGTTTCATTCAGGATCGGAAGCCGCCCACTTTTGGGTCCCCCCACTGCTGCCCGCCGACCCTCCGAGCTTCGCCGTCGTCGTGCATCGTGTCACTGTCACATAATATTTCGCAAGGCGCAGAGCTGTCGTCGTCGTCGCACTTTTCTCCGTGTCAGTCTACGTTGCGCTCGCGCCTTAGCGAATTGCGCTGTATGGTGACTCGGCGACCGGCGTCCGGTCCGCCGTCTCCGACCGCCGACGTCCAGCTGGGTGTCAGCACGACGTTGTGGGGAGGCTGCACGAGCGCCCTGACAATCTGGGCCAAGTTGCGGCAGTCGTCGATGCCGCTGTGCAGCCGGCCGACGGGTTGGAGTTTCAGTTGGTCCATCATGAAGGTCAAGTGCCGGGGCCACGTGCCCGTGCCCGCGTGGAAGGCCCGCTTCGCGTTCAACCAGCTCCGGCAACGTCTGTACGTCATCGAGAGCGGGGTGCCCTCTGCCGATCGAATAAAACGAAAAAAACACACGAAGGCACGTTGCGGTCGTGGAGCCGGCACTGGGCCGGCAGCATTTTCGCCAGATCCCAATCGCCGCACGTGATCAGCAAGGCGGCGTCCTCGTCGGCAGTCCCGTCGACGCCTTCGTCGGTCAGCCATTGCTCGAACTCCGCCAAAGTTTCCACAAATGACGGAGCCTCGTCCACCATTTCCTGAAGTGTTTACTTTGGCGACACGACAATGCCGACGCGCACGCACGCACTCGCCTGTACAATTCCTGTCAGCTCGGTGCAAAAGTCGGTCAGACGCGGATTGTGCACGGGCCGGACATAGCGATGGAAGGTCGATTCAACCTTGAGAGTGAGCGCGTCCACCTTGAGACAGGGCCATTCGATGATTTCCTACAACCCTGTAAACTTGCCGAAAACACTTACGTGTAGGTAACCACGTGTACCTGCGGTTCAAAGATCGCGGGCGCGCGTTCGCAAGTCGCCTCAAAGTCGAGAACAAGAAAGTGGCGGTATTTCTGCGCTGCTCGCTTGCTCGTAGAAGCCACGCCTCCGCCCTTCAAGGCTCTTGCGGCGGCGGAGACGCAAAGACGACGCGTCGACATCTTTGGCACTTAAGGGGACACCCAGCGCGTCAACAAATGTGACTACAGCAACGGATTACGGAAGTACTGCGCGTACGCTACATGCTGACACGGGAAGCTGTGTACAGTAATCTTTCTTCACGTACTCGATAACATTTCAGAAGGACTCGTCCAACGAGATCACAACGGAGTCGTCAGGGGCGTTGTCGACGCCGCGGCCGCGCTTCGCCGACGGCGGCCGGTCGGCAGTGGCGGCGCCCGACAAGGGTTGCGCGGCACCAGATGTAGGCGACACTGGGTGACGGATAGCCGTAGGGAAACTTGTCGCGTCGAGACCACCCACCCCAACCAGGAGTACCTACCGGTTCTCGGAAACGACGTAGACGGCGTCGACAACGGCTGCCGTCGGCTGTCGTCGCCGGCGGCAAACCGATCGGCAGGGAGTCGCGTCGCGGGTCGGTGAAACGAAGGCATCGTCTGCTTGCGCGGGTGGAACTGCGGCAGGGACGAAGACGAGGGCGTCGAGCCCAAGAACTTGGAGGGCGTCGACAGCCGCTCGTCGGGACCGCGCAAGCAGACCGGGTCCGCGTCGAAGCCGTGCATCGTCCAGTAGAGACTAACGAGATAGCCCCGCAGCCTCGCATCCTGCGTTTTCAGCTGAGATTCGCTCGTCTTGACGAAAATTCCACAAGAACGCACCTTCGAGCTGTCGACTATAGCCGTCCACAAGCGTTGCACCAACTCTGGGGTGTTGACGTCCTTTCGCAGGTGCCGATCGGCGCTCTCTTCCAGCGTTGACGACGTCTTGGCACGACCGGCCGCCGTCTGCTTGTGCGAGAAGGGCGCGCGGTCCACAAGCGTCCTCGCCAGATGGTAGCGAACCTGGAGTTAAAGGAAGAAATCAGGTCTCGGACAAACGAGAGACTACCCCTGGGGTCACCCCAGGGTCGTCTTCGTCCAGTAGGGCGTCGACGAGTCGATGGTAGAGCTGCTTGGCGTCGGAGCCGCGCGACAGCTCCGCGAGTTCCACGAGCAGCTCGAAGGCGGCGCAGCGGACTCGCTGGTACTGGCGGCAGTTGACGAACTCTGCCGACGACGAGTCCGCTCTTCGCCTCTCGGCGAACAACCAGAACAACTCGGCCGAGTGAGGCACGTGACCGCGACGCATCAGGTTGTACAGGCCGCGCAGGCAGCCCACGAGCACGACGCGCTGGAAACTCGGCTAAAAACCCGTCGGTGAATTTCGTTAGGATTTTTGTTTTGCTCTATGAAGCGCAGAACCTTCATCTGGTCGAGATTCATGGCGAGCACGAGCTCGTCCAAAACCGGCTTCACGTCTTCGGAGCAGGAGGCGCGCTGCTTGCCGCCGTCGACCGGCCTGCTCGTCGCGTGGTCGAACTGCACCGTCTCCGATACGGTCAGCAGCAGGACGGCTCGATAAAAGTCGTCAATGTAACTGGAGACGAACCCCGAAGTAAAAATGGAGCCAACACGTCCGCTGTGTGCACGGTGGTACCGATTCTTGGAGTTGTCGTTGAAGCGAATCAGATCCAGGAGGAAGTCGCGCGCCTCCAGCGCGGTCTGCCTCGACGGCATTCGAAACGAGGCGATCGCTTGCGGTATCGCCTACAATTCCATCAGCCCAGCAGTAGAGGGCTAGCCGGACTGCCTCGGTCGCACGCACCATCATCAGCAGATAGTTTTGCAGGGCGGAGGGCGTGATGGCGAATCGGTTGGGCCTGACGAGACTCTTCTGGACCTGCTCGCCGCAGAAGAAGAGCCGCCGAAAGAGCGCCATGAGCGCCTCCACCGCCGTCGACGATTGGCCGGCCGCAGTGGGCGGGACGGGCGCGGCCACGCCCCCCTCCGGCGTCGTCATCACCATCGGCACGGTCGGCAGCGCCGCCTGCTGGCGACTCAGGGCGGCGTTCGCGACGGCCGCCAGCTTCGTCGCGGCCGCGATTCGCACTCTGCAAACCGGAAGTCCGATCCGCTGAGCCGCGCGGCCCGTGATCGTACCGATAATAGAAGTGCTCGGATTCGACGGTCTCCAGAAGCAGCTTCTGACTCCGCGGTCCCTGGAAGCCGCTCAGCACGTTCATCGCCTCGAACTGCGCCAACACGTCGCGCTCGTGACGCAGCTGGTAGCACCAGTGCACCTCCGGCTGACTGAAAAACCGTGCGGTTGCATGTTCGGCAGGCTTTGGAATTAATTCGTGCGCGCCCTTACGCGAATTTCAGTTTGCGGATCAGAGTCAAGTCGGGGTCGAAGCGCATCCAGATCACCGGCGAGTCGGGGTCCACCTGACTCACGTCCATGTCTATCTGGAAGGGACTGGCGCGACTGGGGCAAAAGAGGGGACTGGAAAAATGTCGTCGCCTCACCTCTTCGCCGTTCGACAAGGGCACGCGTTTCTTCTTCTGCTTTCGGCCCTTGGAGTGGCACTGGATCTCGACGGGCCGGTTGGCGCCGTCGCCGCCGCCTTCGCCGACGGCCGCGCCGATCTGGATCGTGTTCGTCCAGAAGCCGTCCAGCTCCTGCACCGACACGTTCACCGGACCAGAGTAGCTGCAACATTGCGGCGCCTGTCGACTGGCGACCGGTCGCCGACACGCGCACTCCACCGACGTCATGCGGCCGGCCTTGGGCGTCTTGTCCTGCTCGACGAGCAGCTCGATGACGTTGCGTCGACGATTGAAGCCGTACGACACCTGTCGCCGAGAGACTGGCGAGAGCGTCGGCACAACGGCGAGCGAACTGGCGTCGGCACCTTGAAGAAGGGATGGCCGCCGCCGTGCACCCACTGCTCGATGAAGGCGGGCAGCTCGTGTCCAGTGAGCCGAGAGACGCTGCCGAAGAAAGCGTCCGTCGACAGCAACAGCGCCGGCGCCCACTCGGCCGGCTTCTGGAGACGGTCCGCCGTCAGAGACTGGCCCGCCAGCACTAGGATCTTGTGCAGCACCTGCGCGCTCGCGAGTCGGCTCGAAACTCGGCAAAGGGCAACGTCGTCAGCCCACCTGTATGAGAGCCTCCTTTCTGAGGCGCTCCTCGAGCATGCGCAGCACGAGGTGGCCCTTCTTAGCCACCATCGCCGCGTAGTGGGGCGGCGTCGTCTCGGCGAAGAACGGGTCGAAGTAGAGCGACTTCACTGCAAGCGGCACATGCGACGGTTGGACGAGAAAGCAGACGACGGACGAAGTCCAACAATACAGAGCGGGTCGCCCTCGATCGGTCGGAGAACAATGGGTCCGTGATGGGTCTCGAAGTCGCACACCTCCTCCATGGTGCGACTGATCCAGTAGCGGTATTCGTTGGCACCGAACGTCCGCTCGACGAACAGGCCGTTCAGGTACCTGACGGCAGCGGAAAATTCTCGAAAGAGGCTAGCACACCAATTGAGTTGCCGGGAGGCACCTGGGTATGGAGTGGACGAGCCAGGCGTCGGCCCAGCAGCCGTAGGAGACGAAGGCCGTAAAGAACTGCCGGCAGAGGGCGGCCGAGAGCGCCTTCTTGGCGTCCGTCACCGCGGCCACATCGGCCACCCGGCCGTGGTGGAGCAGCGACTGATTCAGCACCGTCAAGCCCGAGTAGCAGCTCGCCTCCTCCGCCGCCTGCGACCTCCCAGTCACCCAGGAGCGGCGCCGACACATTCGGCCACTCACCTGGTCGACGAAGACCTGCTTGTAGTGGGCGTGCGGCAGACGGAAGGACAGCAGCTCCTCTAGGAACTCGAGCGACTTCACGAGCGAGGCGGTGGTCGTCTTGAGCAGCGGCATGAGTCGCGGCAGACAGAAGTGCGTGATCTGTGGAGCGTGACTCGATGACGACGGGTCGCATGCGAGTCTCTCACTCCCACCCCATTCCCCCCCCCCACCTCCGAGATTGTCGAGTCGGCCAGGACGTGGAAGCGGCCGACGGCGAAGCCGACGTTCATGGCCGAGGTGGGAATGGCGATCTGGTACGAGTAGGTCTTCTCCTTCTTGGCGCCGGTCGTCCACTCGGTCTCGAGCAGCTGACCGGACGCGACGGCCGTCATGGAGGCGGGTAGCGTCAGCTGCAGGGTCCACAGCGCCAGCTGCGAGGGCGCGTCGAGGCAGGGCAGCCAGTCCGACGTGGAACTGCCGCCCGACACGCTCCGATACGTGAACGCGTGCGCGTCTGCAAACGCTCCGTGCCGACGACGGTCGAACGCCCGCGCCGCCCAGCTAGCAACGATTAGCTCACCGTCCTTTGAGTTCCGAACGAAACGGACCCCAGTGGTCGGTTGACGGACGACGAACTCGACTCCCAACTTCAGTACTCGACAGGACTTGTCGACCGCCGGCAGCTTCACCAGTAGCTCGCCCTTGCCGAGCTCGGCGCTCACCTGCAACACTAGGCGCCATGCAAGCGCCGACACCGCGTCTTGCGCAAAAAACCACCTGTCGAACGGCCGAGGAAATGGCCACGGAAAGTCGACGCAGCTTTCTGCGGCCGGGGAGAGGGGGAGACTGGCGGACGGCATCGGATGTGGGCTGCGCAGTCTCGGCCGAGTCCTGGGCGCGTCGCCAGTCGTCCCCGGCCAACGCCCTGTCGACAGAGCCGCCCGTGTGCCACTGCCACTCCGCTCTGGCGTCGTCGACCAGCACCTCTCTACAACAGCGAGAAAAAATATGGGCAACCACAGACCACGCAAAACGATAACGACAAACCTAACATCGACTGAACGGCTGCAGTTGAGCCAAACAACGTCCAGCTTTTCCGTCAGTGGCGAAAGCGTCAGTTCAGTGAACCCCTAAACGGCGGAATAGAAACAAAGACAGGTGACACCAATACTGACGGACCGACATTAAAACTTTGGTTATCAAAATCAAAGGCCGTCAACACGACACTCTGTTGAAGAAGTCGCACGCAGGCCTTCCGTTCGGAATAGTCGGACGGGCACATGATATTCGAATGGAATTCTATATTTTCTTTGAAGGAGTCGAAAAAATGCACTCGTCAGTGTTTACCCACCCAAGGTAGTGTCTGTCAGTGCCACCATTTACCATTTTTCCGGGGCTGACCGCGTTCACCCGAGTGTGTAATGCTTCGTTATTCTGCTTCGTTATTCTTTGGCGTAAATAACGAAGCAGCGGTGAAAAAACAATGAAGCGATTAGTGAACCTAGTGAAATTCGCAGAATAATGAAGATAATGCGCTAGAAATAGTTATAGATCTCATGAACGTGCCACACGAAACGGTTTAACAGTGGAAAAAATAATGATGCAGCAAAAAATAATGAAGCGCTCAGTACGGTAGGATGATTTTTAAAGGTGATTTGAAATTGTTTGGCGAAATTGTTCTGTTTTGTTTTGTTGCGAAATGCGAAAGTATGTCTAATCGTCCGCAAGGAAGGTATCAGGCAAGTGTTTGGACAAGGCCTGATGTTCAGCGCCTGATCTCTGACTACAAGTCCGGGAGATCTGTTTTTTCGCATCGACAATTGGCTGCCGAAATCTCGGTTTTACTGCACGATTATTCTGTGCTTTTCGTGCTCCTTGTTGTGCATGCGATTTTTAGAGCCTGTCAGGCCAACGCGTCAGCGCTGCGTCAGTTCTTCGTCACATTACGGATGACAGCATCGGGAGGCGTTCTCTTGGACGGCCCAAGAACGTCGTAAAGAAGCAGCGGTTGTCTCACCTAAGGAAGACGTCGTCAGCGAGCGAGCAATCACAGGGGTGGGAGCCTATTAGCACTGGATTCGACTTATTTGCGGACTCCCTCTTTTGCCCCCGACCTTGATGGAGCTCTTCTGGTTCCTCTACTGTCACCAGCCGCCGCGCGCTCCTAGGGCTGGGTGGTCCCTCCCGGGTACCCAGCTTGGCCGGACGCAGAGCTTGACCGCTTTCGCGACTACGTGAGCAGCTTCTGGCTGAAGCGGCCTCAGGCGATCAACCACTGGGCCTCTACTCAGATCGCCCACGAACGCGGCTGAAGCCTACCACTCGGTCTTCCAGGTGTTCTGCGTACATTGAGTTGTCCTTGCATCGAATTGTCGGTCGACTTTACAAATGACTCCTAGATGGGCTCCTCGGCACCTGGGCTCTCCTATTTTTACGACAGCTAGGAAGACAGCACTTTCAGCAACAAACTAGATCCCAGCTAGAGGGAGGCACCGTCAAATCAGCGGCGGCTCCGTCTACGTCGCGCTGGACGAACGGATGCGATCGTACAAGTCCCAGCTGAAGGTTTGAAGTGAAATCGTATCAAAAAGGAGCTGAACGCGCACTTTTTTCAGCGCCAGTTGGAAAATCCGACCTTGGAAGGGTGGGAACGGGTTTTGTTGGCCAATCCTTACTTAGAGCGAGTGCAGCATCTTTGGCGACATCTATTAACAGACGACTTGAGCGAGTGCAGCATCTATTAACAGCCTTGCGCGACTACGCGGACCAATTCTCCTCTGCAGAAGACTACTTCGAAACCGCTGGGACGTCGTGGTCGTAAACGGCAAGAGCGTCCGTGTTCAATGTGGCGATCTCCGTAAGTTGCTCCTGGGCGATCGAGTTTGAGTGCTGGGCCGTCGCCAACTGGCTCGACGTCAACATCTTTGTCTACAGCGCTGACGGAGTTGACAACGGCTGGGCTGTCTACGTCCCAGGCGGCTACGGGAAGTGTGATGCGCCGCCGGACGAGCTGAGATCTCGTCCATCCATCTATCTGCGCAACTCTGGCGGGCATTTTGAAGTTGTGACATCTGTTTAACTTCTTTGCTCGATTTGATTGAACTTATGATCTGATCAATTTTTTTCCGACATTTATTTGATCTCACACTGTTTGTGCAATCGTTAGTGATTTTCTGTCATTCTGGTGTCAATTCGTATTGAGTAGGTTTGTGTTGGATTGCTCATCGTCAGAGGTCAGAGGATCAGGCTCATGTTCGAGGAGCACCACTCTGATGTCAGAGACAGTAGTTAGTTCGGGTTGAGCAGACCTTTTTGAGGTAGGGAGGGAAAACAGTGGGTTTTTATTCCAGCGTTCAGAACAAGGAAATTCGTTCATCACACAACCGTTTCATTATTCTTTGGCGTAAATAATAAAAATAATGAAACAGCTGTGTACAGTACACGTATGACTACACACCGGGCTGACGCATGTCGAAGAGCGCTAGCGATAAAGCCGGTCGTCCTATCCTTTGAGGCTTCTTCTTGGCCTAAAGCTGCGGCTGCGGACGGCTGCCATGATTGAGGACAAAGAGAGGCCGCACGTGGGCAATGTCGCCCAAATGGTCAACCGACTGAGCAGAGAGATTCCCGCCGAGCTGCCTCCGGTGAAGCGCGTTGGTGAGTGCGCCGCGTTACATACTTCGCGTGGGCGGCTGGCTCTCCCTTCCTGCGGCGTCACATTCGGCGTCTTTCCGGAGCAGGCGTGGGCGTCGGTCGACGGCCGAAGACGACGGCGACGGTGCGGTTCAGCTACAAGGCGGAGCAGGACGACGAGCTGACGCTGCGCGTGGGCGACGTCATCGACGTGCTCGACGAGAAGGTCGAGGACGACGGCTGGATCAAGGGCCGGCTCCGGGGCCGAGTGGGCGTCTTTCCCACCAACTTCGTCGCCCTCTCCGGCGGCGCCGACGACCCCAAGACGGCGTTGGTGGAGCCGCCGTCCGCCGCCAAGGTGCGTCGCAGTCTGCTGGCCACTGTCGACGAGAACGGCGCCACTACGCCGCCCGTCCCGGCTGTCGGCGGCGCCCTCTTGGATTTGGGCTCGCCCAAGGGTGCCTCCGTCCGTAACTCCTGGCTGGGCGCCGCAGCGCCCTCCATCGCGTCTGACGAGCCGGCAACGGGTTCGGCTCAGTTGCGAATTTCGCGATTTGTGCCAAACGTTTGTCGTCGATTCGCAGGTGCCCCTGCCGAGCGCCACTCGTCCGACGCAGCGGAGGACGAAATTATCAAGCCCCGGAAGGTGAAGGGCGTCGGATTCGGCAACATTCTGGGCGCCGAGGTGACGCTGCGCTCGACGAAGCCGGCGGCGCCAAACCACGTCGGCGACGCCGCGAAAAAGACTATTGAGTTTCTCAGCAAAGACGGCACGAAAGTGAGTCCTTTGCCGACGTCCGCTTCTGCTTCAATTCACGTACAACGCGTTGCGTTGCAGCCAGCGCCGGCGTCTGAATCTCCAGAAATGACGAGTCCCTTGAAGATTGTCACAGGTAGCGATGACAGACCGGGAGCGTTGTCGAACTGCGTCTCCGTCGTCCTCCAGATTCGTTGCTGACGGGCGCAGGGGACGCGGCTTCGGCACCGGCGCCGGCGTCGGAGCAGGCGCGCGTGACGTTCGCCTACGAGGCGACGCACGAGGACGAGTTGAGTCTGCGCGTCGGCGACGTCGTCACGGTGCTGTCGCGCGAGTCCGAGGACGCGGGCTGGTGGCGCGGCGAGCTGCGCGGTCGGCGCGGCGTCTTCCCCGATAACTTCGTCGAGCTCCTGCCGACGCGTCCCTCGCCCCAACCCCCCGCGTCCGTCAACGCGCAGCCGGCGCCGCCCCCGCCCCCGGCCAAGGTATTGCGGCTGACGGCGCCCAGCGCGGAGCTTGTTTGCGCAGCTGCATTGCGCATGCTGCATTCAGTCGCCGTCCCCGCCCAAAGAAAAGCCTCCGTCACAGTGGAAAGGCGCCGGCGGCGTCACTTCCCCGCCGCCACCGCCGAAAGTGTCGTCGCCTCCGCCATCTTTGGGCTTGCCGTCCTTGGACAGGGATAGAGGTGACTCTGCCCGCCTAACGGTGTCTGTGTCACATTCATACCGACGCCATGTCATATTTTTGTAGCCATTTCGCCGGACGCCGGCCTGCCAAGGCTCATTTCGCCACCAGAGAAACCGAAAAAGCCTCCGCTACCTTCGTCCTACTTAAAAAAGAAGCACTCTCCGTCGCCGCCCGCCGTCGAGCGGACCCCGACTGCCGCCGACAACTTGCAGAAATCCATCCCGGTCGGCGCTCAGGATGGCGGTCAGCCGAGCGCGGCGGACGACAAGCTCACGCACTTGACGGCCGCCCGGCCGAAAATGAACAGTCGCCGACCGCCCTCCCAAGTGTTCCTGGTACGCAGCTGCCTAAGCACGTACAACCTACTCTATTTTACTGAGAGTTTGTCCAGAAAAGCATCGCGGTCGGCGAGGCTAGTCGGCCTCAGGCGGATGAGACGTCGTCCGACAAGCCAGCCCATCCGCTGCCGGCCCTGCCGGAGAGCGGCGTCGTCTCGCCGTCGACGTCTGCTTCGGCAAACGGAGTCAAGCCTTCTCAGACCGTTCCTGGTAACGCGCTGCATTGTCTGGCCACTTGCCTATTCGCGACGCGCTTTTCACGCTTTCACAGCGGGTGGTCGATCGCAGCCTGCGAACGTGACGCCGTCGTCGTCGTCGTCCGGCAGTGTGAGTCGGGAGGAATTCGACCGACTGAGGGCCGATTTCGACCGCTACCGTCGCGACACGGACGCGCGCATTCATCAGCTAGAGGAGAAACTGCGAGCGGCGCGCCGATAGCGCGTCGCCCGCCGCTTCTTTCTTTCACTTCTCGCATCGCATCGCCTTTGGTCACGGTTTTTTTTTATCGCGCAGTACATCGAACGTGTGGTTTTACACTGTGGTGGGCCCCGCTGTGATCCTACATAGATGTCGTTGTCGCCCGTACTAGCTGCAGACGGCGCGTAGGCTGCTGTCGCCAGTCTTGTTTACGGTAGCGTGCCGCGTGCGGCGCGCGTGTCGACGCTGTTTGGCGCGAGCAAACAGCGCCGCGAGAGTCGAGCCCCGTCGCTCGCTCGCTCGGTGACGACGACGCCTTAGCTCGGCCAATCAATCGCTATGCAAGAGAAGTGACTGACTGCGCCGTCGCTTTGAGCGGCGCCCCTTTCCGCCGTCACTAGCCGACCGACGTTGCCTTGTTGAACCCCACTTTCTCCTCCGCTCGTGTCTGCCCCGCCCCCGCCCCCCTCAGTGTACGTCGACAACGACACCGCCAATAGACTGTGTACGGCGCCGCGACGCGCGTTGTTGACGCCTGTATGATTGTTGTACCGTAGGAGGGGTGTCGACGCCGCCGCCACGCACAACTATTCGTCGTACCGACAAGAGGGCCAGGGCCGCTCGGACGCGTATCCGTTCGCGACAAGCGCGCTCCAAATGTCGGCAAGCGAGGCGTGGTCCACTGCCGGTGGGTCGGTATTAGTGGGCTGCTCGACACGCGCCGACTGGAAGTTGTCGACGGCGCGCTCGAGCAGCGTCCGACGGCGTCTGCTCGACGTTGTCCGCCTGTCGACGGAGGTGTGAGCCGCCTTGAAACGACGCCGTCGGCGCAAGAAGCTGCCGTTGTCGAACATGGACAGGCTGTCCGGGTGCAGCGTCCAGTAGCAGCCTGGCAACACGCAGGAGAGAGTGCTGTCTAATGGAAGTTCTATTTTGCTACCTTTGGATCCGCCCTTCGCGTCGCCGACCGGCTGGACCTTGACGAAGCACTCGTTGAGCGAGAGGTTGTGTCGAATGCTGTTCTGCCAGCCGCGGGAGGAGTTGAGTCGGTAGTAGGGAAAGGTGTCGGCGATGAAGCGGTAGATCTCGTTCAGCGTCATGCACTTGGAGGCGCTGCTCTGGATGGCCATGGCGATGAGCGCGATGTACGAGTAGGGCGGCTTCGACGGCGCAGCGTCGGCCGAAACTGTCTGACTCGAGCTGCAGACCATCGCAGTCGCAGCGGATTGTACCGACGCATCGTCGGCAGCCGCTTGCAAGTAACAACTCGTCCACATCTCAGGGCGAAAGTTCGCAGTGGCCACGCTATCGCTTGGGCAGCGAGAAGATCGAGAGGCCTTGAGCTTGGCTGTGGTCAGTTGTCGAGCTCGTCATTTAGCTGACGGACGAGACAAATTAGCCACGTGCGCGGCTAATGACGTAGTCGTGCTATCCGTCCACAGAACCGAGACCGACAGACTGCGGCTGCATACGTACGGTAGGTATATACGTCACGATGACCGCTTCTGCGCGAGTTGATGAATGACTGATGGAGCGTCCGCGTGCCAGCGGTCGACCGGCGCCCGCTCCCCTTACTGCGACGACAGTTGCGCACGCAGAATACGGTAGTGCGAACACGGCCGACGCGGATACGGGCGCGCCGCTTCCGTTCGGCGCGCCACAGGTGCGCGCGCTCGTAAATGCGTCGTAAAACTGTCGCCTGTCGGTCTAACCCGCGCGATTCGCTCCGTACACCGCTGAAAGTTTTCAGGCGAAGAGAAGAGACTCGCAAACTGGCATGGTCGACTGTAGTCGCTCGCACTCGCTTATAATCGGCGTCTATCCCGGAAACTTTCCACGCGGCGGTTTAAATTTGGAGTAGTCGATTTTCACTCTGGCGATGCCGCCGGCGCACATGTTGTGCTCGCTGCAGAGCCACGGTAGCGAGTCCTGTAGCGACTTCGGCATAAACAAGAACCTGCTGCATCCATGGAGACCCACTTGTACGTTCGTCATGAATCCGTGAACGTTGCTGGGGTCGAAATACTTGACTTTCTTGTGAAACGTCATCCACTGCTGGTCGCATCGAGTGAAGCCGGAGCCAACGGCCAGCAGTTTCCGGATGTTCCTTTTCTTGTCGTACCAGATCAGCGCGGCGCCGTTATCGTCCTGCCCCGATTCCTATGGTGCCGTTGAGCGATGAGAGACCCTGCCGACACCGGGAACACAGGAGTGACACCCTGCATACATACGTGGCACTTTTCGGCCGGTCGCTCCTTCTGCCGAAAGTCGGCCTCCGTCTCTTCGTTGACGTCGGCGCGCAACGGCTTGACGCAGAGGTTGTCGATGAAGGGCTGCTGGAAGCGGCGCTTCTCCTTGCACTGCTCCTCGTCCATGAGCTCGACGCGACGCGTCATCGCCACCTTCTTCTTGAAGTCCCCTAGACGCGCGCCGACCACGCCGCGTGCCGTTTTCGAACCCAAGTCGCGCAAGAGTGAGTACAATGGAGCAAGTGCAGGTCCATCTTGTTGTGGTAGGGCACGCTGGCTCGACGGACAAAGCAGATGGGCCGGACGTTGTCGGTGCGCCGGACGCCGCCCGTCGTCGCGATCCAGATGACGGCCAGGTCGCGACCGCAGGCGCACCACTTGAGGAAGAAGAGCGGGTTGATGTTCACCGACTTGATGCGGTGGTACTCGACGTTGTCGGCCGACCGCATGATGCGCACTTCGATGGTCTTGTACTCGAGCTCCGTCAGTAGGTTCTCCGTGCTCTCCCTGAATCGTTTAGGCCGCGGCGCGAGCGTGCCGACACCCGACGGAGCCCCTCAACTCGGCCAGAGTCGCCTTATCCGGCGCCGTGACTGCGGGACACTGGGTGCCGTCCTTGACGCCGGCCTCGTCGTTCTCAAAGTCGTAGACCTTCATGAGACAGCGCGCGGTCGTTACCAAATGCTCGTCGGTCACCAACACGGCGCTGCACAGCACGCGATCCTCATTCACCTTGTGCGCCCCCGAACCTGTGAAGGATCACGGCAACATGGCGAGAACAATGTGGGGCAGGGGAAGCAGCCACCGCCCACGCACGCTTCACAATCTCCGCCTTCCAAGGCGCGTAGTTGAAGTCCGCCTCCTCCTTCAGAGGGAAGCCGATCTTGTACGGCTTGTCAGTCTCTTGCACCTTTCCGCAAGAGTACAGAGTCGCATTCCAAAAACTGTCGGGCTTCGCTTTGATCTGCACTACGCGAGTGGCCGCGCCTCCACAGACGGCGACGGCCAGTGCCACGAGCGTCACGGCCACCGCACTCATTACGGCGTTGCTCTCTACTGCTCACACCTAGACTTGCTTCATTGCGACGGTTCGCCGTCGTCGACAGGCGACGTTAAGTCGACATTTTCATTCCTGGCGTCGCGGGCGAAAGCGAAAAAGATTATGCGCGCCGTCGCGTTCCGCTGCTCTCGCTGTACAGTGTTTCGAAGTGAACGAGAAAAAAAAGGGGCGGCGGCAGTCGCTGCCCGCCGGAAGGGACAACAGATGACAAACGACGACACGACCTACCTGACCATACAACAGCGGTTGTTCACAGGCGCGCAAACGATAGTCGCCCATTATTAACTCTTAGCGTCACAGAGGAGTGAGGACGAGATCATCTCTCCTTCTTTGTCTACAGGCCGACCGACATCATCTTCCTTCGGCACCGGCGCCTAGCCGTTGTTGCTGCCGAAGATGCCCGACACGTAGGCGGCGTGGGGCGGAATGGTGGGCGGCGGCGGCCTCTGCTGCTGTTGCTGTTGCTGGAGGAGCCGCCGCTGCGCCGCCGCGAGCGCTGCCAAGCCGGCGGGCGTCGGCGACGAGGCCATCCCCGGCAGGCCTGTCGGATAGGCGCCGCCAGCAGCGCCGCCGACGAGCGGATAGCCCGGCTGGTTCGGCAGCCCCGCCGCCCCGTAGAGGCCCGCCATCGCCGCGTAAGCGGCGGCGCCGGGCGGGAACGGCGGCTGCTGGTGCTGCAGCATCGGCGCCTGCGGCATCTGCTGCCGACGCAGTTCGGCGGCCAGCAGCTCCTGCTTCTGGAATGCGAATGATACATTCGGGCTAGCCCACTCGGCGGTCCAACGACGCACCCTGGCGCGCTCCTTGACTTCCTCCACGAACAGCGCCACCTGTTGCGAGAGTTCCGCCTGATTCGTGGCCTCCTAAAAGGAACGCGCGTGTCGAGAACGTACAAAGCTAACAACAGTCGCTGCACTCGCAGCACCTGTACGATCCGTTGGAGACTGAAGACCTCGGCGACCGGCTCTTGGCGCTTCCAGTGGTGAGCGGCCGGCACGGATGACCAGCGCTTCTCCAGGGAGGCGTACAGCTCCTTGACGATGCCCTCGATCGCGGGCGTGACCACGTCGCCCTTCTCTTCAAAGAGCCGCAGGAACGTGTCCCACGTCGGGAAGTCCGACAAAGCTGAACACAATTTTCGCGAATAGGGTTGTCCCGTCACTACAGACGAGGGGGGGGGGTGTTGTTGTTAGATTTGGGGCGGCGCTATGAGGCCGTCAATGGCCCATGTAGCGTACTCATCTCCATGACGCCTTCCCGTCTAGAGGCGCATAATCAGCCAGACATTTGGAAGAACGCCATTTGTAATCTAGGGCAGCGACGGCACGAGAAAATCCATTGAGAGAGGGAAGTCCTCGATCAGAGTGATTCCATCACGAATCGAACCCAGAACCGTGCGCGCAAGAGGCCGATTCTCTACCACCAGGCCATACGCTGCCGGGGGCGGGGGGGGGGGGTACGCAGTACGCACCGTTGACGGCGGCGGTGCGGCGCTTGTCGTTTTCATACTCCTCCCAGGCGTCCTTCAGCTCCTCGTCGGTGAGCTTCTCCTCGACGTCGCGGAAGAGCATGTCGCGCTCCTCGCAGTGGCCGACGCGCGCCCACTGCTCCGACAAGAGCTCGGCCAGCAGCTTGTCGCGCGGCACGCTCATGCCGGTCGCGCCCTCCCCAACGGGCGCGGGCGTCGGGTTGTACTGGTAGAACTCGCAGAGTTCGTTCGCCGAGTAGTGACGGTCGGGCTGGGCCTCGTCGATGACGCGCAGCGAGTGCGACTCCTTGACGATCTGCTTCTTGTAGATCATGTTCTCCATCGTGCCCTACACACGCACACACACCGAGCTGGACGGAGTAGCACAAGACGTATGAGGAACTGAGGGAAATGACAAACGCACGTCGGCGACGAAGCGGTAGATGTAGACGGGCTTGGTCTGTCCGAAGCGGTAGACGCGGAACAGAGCCTGCATGTCGTGCGAGGGATTCCAGCAGCAGTCGAAGATCACCACCCGGTTGGCCGCCACCAGGTTGATGCCCAGACTGCCGGCGCGCGTCGAGATGAGGAAGAGGCGAGCCCTGGACGGTCACTCAATTCCGGATGGGTGGGGGCGGGGGGGGGGGGGGCGAGGGAGACGCACCTGTGGTTGGTGGGCGCGTTGAAGCGCGCCTGCTGTCGCTCGCGGTCCTGCGTCTGGACCTGTCCGTCGATGCGCATAAAGTCGACGCCGCTCTTCCAGCCCCACGGCTCGAAGCAGCGCTCGCGCTCCTCGCGCACCCAGGCGCCCGTGTCGTCGACGTGCTCCAGGAACGACTGGATCATGTTCAGCGTCTCCACGCTCTGCGAGAACACCAGCCTGCAGCGACAAGTCGACCCGCGTTCGCGACACTGCCGGCTTCCGTCACTTGACGACGACGACGACGACGACTCACATCTTGTCGCCGACCCGCTCGCACTTGCGCAGCATCTCGAGCAGCAGGAGCACCTTGCTCGAGACCGAGGGGTCGAACTCGTCGTCGCTCTCCAGCACTCCTGCCGACGTGAACCAGCCGTTCAGCTCGGCAGGCGTCACCGCGCGCTCGTCCGCGGCCGACCCGGCGGGCGAGACGGCCGGCGCCGGCGGCTTGCCCCCATTCTCGTCCTTCCTCAGCAAGTCGTCGTCCGCCTCGTTGCTGCTGAATGACGTGTCGGCTGTCGCTTGCGCGCGGCGACCGCTGTCGGCAGCCACCTGTCGGCGACCGGGGACGGCGAGGTGTCGGAGGCGACGAAGTCGCGCAGGCGCTCGTCGTCGGCGCGTCGCTCGAGCTCGTGCGACCTGCGCTCCAGATGCGTCTGCAGCATGTAGTGGTGGTTCCAGACGCGGAACAGCGCGTGGTAGTCTGTAACAGCCGAGTCGATCTACTGTCGAGCGAGCCGACGCAAGTACGCACCGGGAAAGAGCATCTTGCGCTTCTTCAGCGACTCGGCGTCCACGCTGCCCACCACGTGGTCCAAGTAGTGGCGGTACAGCTTCTCCTGCTTGTCCGTCAGCCGCACAAGCACCGTGTACTCGTACTTGGGCGGAATGGCGCTCGCGAGCGCGCGGTGGTCCTTGCGCTGAACGCCGCACGACAGGATGCGGCACGCACGCACGCACGCACGCACGTGCAGCTCTCCTCACCAGGACGCAATTGTCGAGCAGCTTGTTGAGCACGCAGCTGCGCTTGCGCATCTGCTTCTTCTCGGCGTCCGTCGAGTCCTTGGCCTCGCCCTGCTTGATGGGATTCGCGAAGCGGTTCGTGTACTCCTTGCGGTTGCCCAGCAGGCCCGGCTTGATGAAGTTCACCATCGTGTAGTCTGCAATTGCGAGGTCGCGTCTGGTCGTGTCGTGTCGAGACCCCAAGGAAGGCGTCTTACACTCCATGAGGTTGTTCTGTAGGGGCGTGCCCGTGAGCGCCACTCGACGCCTCGTGCGGATGTTGTTGAGCGCGATCGAGCGCAGACTCGTCTCCGACTTGAGCATGTGGCCCTCGTCGCAGAACACCAGGTCCGGTCCTGCGCGCAGCGGAAAATACTAGTCGATCGACAAAGGCAGAGAAAAACAAGACAGAGTCCTCACCCGGGTCGCGCAGGCATTCGCGAAACTCGGACAGGTGGCGCATGATGATCTTCTTGCCTTTCGGCACCCGCTTCGGCTTGGCAGCCGCCGCCGCGGCCGCGGCGCGTCGCGTCTTGGGAGGCGCGCCCTCGGGCTCGACGAGCTGACTGTAGAGCTCGTAGCCGAGCACCATGACGCCGCCGCCCTTCCACCAGGCCTTGAGCACCTCCAGTCGGCGGTAGTTGTCCTTGATGCTGTCCAACTCGCACACCTGCGCGCGCGTTAGCACTCACATCCCACGGAAGGTGGAAGGATACATACATACACGTGTCTGCTGCGCACGCACGCACGCACGCCCGCTCACGTTGAGGGCGTCGTCGACGTTCTCGAGCCACTTGTTGAACTCGTTCTTCCAGTTGATGACGACCGACTTGGGCACGACGACGAGGACGCGCCGGATCCAGCGGTGGTCGTTCAGCTCCTCTAGCGTGGGCGCCAGGCCCGCGAAGGGCGGGTTGAAGCGCTCGTCCGTCAGCAGCATGTGGATCAGCGCCACGCACTGCAGCGTCTTGCCCAGGCCCATGCAGTGCGCCAGGATGCAGCCTCCGCCCTCGCGGTCCGTCGACGCGCGGCTCGTGAACCGCTTGTACGTCTCGATCACGCTGCGGTACATGAACCTGTCGGCAAGAGACCGGCATCGACAACCACTTTCGTTCGAGCGAGCGGGTGAGTGGGAACACACGTACACGATGCCCTCGGCCTGGTGGACCTTGAGACGCCTCACGATTTCCGGGTGCACGGCCACGGGCAGCGCGTGGGCGCGGCCCAGCTCCTCGGTCGACTCGACCTCGACCTTCTGGAGTCGACGGGGACGCCAGCCGGCCGGCGACGGGCGCGCGTTCTTGTCCACCTCCACGAGCGAGCCGTTCTGCACCTCCACTTCCACCACCTCCTCGTCGGCGTCGTCAAAGACGATGCCGTTGTACTAGAACCACTTCCAGTGTCAACTCTTACTACGAGAGCACGCAACAAAGCGAACCGGACCTTTTTCTGGAGTTCCAAGAGTCGCTTGCGGCGTTCCCTTTCGCGCGTCTCCTCCTGGCGCGTCTCTTTTGTCAGCTCGCGCCGCTTCATGATCTCGCGACCGCGACGCTGACTGCTGCCTTGGCGCTGAACGGCCGGCGGTCGGCGCCGACCACGGGGAGGCGGGGCCGACGTTCGGCACCTTTGGAGACGGAATCACCATGACGGTGTCATCGTCCGACGAGACGGCGGCAGCGCCGGCGCGCTTCCTGGCCGGGCGCGCCCTTTTCTTCTTCTGCTGCGGCTGCTGCTCCGGTTTCTCCGCCGCCGACGCCGACTTTCGCGCGCGCTGCGACCGTATACTTTCAGAACAGAGAACCATTTCACCGCGAGCGCGGCGGTAAGTGGCACCTTGGACGAGGTGGGCTCCTCAGCCGAGCCGTCTTCCGCGTCGGACGGCGAAGAAAGGCTGCTGCTCTCGACGCCGCTCTCGACCTCGTCGTCGTCGTCTTCGCTCGTGCTACGCAGCATCTCGCCCACGTCCGAATCCTCGCCGCCGCTGCACGCATCCATCGCTCGCGTTCAACACAACAGCATCATCACACACTACCAAACAATCAGCGCGCACCCTCTCTTCTTCGCGCCCGCCTTGGTCGGCTTGACTTTCTTGGCCTTCGGAGGCTTTGGCTTGGCGTCGGCACCGTTCTCGGTTTTGTCGTCGTCGCCGTCGTTGGAAGAGGACGATGAGGAGATGCGCTTCCTCAGCAGGGCCTTCATCTTGCGCACCGAAGCCGGTTCCTTGACGCTCGTCGGCGCCGGCGGCTGCGGCGGAGAAGACGACGACAAGCAAACGACGTCATCGTCGTCGCCAACAGGCTCGGCCTTCTCATCGTCGCTCCCATCCGAAAGGACGACCGCCGAGTTCTTCGGCTTCGACGCCCGCCGCTTCGTCGACGACGTCTCATCGGTGCTAATGCCCCGACCCTGCCCTGCCGACTTCTTGGCGCTGGCAGGGTCCTTTGTCGACGTAGTCGTCGACACGGAGCCGCCGGCTGACGACGGCTTGGGGGCGCAGCCACCGACTTTGGGCTTCGGCTCATCTTCGTCGACCGGCCGCGCGTCGGCACCGCTCGGACTCTGATCCGGGTGGTCGGACGGCGCTTCAGGCTCGTCCAGTTGAGGCGCTTTCTCCAGCTAAAACAGATCATCATCCGGTTCAACCGAGCTTCTTCAAGGACCTGGCGCACCAGGCGGTCCAGAGCGGCTGTGGAGCCGTCATCTGCTTGGTTTAAACCGTCGGCGTCGTCCTACGAACGGATACCGTTGTGCGTGACAACGAGCAGTGACAAGGACAAAATACCTCCTCGTCACTCGATTGGGGCACAACTTCGTCCGAGTCGGCCCGCAGCTTCCTGCGCGGGCGGAGATTCAATGGGATCGTTCCCTCGTCCTCCTCGCCGACGTCGTCGTCTTCGGCAGGCGCCGGCTCGGCAGGAGCGACTGTGTCGACTTCGCCGGCCTCGCGACGCGGCCGCGCCCGTCTGACGGGCTGCAGGAGACGACGGAATTCTTCGTCATCGTCGTCGTCGTCCGACTGCTCCAGCTCTTCCTTCCCATCATCTTTGTTGACCTCTGTCGGCGACTCCTCCTGCGGCCCGTTCTTCTTAGACGTTAGACGTGCTTCTTCTGCGCGTTCCGCCGCCATTTCGTCATTCAGTAGCGGCATGCCCTCGGCTGCCGGCGGCGGCTCGCCCACGTCGACTGGACCGTCCTCGAGCGTCTCCTGCTAAAGCGCGCTGTCGCTTGGCCGATTCCAAGAAAGTCGCCATGCAAACGACGCACACTGCTCAGTAGCACGATGCGATGACGGCCGGATTTACGGCGACGGCTCGTCGACGGCGACAGCGTCTCCTCCCCCTCCTCCTCCTCGTTGTCGTCAGAGTCGACTGCCTTGTCGTCATCGACTGAGGTTGCCGCAGCCGGCAGTCGGCAGCGCTCGCCCAGCTGAACGAAGCAAGGCTTCACTTGCCGTCTCCAAGGGCTCGCCTGCACGTGCGCCTCCTGTCCACAACAGCGGCAACAAGCGCCGCTGCACGTACCAGTTCCTCCTGTCCCACGCCGGTCTTGACGTCGGTGTCGACGGGCAACTGCGACTCGTTGTAGATCGCCATTTGGTCGACGGAGTCGTCCAACGCCCCGTCGCCTGTCGCCGCCGCCGCGTCGTCTTTGTCGCCGGCCCCGTCGTCAGCGGGCTGCTGCCGCCCAGTCGCCGCTGGCCACGGCTGAGTGCCCGACACGAACGACTCGGGCTCGTCGGCGTCGACATCGGCCGACGGGGCGGCTGCGCTCGGCTGCTCGTCGTCTCCGACGCGGCCGTTAGCGACCGGAGGCTGCGTTTGCGCCTCGTCCACCAAGTCTACGGAAGCATTCGCGAGAGCCGCCGCCGCCGCCTCCTCCTCCTCGCCCTCCAATTCGACCCAGTCGTTCGCGAGCCTGCCGACAACTTCGACGATGTCGTCCAAGAAAGTTCCCAGCCGCCTGTAGGCGTGCCGACTGCCAAAGCTCTTGCGCACTCGATTGAGGACCTAAACGCGGAGGCAATTCTAGTCGCGAGGGCGGGGGTAAAAGGCGACACTTGCCGGCAGAGTGTCGGCAAGCAGTGCCGACTCCTCGAAACTTAGATGAAGGCCATCCGGCTTGGGAGGCAGCGGCAGCGGAGGCGCCGCCTCCGCACTCGGTTCAAGGGACATACCCGATTATAAGCGTTATCGTTAAAGCTTAGCAACTTGCCGAACAATTCATGAAAACGTTGAAAAATGGCGCGAAAATAAGTTAAAACCAAATATTATAAAGATGCAAATACTTTTTCACACAGTACAGTACCTCACAAGCAAACGCAAGTTCTTAACGCGCATCAAATCCATTATGAACTTTCCTACGCGTATCCCTCCCCCTCCAAAAAGTATTTCTCGATCCGCCACTGCCCGAAACAAAAACGTACTAGAATCATTAAATGCGCACGCATTACTACCAACCCCGAGCTACTGGGTAGTAGTGACAACGCGCCCGAATGATCGGACTATGAAATGAAATGGAAGTATAGAAGAGGCCGGTGTCGTATCCCTCTTTTCCCCCCATCCCTCTTTTCCCCTCGGAAATACTGGGACGCCCCAACCCAGACCATCTTCTTCTACTTACAAGTGCGTGCGCCGCGCTTCGCATTTCAGCAAGTGTCGCCCGGAACGTCGGATTCTGGTTACGATAATCGATCGACAACAGCTGATTACGGTAGAACCCAACAGAAAACCTTATTTGCATGTTACTCTGAGAGTTTTGAACATGTTTACGGCTTAGTGGACGTCTAGCAAAAAAGCCGACGGTGTCATGGTACTACTGTCCTGGGATCGGGGTCGCTGTACTGCTTGCTGCTCATTTTCAAAATCAAGATTTCAAGGCTTGCTGGCAGCAGAGTCTATTGAATTCAGTGCGCGTATATTAGCAACGCGTCTTGCATAGTACGTACGCGTTTACATGTACGTACGAATTGTGGAGAACCGATTCTGAGTGATAACACGGCTCCTGAATCACTGTGTGAAAACGCGTATCAGTAGGTTGAGAAAGGCAGCTTGACAGGCCAGGCCAACTTGTTCTGTCGAAAATGTTTTCGAAGAAACGCGTGCGTGTAGTGTAGTGTCGCAAGATTTCAGCTACGTATGGTCAAAGTGCGTTGGTGCGAAGGTCAGAACGCCATCACTCATCAGCATACGATCGATGTTGCGTTGCGCGAACGGTCGTCCTTCGTAGGGCTTCGCGTGTCGTGCCGGCGGCTATGCGTAAAGTGGGAAGTCTGATGGAGCGGTCGGCGAGCGCCGACTGATTTCATTCAGCGTCGTGCGACGTGAGGACGCACGCATTCGGCTGGGCCGCGCTCGTCGAGCACGGAAGAGGCATGGGGCTCCAAATTCGCCCTTTAGTCGGTCTGCCGGGCAACTATTTGGTAGCGACGCCCCACTGATGTGCGGGGGCGCGCCGCAGGAAACTGCCTTTCCCTTTCCGCCGCCCGCGTCCGGGTCGGTCCAGGTGCTATTCAATCGCGCTCTGCCTCGTTACTCGCCGCAGCTCGCTCGGTCGGTACCTCGTTCCACGGAGAACTCTTCTTTCGCGCACGAGGCAGGCAAACAGCAAGCCATAAGCAACTGGTTGTTGGTATTTTGTGTGGGACCCAATTACTCGAATGCCACCGGCAGCGGCAGCAGCAGCAGCTGCATCACGCCGACTTTCGTCTGCCCCAGATTTACATTTTGTTCTCTGAACGGCGATTCTCACGGCCGAGGCTAAACGCAGCCGCGACGTCTATTTTCTGCGATCTGATTCTCGCGCCGCGGCTCCCTGCTGCTGCAGTCGCCTTGGCGATGACCGGCCTCGGCAACTTCCGAGAGTGCGGTTCCAGCCTTGCAAACGAAAAGTCCGTGCGTAGTGCTTCCTGGAAGCACAGGCGCAGTCTGTCTCTGGCAGAGTGCGCAGCGCAGCAACGGTCTCTGGGCCGCTGGCCCGCGACGACCGCCTTCGTGATATCAGGAATACTTCGCGCTAACTGGCTCCGCGGCGGTTTAGTTACGCTCGCGCGTCCCCGTGGCCTCACTTGAACATGCGGCCGGCGCTGACCAGTTCTCTCGCCGTCGGCTTCTCGTTTCGTCGACGGCCCGATCGAAGGGGGGAATCAAATAGGACGCCGACCGCTGAGTCGGCGCCGGCGAAAACGGCCTCGGTTTCGCCCCTGCCCTTTCTTTCATTGTCCCTCCCGGAACGACGGCAGCGAGCAGCGCGGCTCGGGTTTCCAGCCGTGTCCGTGGTCCTACTGGCGTCTGCTCGGGATCTCGGCTCGGCATCTGCCCACACGAACGCCGGCCGGCTCACGAATGCATTGAATTTTGACGCGTCCAACGTCACCCACTAAGCGCCGCCGGCGAAAACACTCGCTCGTTAACGCTTCGACGGCGCGACAGAAGGCGCCGCTTCCGTCTAGGCGGGGCGGTGGTCGCTTTTCATTTTATTAGCAGATACATTTATCAGGGGAGCCGTTGCTGGCTGGCTGCCGCCGCCACCGATAGAGCAAGTTCCACGGCCGAGGAAGGGCTGCTGTCGTGTGCCGACCGCATCGACCAAATCGTGAAATACTCCGAATTGGCTGGGAAATGGGTCGACGCAACCGATCCGCCGTAGAATTGGACTCGTGGAAGTTGTTTGCGCTGCTGGCTTTCGAACTGGGCCATGCCGTGGATCTACCTGACTCTGTTCGTCGTCGGCGTCTCGGGCAACGTCTGGCTGCTCTCCGTGATCGCGCGCGTCATCCGCACGTTCGGCTGGCGTCGGCAGCCCAACGGCCGTCTCTACATCTATCTGATGTCGCTGAGTCTCGCCGACACGCTCGTTCTCGTCTGCCTGCCGCTCGTCGCGGCACAGCTGCTGCAGAAGCGCTGGAACTTCGGCGTGGTCAGCTGCAAGCTCTACATGGGCCTGGAAAGCGTCAACAAAGTGCTGTCCACCTTTCTGCTGGCCGCCGTCAGTTGGGACCGCTTCGTCGCCGTCTGCATGCCGTTCAATCGTCGGCTCCATTCGCCCGAGCTGGTCGGCGCGCTCATCGCCGTGTCGGCGCTAGCCGCCTGCCTGCTTCTGTCGCCGATGGTTCTGTGCTCGACAGTAGAGACTTATTCGCCCTCGAATGTCACGAGGTGCGGCACAGACTTGCCGTCAAACCAACTCTCCCTTTACACCCTTTACAGATCTAACGCCATCCTTGTTGTCGGATTCCTTCTGCCGGCTCTACTCATGTCATTCTTCTACGTGGCCATTTCTGTCCAGAGCAGCCAAGCATCGTCGTTGTTCGACACAGCCATGAGTTGGAGTAGCTACCGTCTCCTGAAACCCCACTCTAACAGAGGGAAACTTGACGAAAAAGAAGAAGAAGAAAAAGAAGCTGAGCGATAAGCCGGGCTGCCTGGGGATGTGTATGGAGTCGCATCCTCGGCAAGGTGGCGGTGTCGACGCTGTCGGTAGTCGGCTTCTATCACGCGCTGGTGGTACTCCTCGATGGCTGTCCACGGTGGCGGCGCTGCGACTGGTGGAGATGATGTCTGGGTGCTGTGGGAACGAGTTGTCACGTGCTGCCCGTTCATCAGCAGCGCGTTCAACCGGGTCTTCAACGCGCTGCTCAACCCGGCCAGCTCCGCTTGAGCCCCAACGCGGCCGAGCAGCGCCGCCAGCAGCGCCACGCCTCCAACGCCGCCTTCAACACCGACCGCTGCCTTCTCGCCGTCTCCGTCGCCGCCGACGTCAGCCAGCAGCACCAGCCCACGCCGCGTCCGGCGTTCGTCCGTCGCCCAGACGCAGAACGGTGACGGCAAAAGGACTGGTCGTCAACGCGCCGAGAAGCGACGACGAGTCGTTCATGTCCGCGACAGCTCTGTAGCTGTTCGCCTGAATGGGAGAAAATTGTGAAAGCGCAGAATTCCCACAATTGGAATCTGAAAAAAGCCACTACCGTCTCTATTGCTCATTGTCTCATTTCGTGACTAACAGCGCCACCGTTTGAATCCCCCGTCGTGTGACTGTAAAAGTGCGAACTCTGGAGGAACGGCGGCTGAGTTCGTCGCTGAGCGATACGAGGAAGAGGTCGCGCCCGCGGGCAAGCCGACCACGTCGGTGGTGGTGCACTGCCTGCGCGCCATGGAACGGGCCGCGGTCTAGACGTCCAGCTCTACGGCGTCTGAGAGAGGTCTGTGTTGCTCGCCGCGCCGCGCTCCTGCGACTTCCTCGGTCGAGTTGATCGTCGCCTTCCTCGTTCCAGGGGTGGCCTGCCGGCTTGACAAGACGAGAACGCAGGTGCGGGAGACGAACAGTGCCGAATAAGGCTGTCTGCGACGTCCGCGACGCTCTCGACGACGCCAGGATGGCCGGCTACCTCGTCAAAGGCGTCACCCGGAGCAGATACAGCAGCCGCCGCCTAAACTCGAAATTCTCGCCGCACCTCGGACTTACAGCCGATGGATGATATGATAAGGACCTTTGACAACTAACGAGTGACGCTGAATGTACGTGCAAACGCAGATACTGACTGAAACTTAGTAGGAACTTGACAATCCAAGCAATAACACAGGAATGTCCAAGGCTTTCAACTAGACGAGCTGTAAACTTCAGGTGAAGTAGCGCTGAGGCTACATGAGTTACGTAAGTGTGGATTCTCCTGTCTCCCTCCACTTTCAGTGTAATGTAGGAATCGAATGCGTATACAAAGGCTATCGCTGTCGCTGTCGCGGTCGAATGCATTGCCGACGCACTCCGCACTTCGTTTATTTTACGCTTCTCTAGCCGGCCGGCGTGTTTCGGCGCGAGCGCGGGTCATCGACACTGCCGCGCGAGAGCGTGCGCCTGTGCTGCCCTCCCCTCTGCCCCACACGTCTGACTTTCGTTCTCACGCCTCCGTCGTTTGACAAGAACGCATCTGCACAGAATGGCCGATTTGCCGTTGATGCCACTGTTTCTCTGTTGGCTCGCGACAATGGCAAGCGGCGTGTCGACGCAGCGCCGACGAAATTTCGTCTTCATCATGGCTGACGACTTCGGCTGGAGCGACGTGGACTGGCGCGACCCCCTGCTGTCGACGCCCAACCTCCGCCGGCTCTATAACAGCGAGAACACGGCCGTGCTCGGCCGGTCCTACGTCAATCGCATCTGCTCCCCGTATGTCGAACGCCACACCGTCTCTCGTCGTGTCGTCGCCACCTTGCGAGTTCAGCACGAGATCTGCTTTCATGACCGGCTACTTCCCCTACCATCAGGGAACTCAGGTTTGTAAGTAAGCGCAGTATTTCTCAACGGACTGTGTGCACCGTTGCGTCGACAATAAGCCACCGTAGATCGGCCATTCCGTTCCTTGTGAGCCGACCGGCGTGCCGCAGCGGTTCCAGTTCTTTCCGCAAGTGCTGCAACGTGGTGGCTACTCGACCAACATGGTCGGCAAGTGAGCAGCCACTGCGACCACCTCGTTACATCTCCACACGTTACACGCCGGTAGACACATTAGGTGGCACTTGGGCTACTGTAACGCGAGTATGCTGCCGACGCGACGAGGCTTCGACCATTTCTACGGCTTCGACTCGGGATCCGAAGACTACTACACGCACGAGACGAGCGCGCGCCCTCGCTGACTGAGTGTCCTGTACAAGTGTTCCTGGGGAGGCGCCGACGTAAGTACAGGTGCCTTCCGGCACCGGGGCCTCGACTTCCGGCGTCAGGACACTGCAGTCCGCGATATCCGCGGCAACTACTCGGCGGTCAGTGTGTTGAAGTCGACAGCGCCACGCCGTGCAACGCGCACTCGCACTGCAGGAGATTTTTGCCGACAAGGCCATCCAGTACATCCAGTTGCACTCGCGAAGGAGCCGCAGGCAGCAGAAGGCGAGGAGGGGTCGGCTGGGCAAGCGCAAGCGCGCCGACAAGCCGTTCTTTCTCTACCTCGCCTTCCAGTCCGTCCACTCGCCCATGCAGGCGCCGGCTCGCTATCTCGCCAACTGCCACCAGAAGAACCAGATCCACGCATCTACTGCGGTGGCCGATAGCGGACGGATTCTTGGCTTGGCACAACGGTGCACACTCTTAGGAATGGTCTACGCAATGGACGTCGCGATCGGACGCGTGCTGAACAAGCTGAAGACGACCGACCTGCTGAAGGACACCGTCGTCATGTTCAGCACCGATGTGGGACTGCGTCTTCGAGCCGATCTGAACGTTGAAAGCCTATCTGAAAGTTGAAAATGTCGTTTTCCGTAGAACGGCGGGCAAACGCTGAACGGGGGCAACAACTGGCCGCTGCGCGGCAATAAAGGCACGCTTTGGGAAGGCGGCACACGCTCGAATTCGTTCGTCTACTCTGAGCGAGACATCAAGCGGAACGTCGTCCGGAACAAGTGGGTCGAGATCCGCGTCGACACAGCTCTTTTGAGTCAAATCACTTACCGCACCGCTATCTATTCTAGCCTCTTTCACGTTGTCGACTACTTTCCGACAATTCTCAGCGCTGCTGGGATCAACATCAGCTCTCATGGTATGACTACCGTCACCGAGTGACGCGTGGAAATGCGCGTACGACGATGCGACCCGAATAGGTGACGGCATCAACCAAATGGGAGATGATCACCACTGGTCAGTAAGTGGACTATTTGAAACGAGTTCGTCTACAACATCGACAGGGAGGGTTCGGCAACTTCGTAGGGTTTCTGCGCCTAGACCTGTTGTTTGCGTGCGTGCGAGCACGCTCTTGGCTCAAGACACTGCTCCCATATTGCAGAGGAGGCCCATACAAGCTATCGTCGAGAATGTGGCAGACCTTCGGTCTGGGTATCCGGTACCCTCGCTGCCAGGGTTGGCAAGACCCTCGAGGAGGAGCAGACAGCCAGGTGGAACTCGCCGGTCCTGCTGTTCGACGTCATAGGTGTGGACATCACCGTGCGCCACAAGTATAGTTCCAATCCAAATCCTGATCCGTACAGCCGATCCGCTCGAGCGCATCAACCTGGGCGTCCTACGTGACCGCTGACGATGAAGCGGATGGTTCGCCGACTGCTGCAGTCTGGAGAAGCCAGGCGCCCAACGTGCACCGCCCGCCGTACCGCAGAGGCGATCCCACGCACTTCAACGGCACCTTTGCGTCCGGCTGGTGTTGACGGACGCGCCCCGGTTCGCCACGACAGCGACGACGACGCAATTGAATGTGCGCAAACGGAGAAAGGAAGGCGCGTGGTCAGCACAGCCAGCGGCGCTCTTCGGAGCGCGTTTCCAAGCGATAGTCGACAACGGACGCGGGCGTAGGCTTTCCAGTGCGCGCGACGACAAACGCAATCGCATTCGTCACCCGTTGGCAAAACGTTGGAAAGGCGGCAGAGCACTGTGAGCTGTTGAGGAGCGCGTCCAATTCAAACGGCCGATGCCGTAGTATAGCTGACGGCATTTTCTGAAAATGACAGGAGTCGAAAAAAGACTGGACCTACTCTGCGGAAGAAGCTTTGAAGGAGGGGTCGTCTGGAGACCTGACGTCGTGCGCATCTTCCTTAGCTCTACGTTTCAAGGTTTTTTTTGGAGCACCTTGAGTTGTAGTTCTGTTGATACCAATATTTCAGACTTCGTTCACGAGCGCAACTATCTGTCCAACAAGGTCATACCAGAGTTGACGACTTGGTGTCGTGGCCGAGGGTTAGAGTTCCAGGTCGAAAGTCGAATTTCCTGTAAGTTAATGTAAGCAGAGCCGGTTGAGCATCTCGCTTTTAAGGTTGTCGACATGCGTTGGGGAATACGCGACGACGGTACGGAATTGGACACCGGCGACTCGCCGACAGAGCGCTGTCTTGCAGAAATTGAGAACTGCCAAAGGTTGTCCGTTGGTCCAAACTTTGTGGTGCGTCTTGTATTGGGCTTCCTTCCAAAATCCCCAGATCAGCGACTTAAACGCTCCCAATAATTCACAGGCATTCATCGGCGACCGGTACGGCTACCGGCCCCTGCCCGACCAAATCAGTGCCGGGGACTTCAAAATTCTAAGAGCGCGCATTGCTGACGAGAGAGCAAAGCGTCTGCTGAAGAAATGGTACTGCGCCGATAAGAATGTCGTGCTCGACAAGGACTCCCACTACCGGTTCGAACTGCACCGGCCCGGCAAGGTGGACGTGGCCGATGAACAACGGCTCCGACTGGCCATTGACGACGCTCGAAGCCGGCCGAAGCGGACCGACCGGACGACATACTGCTCGCTTCGGTGACGAAATGGAGATCCGGACATGTCTGGATGTTCGTTCGACCTGAGTAACGCACGCGCTCTGCTTCGTCCGGAGCTTCTCCGGATTTCCAACTTAAAAGGGTTTGAAGTTTTCCCATTTACGTACGCGAATTTAACCGAGGGCTACATGTTATAGTAATGAAGTCGTGAAGAAGTATGTCGATTCCTCTGGAAAATGAGAAACTGGACCACTTGCGAAAGACGACTAAATACGCTGAAATCGAAGTTGCACGACGCACTACCCACGACCGAAACCTGTCCAAGATTATGAACTGGCGCTCAACAAGCCGGTGCGGGGCTTCAATCCCAGCAGCGAAAGCCACAACGAGTACCTGTTCGACATGGGCGAAACCTTCTCGTACCGCATCAAGGAACTGGTTGAGTTGGGACTCGAGCACGCCAGAGCTCTTGTGGCCGCTCAAAGCGACGTCGTCGTCGAAGTCGCGAGCCACGCAGCGTTCGCTGCGACCAAAGCGAGGTACTTCTGCGGCCGGTCTGACACGGTGGACAAAGTTCTAGAGCTGGCCTGCGACCGCGTTTCGTCGACGCCTCTTGTCGTCTACGGTCCCAGCGGTGTCGGCAAGACGGCGACGGCGGCAGAGCTGGTCGAAGCAAGCCGCAAGCTTCGTCCGCGGAGAAACGTCGTCTACCGATTTCTGGGCTCGACGACAGGCAGCAGTCGACTCGAGCTCGTCGTGAACAGCGTCAAGAGCCAGTTGGAAGAAATCTATCAGCTGCAATTCCCTGCGGACTGCCTGACACTCTCGGACGTTTTGTCGAGAGTGTCGACGAAGATTGAGAGCCGGAACTTGCCGCCGCTCCTATTGGTGCTCGACTCGCTGGACCAGCTGACGCAGCAAGAACATTCCGCGGAGTGGCTGCCCACCTCTTGTCCGGCTGGCACCAGCCTCGTCGTTACAACGATGGCGGAAGCGGATCGCCTTCTCGCCTCTCTCAAACACCGCTTCTCTCCCCAGTGCTTCTTCCGCCTCAAGAGCTCGCAACCGCTGGATGAGTCGGGAAAGAAAGGCTCGGCTGCGGCCGGCAAGATTAGCCGACTGCTGAAAGAAGGCGGCCGGCGCCTGACGGAGCCGCAGCTCGCGGTCGTCGCCGAGACGTTCGAGAAGTCGGAGGCGGCCTCGCTGACGCCGCTGCTCGCGCAGCTCACCGTCGTGGAGACGAGGCGGTGGCGATCGTTCGACGACCACGGATTCCTTCAGATCGGCTGGACGATCTCGAACGCGATCAGCGTGCTCTTCACTCGACTCCAGCGGGTACACGGGCCGCTCGTCACGGCTCGCTCGCTCACCTACCTCGCCGCGGCCAAGTGAGTGCGCTCACTGCCAACATACATCGTACATAGTGTCAGACGTCGAGTACAATAGCTTTCCAACAGCGGTGTGCGACGCCTCGCACAGGAACGGCGCGACTGACAAGGAGATGGAGGAGATCTTGTCGCTGGACAACGACGTTCTAGACGACGTCTACCAATTCTGGGCACCGCCCACCGACAGGGAGATCCGCATTCCACCCATGATTTGGCCACGCCTCAAACAGGATCTGGCGGACTTTGTCGTCGAGAAAAAGGTGTGCGCTTTCGGTTTCGCTCACTCGCCGCTTTAGCGGCTTCACTCGACCGCGATGGCTTGCAGCGCGACGGAACGACCGTGACCGCGCTCTACCACAAGCAATTCGGCGAGGAAATATTCCGCCGGTACACGGCGTCAGCCGGAGGGCCACCAATCTGTCCGCAGTTGACCGTCTACGGCGTGCTGGCCGAGTTCTTCGGCGGCGTCTACGCGAAGCGGCCCAAAGAAATCCGGATGAAACTATTCGCCGGCGAGTCCAAGTTCCTCTACAGAGCCGTGAGGGAGCAGCCGTTGGAGGTGTCGACCGACCGGTTCAACCTGCGCTCTCTGTCGGAACTGCCGCACGCGCTGCTGAAGCTGGGCGCCGACGAGCGCTACCGCAAGGAGATTCTGCTCAGCTTCGAGTGGCTGCTGTCCACGCTGCGCTCGTTCGGCTTCGGCGCACTGACGAGCCTCTATGACGACTGGCTGGCCGTCGTGCAAGACGACATCGAGGGCGTCTGCGCAGTTCGACAGGCGCTCGACAAGTGCAGCGCCTCCACCTCACGCGCCGACCTGCCGCAGCCCTCACGTCTTGGTCCCACTTTCGCGCAGGAAATGTTGCAGCAACTGGGCACGAGCGGTAGGGGACTTGCTTGCTTTGTTTGTTACCCTGTCAAGTGAGCCCAGTAGTTCAGACAATCCGCACGTTTCCACGCTGGTGACGTCGGCAAAGCTGTGGCAGGCACGCACTGGAACTTCGGCAACACCGGAGAATCCCAACAAAGAAAGCCATAAAACAGACGACGTTGAGCCAACGAAAATGAATGATGAAATAAGCAGAACAACAAATGAGCGAAAGCGTTCTAAAGTGTGCTCTACAATGTGATATTCTTTGCAACATACGGGTTTTCATGGAGGCAACACTCTCTTGTGGCATATAATGGCTGCCGATTTCTGCAGTACTGCGGTACTGTTGTCGCTAAAGGTTCAGCCGTCATTCATAAATGGCAATGGTAATAGTCCGATCTAGCAATTAAGAATATGCACTTGTCGGCCGTGCTCCAAGGCTTGTTTGAGCCAAGCTTAGACACCTTAGGCTTAGATCATGCTTGGACTTGCGCTTAGACCCTTGTTTAACCTTTGGCTTAAGCCTTGCTTCGACAACCCTAGGCTTTGTCCCGGATTGTTAGAGTGCATACGGTGTGTTGCATAAAATATTAAACAGCCCTTTGCTTTTGAAAACTCCTAGCACACTGTCTCTGCGGTGAATTCATTCAACATTGATGTTCATGCCCGTTCTTGTTGCGGATGTCGGCACTTGTAGCCGTCGACTCTAGTAGCAGCTTGTCCTTGTTACGGGCGTGGCATGATTCGTACAAATGTCGTGCTCAGTTTTCTAACTGTCGCATTTGTCGACAACGCGTCCACATCTGCAGCTGACGTCGGCAAGTGGAGACCTGACGACGCACTTTTGGACGGCATTCACCCCGAACTCGCATCGCTGCACGTCAAGCTCGACCGTCGCCTGCAGAGACTTTGTCAAGAAGATGACGACTGCCCTTTCAAGGTTGTTTCGCCAACTATTTTCAATTTTTATCTCTTCCTTTGTCTGTAATCGTACCCGTTTCGTTCACCGTTCGACAGTGTACTTCTCAAATTTTTTTGTCGCCAGGCAAGTGAGTGCCTATCCCTTATCCATTTTCAGGCGTCATTATCCGACCGTGCCTGTTTCGGTTCCGAGAGCGAGTGCCAGTTCAACGACAGTTACTCAGCCCAGTATCAGCAGTGCACCTATGGTCATGCCGTTCGGTGGTGCGTGCGTATTTTCGCCGTCAATTCCGGTGGGCGGAACTGTCGTGCTGCTGCAGGCCAGGCGTGAATAATGGGGCCGACCTCTCGGCCTTGTTCTTCAAGCAGGCCGATTTCGGCTACGTCCGTCAGCACCGGTCGACTTTCTTCGACATCTGCTTGTCGGACGAAGGCGACGCAGGCGGCGCCTACCTGGGCTGCAATCGGCACCTCCGCTACTGCCGAGCCGAGAATATTTTCTTCGACTTTAGCAACCTGAAGCGGCGGTCGTCCAGGCGGTGTGTTCGACAAATTTTCTGGCGGCGGACGTAGACTTGTGTTCATGGAAATTTCGACAGGTATCGCGAGGACGTCATCCAGAGGGGCCAGGTGGGCGGCCGTTGCGGACGGCAGTTTCACGCACATCGCATCCGAGACAATCTCCAGCACAGGAGCTACCTGCAGAGTTGGTGGGTTCGCAGTGACCAAGTGCACAGTGGCGTGGCGGATCCAGGGAGGATGGACCCAGTCCCTTCACCCCCCCCCCCCCACTCCCGAAATCGGAAATCTGGGGACCGGGTAAGGCCGTGGGATGGAGAAATGTGCCTGGCGAAGCCACATTTCCTAAAGATGCTTGTGGTTTAAAATCGCACATTTCTGAAGTTCTGAGTCCCCCCTCTGCAAATCCCCCCTCCCCCCGAGATCCGCCACTGCAAGTGGAGCGTCCAATTCTCATTGCCGACGGCCGCGTCGTCAGCGCAGGGCCGACGAGCTCCAGCATTTCGAGTCGACATTGACGACGCGACGCAGTGCGACGTGGTCTTCGATCGGCCGACGTTCTTAATCAAGTTGGACGCCGGTCGGAGGCCGCGCCGTGTCTTGCCGGTGCCGTCCACTGTTCGCCGTCCGCCGGCGCCGTTCCAGCCGTCAGCATGTACCATCACTTCTGCGACTTCGTCAACCTCTACGCGACGCAGTTTCTCAACGGCTCTTTCTCTCGGGACGTGGACATTATTCTGTGGGATACGGTGCGTGGTGATCCCCCGGCCGCGCGTCAACACCGCTCTAAGAGAGCGAATTGGTTCAGCACCCTTCGGGATTTGGCGACCAGCTGTTCGGGGCTACCTGGAAGGCGTTCTCCCGGCACGAGCCCGTCGAGCTCGTCGACTTGGACGGCAAAAAGGTCGATTGCGTCGGCAGACGTCAGGCAATGGAGTTGACATTCGTAGGTCTGCCTGAGAAGCGCGGTGCTGCCCCTGCTGGCGCGGATGCGCTTCGGCCTCTACTACAACATGCCCCTGGTGGGATTGGGAATTGCTACTGTCGTCGACTGTTAGAAGAGAGCAAGAGCGCGCGTCCCCGTCCAGGTGTCGGGCTGTAGCGGTACCGGCCTCTTCAACGCCTTTTCCAAGCACGTTCTGCACCGACTCGGCATCGAGCAGCGCGGCCCTCTGGAGCGTCGACTCCGCGTGACGCTGCTCTCGAGAGAATCGGCCTATCGGAATATTCTCAATGAGAACGAGGCGAGTCGAATTTGGCGCTTGTCGACAGTGTCACGTCCGACCCCGGCGGACGATTGGCCTTCAGCTGCTGGGCGCGCTGAAGACGGTCGCCGAGTTCGACGTCCGCCGCGTCGTCTACGACCGAGGGACGCCGTTTGTCGACCAGCTGTCGACGACGCACAACTCGGACATTTTCATCAGCATGCACAGCGGCGGTTGCGCGCACCTGCTCTTCCTACCGGATTGGGCGACCGTGATTCGAAGCGTCCGTGCAGTTCTCGAATAGGGTCTCTCCTAATGTCGGTATTTTTTGTTGGCCTTTTAGCTCCAATTCCGACGACGAGGGGCTAATATTCGGACTTGGCTCGGCTGCGCGGCGTCCACTATCGAACGTGGACGAAGCCGACGCTCCTCTTTCCCGATTCCGAGGTGACTGACGGCAGTCGAGCTTTCCGGCTCTCATCGCAGTTAGTTCTGCCTCTCATCTTTCTCGAAGGTCGACAGCCATCCATGGGCACTCCGCGAGAACCGCGCGGATTACGCGTTCGACGTGGACGAGTTTGTGGGAATTGTCATGGAAGCGGCCGACGTCGTCAGCCCGATCCCCGGCGTTGATCCCCACACGCCGTCAGCTCTACGGATCTCAGCCTGAGCAACTGTCGACGAAACTGGAGCTTTGACCGTCGACTAACGGAGCTTGCGATTGTCGATTCGACACCCCTATGGGTATTGCCTGGATTTGACAGCGATTGGACGTAGTATGAAGTACACTCGGTCACCGAGTTGTAGAACTTCATTCCGATGGGCATTATGTCGTCATCAGTCACAATTCTCGATTCGAGTATCGTTTGAGTCGTCGAGATGTCACGGTATGTTCGACGCGGCCCCGTGTCAAGAATTTGGCACGGATTTATCGACTCCCTAACTGGAGGGAAGGTGCGGACCACGGTCGGCAAAGACTTATTCGGCAACACGTACTACGTAGAGAGCACGAAAAGACGCAGGAACGATCGAGGTCCAAGAAACGTAACAGCATGCTCCTCGCGTCAAATTACATACATTAAATTACATGCATAAATTACATGCGCATACAGCTCTGTGAAGTACATGACTCGTCTGACACGCTTTCGTTGTTACAATTGCGCTAGCTCTACTAACAGTTGTGAAAAGGATTGGTGATTTGTGAAAAGAATTGTTGCGATGGCCAATGAGAAGAGTCGAAAGTTGGAACTGGAGACGCTCGAGCTGCTCAGTCGCGTCAAGTCCGCCCTCTCGACGGCGCGCTGCGACAGCAGCAGCCTCGCCGACTACTCGTCTGCCGCCGCGTCAACCGGCGCTGCGTCAACCGTCTCGTCGTCGCCGACTAGCCAGCCGTCGCCGGTGACGGACGACGAACAGCGGCGCCGCCCCTATCGCCTCGCCGAGCCGACGAGAAGCGGCGGCGACGTGCAACGACCTCTGATGTCGGACGAGCGAAAGCAGGCGGCCGTCCGGGCGCTCGACAACTTCTGCCGCAGTCACCAGCGGACGCGAGATTCCACCGACAAGGCTTTGGAGAGAGTTGGCGACCAGAAGAAGACGTTCCCAAGCTCCGCGGGCGACGTGCCGCCGAGGACGACAGTCAAAGAAGAGCGTCTACTGCCGACTGATGTCGCCACTGGTCGGAAGTCGCTGAAGAAGCCGAACCATGGCGCGTCGTCCGCCGGCAGCGCCGAGACGGTCGTGGAACGGCCCGAAAAGAGAGACCGTCCGCTGCGGAAGAACGCGCTCGATTGCAGCGGCGTCTCGCAGAAGCGTCCGGCGAATCAGCTCTTCGCCGACTACGTCCGCCACTTGGCGTCGCGGCCTGGCGCGCTGGGCTGCCACTCGCAGCGACTCTGGGCCGAGTACGGCGACGCGCTCCGCAAAGCCCGGCCGCTGGGCGCCGAGGAGCTCAAGCGCTGCCGGCAGCAGTTCGGTCGCGACTTCACGCCGAGCACTCTCGAGAAGTACCTCGCGTCGGTCGTGCACGCCGAGCGGTGGCTGTTGAATCTCGGCCAAGAAAGCGACCGACGTTGGCAAGACGAGCGCGAGAGTCGACAGCGACGCCGACGGACGCCCGTCGTCGACGTCGGCGGCTGCGTCGCCGCCAAGCGGCCGGTCGGTGCTGCCACGCGAGGCCGAAGCAGACGACTGCGGGAGACGCTACAGAAGGAGATGGGCGGCCGTCCCGCCGTGCAGCTCAACCGAGCGGCCGTCAAGCGCTTCGAAGCGATCCGACGCCGCTTCCACTTCCGACTGCCCAACATGCCCGAAGTGTGATCGATGAGTGAGACACGCGCGCGCCACCTCTCCACTGGCGTTGTCGACTAGTCCGTGTGACCGTGCGGCCTTGTCGATGAGAAGACCGCAGCTCTCATGTGTACGCGGAAGCTTTGTGTACCAAGGGAAGCCTTCAGAGGCTACGTGCAGCGCAGCGGGCATGAGCCGCCGGCCGAGTGGGACGCCTGGCTGCGCTGCGTGCGCGACGATCCGCCCACCGAGGAAGAAATGACGGCGTCGGTGCGCCGTCAGGAGCTCTGGCGTCAGGTGGCCGCCGGCGTTCGCGAAGCCGAGGCCGCTGACGAGGTCCAGTCGATAGAACAGCAGCAGTTCCGTCCCGAGAAAGTGCCCTCCATTGACGTGTCAGAGGGAAAAGACAGTAGGTCTTTCTATGTCCAGCGCATCTTGCACAGTCGTGAATGCACGTCGTTCATTATTCTAGCGCTGGGAAAGAAGTCGTACAAGAAGCCTGACGACGACTACGAAAGCATACCTGGCACCGGCCCTTCACAGCAGCAGCGTTGACGGGTCCATCTCCATCTCCTTATGGTTCCATGCGGTGCTGTTGCGTCCGTACGAATAAAATGAGCCCCCTTTTCACTTGTGTTTACTTGTGAACTCGGCTCATGTTGTATTTACCGGCTTGCACCTTTGTTGGTACTTTTCGCAGTGGCGAAATTGCCAACAGCGCTGTGAGTGTGTGTGACCATGCGGCTGGACCTCTGTCGGTACGCGGCGTCGTCTACTTCGGCGGGCGCGTCGGCGTTGCGTGGCGCCGTCAAGCGGTTCTACAAAGACGTCTCGGTCGTCGACGCGGGCGCGGTGGCGAGCAGCGGCATGGGGCCGTACCACGTGCTATTGGACGGCAGCAAGCTGCGCACGCCCAAACGCACCCTTCTACAAGTCGGCGCAGTCATGGGAGTTGTGTTCTGCTGACGATGACGACGGCGTCGAGCTGCAGGTGCCGACGGAGCCGCTGGCGCTGGCGATCGCGCAGGAGTGGGACCGGCAGGGCGAGCTCGTGGACCGGACCTCGATGCACCTGACGCGTTCGTGGCTAACCCCATATACACGGCTCGCAATCTGTTGTTGTGGATTATGGACAACGCTAGGAGGCCGTCAATGGCCAATCGACCCATAACCGTGACGCTTTCCTGGCTAGAGGCACATAGTTTTCCACGAGGGCCGCCAAATACATTGGGATGGACGCCATCTGCAATGCAACGTATGGCGGCGGCAGCACGTCCACTGACAGAGGAATAAACCCTTGTGAGGGGACCGTGAAGAATCGAACCCAGAACCGTGCGCGCAAGAGGCCGATTCTCTGCCACTAGGCCATAACGCTGCCCCCTTTTCTTTCGGTCCCGAGGCGGGGACTGAACCGGGGCCGCGCGGGCTTTACTTTATTCGACGCCAACTTTACTCAGACTTTACTCGACGATGGAATCGCGTTTCAGACCTGGCGATGACCGCTGCGGACAACCCGCTCAACGACACGAAGGAGTCGTTAGTCGACCGCATCATGGAGTATCTGCACGGCGACACCGTCTTCTACCTGACCAGCCACCCGGAGGCGCTGCGACGAATGCAAGAGGTGGAGTGGGGCGACCTGCTGCAGTGGACGCGCGCCACCTACCAGGTCGACGTCCGACCCACGGAGGGACTTGTCGACGGTGCTGTTTTGACGTTTGTCTGGGAGCTCGCGGGCGCGGTGTTGTCGACGCTCGCCGCCCGCAGGTCCGTACGTGAGCGCAGAGTCGGAGGAGCTGCTCCGTCGACAGGTATCGTCCTACGAGTTCGACAGCCTGCTGGGCTACTGGTACGCTGTCGGCGCCGTCAAGTCGCTGCTCATCGTACTGGCGACGGTCTACGGCCACCTGTCGGTGACGGAGGCGGCGAGGCTGGCGACGCTCGAGCAACGCTACCAGGCCCAGATCTGGGGACGCGTCGAGTGGCACCACGACGTCGAATTCAACGTAGCTTGCGTCGGCTCTCGCCGCGTCGTCAGCAGAAGCGAGCAAATCAAGCCAGCTTTCAGGAAGTCGTCAGCCGCTTGGCCGCAGGCATCCTCTTCGTCCGGCTCACCGCCTGGAAGCACTGCTCTCTGTCCGTCGACGGCAGCGCCGCCCACTCTGTAGCAGTAGACAAGCCATTGTGATTCTGGTGCCGTGGTCGTGTCAGTCGTTGTCTCGGTTCTGCTTGTGTGCATCCCATTGTCGGAAATCCACACAGTCCACACTAGAAATACAAACGCTAGCCGTCATGTTCGAGGCGGGCACGGTGACCGTCTCACTCGGCAGAATGCCCGCAGCGTCCAGCAGTCTGTCGGCAAGCAAAGTTCTCGAGGCGACGAAGACAAGAAGAACAGTCAACCGAACTTGTAAATGTCGTAGCGAGCGTTGAGTCCCAGCGCCTGGGCGAAGTAGTGGCGCTCGCCGTCGAGCGGGGGCGAGCGCAGGGCGCAGCAGCCGTGCTTGAGCCACTCGTGCTTCCAGAGCGACGACGTCGACTGGCCGACGAGCAGGTTGGGCCAGCGCACCGACAGCTCGTCGCGCAGCGTCGTCACGTTGCCGACGTTGAACTTGACGCGCGGCTTGCAGAATACCGGACCGATGACGCCGGGACGAGTCGGCCTGCAGTCGCCAGACCGTTTTCGGCAGGTAAGGTAAAAGGGCACAAGAACCAAAGGCCGTGAATCGTCCAAAAGCCGTCATGAGGCGGCACGACGCAAGAATCGGGCGTCAGCTGGTTGTCGACCCGACACAGCGACGTGGGCCAGCGTTGCGTAAAGATGAGGTAGTCCCAGCTGTAGTTCCGCGGCTTCGCCGAGTCGAAAACGCTGAATTTGTCGCCGACAAGTCGCGTTTTTTTTTTTAATTTACTACCGTAATGCAGACGAAATGCGCACTCACTCATTTGCGTCCCCGAAGGATGCGACCCCGGCTAAGCTCACTGCCGCTTGCTGCACGAGACATAAGAGACAAGTAGACACAATGGATTGCATACTACGGGCAAGTAAGTAATCGTCGATTTCGGGAACACAAAACCGGTCAGTGGATCGCATTATTTCGGTGCGCTTTGTCATATTTGCATTTCTACCGTTCACTTCAACTGAGTTATCAAAGTTGCTCCTTAAATTTGCATGGTCGACTGCATTGACTGGTCGACTCGACTCTATACGAGGCTGTGATTAGTAGAGGGTGGGAATGAACCCAGATTGCACAGGTTCTCTGTACAATGTTCCTCTTTGTGCAATGCAACGCATCCTACTGTAACTATGCATCCTATGTGACTGTGCGTAAGACTACTTCCTTACACATGGTTTGTAATAGCAGCAGGGCACGGGCGGGAGCTCTCGGCTTGTGCGTGCACAACAAGAGAAGCAATGGTCTATGGAGGTGCCAGTGGTCGGTCGGAGTTCGCAAAAAAGACGGCTAGCGTTTGTATTTCTAGTGTGGACTGTGTGGATTTCCGACAATGGGATGAACACAAACAGAACCGAGACAACGACTGACACGACCACGGCACCACAGAATCACAATGGCTTGTCTACTGGTACAGAGTGGGCGGCGCTGCCGTCGACGGACAGAGAGCAGTGCTTCCAGGCGGTGAGTCGGACGAAGAGGATGCCAGCGGCTAAACGGCTCACGACTTCCTGAAAACTGGCTCGACTTGCTCGCTTCGGCTGACGACGCAGCGAGTGACGTCAGCAAGCTACGTTGAACTCGACGTCGTGGTGCCACTCGACGCGTCCCCAGATCTGGGCCTGGTAGCGCTGCTCGAGCGTCGCCAGCCTCGCCGCCTCCGTCACCGACAGGTGGCCGTAGACGGTCGCCAGTACGATGAGAAGCGACTTGACGGCGCCGACAGCGTACCAGTAGCCCAGCAGGCTGTCGAACTCGTAGGACGATACCTGTCGACGGAGCAGCTCCTCCGACTCTGCGCTCACGTACGGACCTGCGGCGAGCGTCGACAACACTGCGTCCGCTAGCTCCCAGACAAACGTCAAAACAGCACCGTCGACAAGTCCCTCCGTGGGTCGGACGTCGACCTGGTAGGTGGCGCGCGTCCACTGCAGCAGGTCGCCCCACTCCACCTCTTTCTTTCGTCGCTGCGCCTCCTTGTGGCTGGTGAGTTAGTAGACGGTGTCGCCGTGCATATACTCGATGATGCGGTCGACTGAACGACTCCTTCGTGTCGTTGAGCGGGTTGTCCGCAGCGGTCATCGCCAGGTCTGAATCGCGATTCCATCGTAGAGTCCTCGTCTGAGTAAAGTTGGCGTCTTAGTAAACGTAAAGCCCGCGCGCCCCGGGTTCAGTCCCCGCCTCCGGAACCAATGAAAAAAAGGGGCAACGTATAGCCTAGTGGTAGAGAATCGGCCTCTTGCGCGCACGGTTCTGGGTTCGATCCTCTCACAAGGGTTTATTCCTCTGTCAGTGGACGTGCTGCTACGCTCTAGATTGCAGATGGCGTCCGTCCCAATGTCTTTGGCGGCCCTCGCGGCTATTTCTGTGCCGCTGGACAGGACAGTGTCATGAAGGTGCGTACCTTTGGCCGTTTGCGGTCTCCTAGCGTTGTCCCTAATCCACAACAACAAAAGAATGCGAGCCGTGTATATGGGGTTAGCCACGAACGCGTCAGGTGCATCGAGGCCCGGTCCACGAGCTCGCCCTGCCGGTCCCACTCCTGCGCGATCGCCAGCGCCAGCGGCTCCGTCGGCACCTGCAGCTCGACGACGTCTTCATCGTCAGCAGAACACAACTCCCATGACTGCGCCGACTTGTAGAAGGGTGCGTTTGGGCGTGCGCAGCTTGCTGCCGTCCAATAGCACGTGGTACGGCCCCATGCCGCTGCTCGCCACCGCGCCCGCGTCGACGACCGAGACGTCTTTGTAGAACCGCTTGACGGCGCCGCCACGCAACGCCGACGCGCCAGCCGACATAGACGACTCCGCGTACCGACAGAGGTCCAGCCGCATGGTCACACACTCACAGCGCTACTGTCAATTTCGCCACTGCGAAAAGCACCAACAAAGGTGCAAGCCGGTAAATACAACATGAGTCGAGTTCACAAGTAAACACAAGTGAAAAGGGGGCTGATTCTATTCGTACGGACGCAACAGCACCGCATGGAACCGTAAGGAGATGGAAACAGAGCCCGTCAACGCTGCTGCTGTGAAGGGCCGGTGCCAGGTATGCTTTCGTAGTCGTCGTCAGGCTTCTTGTACGACTTCTTTCCCAGCGCTAGAATACGACGCGCGCGACGTGCATTCACGACTGTGCAAGATGCGCTGGACATAGAAAGACCTACTGTCTTTTCCCTCTGACACGTCCATGGAGGGCACTTTCTCGGGACGGAACTGCTGCTGTTCTATCGACTGGACCTCGTCAGCGGCCTCGGCTTCGCGAACGCCGGCGGCCACCTGACGCCAGAGCTCCTGACGGCGCACCGACGCCGTCATTTCTTCCTCGGTGGGCGGATCGTCGCGAACACAGCGCAGCCAGGCGTCCCACTCGGCCGGCGGCTCATGCCCGCTGCGCTGCACGTAGCCTCTGAAGGTTCCCTTGTTACACAAAGCTTCCGCGTACACATGAGAGCTGCGGTCTTCTCATCAACAACGCCGCACCGTCACACGGACTAGTCGACAACGGCAGGGGAGAGGTGGCGCGCGCGTGTCTCACTCATCGATCACTCGTCAGGGGTCACTCGTGTGGGGTAGTCGGAAGTGGAAGCGGCGTCGGATCGCTTCGAAGCGCTTGACGGCCGCTCGGTTGAGCTGCACGGCGGGTCGGCCGCCCATCTCCTTCTGTAGCGTCTCCCGCAGTCGTCTGCTACGGCCCCGCGTGGGAGGCGGACCGACCGGCCGCTTGGCGGCGCCGCACCCCCCCACGGGCGTCTGGGGGCGTCGCTGTCGACTCTCGCGCTCGTCTTGCCAGCGTCGGCCGCTTTCTTGGCCGAGATTCAGCAGCCAGCGCTCGGCGTGCACGACCGACGCGAGGTACTTCTCGAGAGTGCTCGGCGTGAAGTCGCGACCGAACTGCTGCCGGCAGCGCTTGAGCTCGTCGGCGCCCAGCGGCCGGGCTTCGCGGAGCGCGTCGCCGTACTCGGCCCAGAGTCGCTGCGAGTGACAGCCCAGCGCGCCCGGCTTCGACGCCAAGTGGCGGATGTAGTCGGCGAAGAGCTGATTTGCTGGACGCTTCTGAGAGGCGCCGTCGCAATGGGGCGCAGTCTTCCGCAGCGGACGGTCTTTCTTTTCGGGCCGTTCCACGACCGTCTCGGCGCTGCCGACGGACGACGCACCAGTGTTCGGCTTCTTCAGCGACTTCCGACCAGTGGCGACTTCAGTCGGCAACAGACGCTCTTCTTTGACAGTCGTCCTCGGCGGCACGTCGCCCGCGGAGCTTGGGAACGCCTTCTTCTGGCCGCCAACTCTCGCCACAGCCTTGTCGGTGGATTCTCGCGTTCGCTGGCGACTGCGGCAGAAGTCGTCGAGCGCCCGGACGGCCGCCTGCTTTCGCTCGTCCGACATCAGAGGTCGTTGCACGTCGCCGCCGCTTCTCGTTGGCTCGACGAGACGATGGAGGCGACGCCGCTCGCCGTCGCCCGTCACCGCCGACGGCTGGCTAGTCGACGACGCCGACGAGATGGTCGACGCAGCGCCGGTTGACGCGGCGGCAGACGAGTAGTCGGCGAGGCCGCTGCTATCGCAGCGCGCCGTCGAGAGGGCGGACTTGACGCGACTGAGCAGCTCGAGTGTCTCCAGTTCCAACTTTCGACTCTTCTCCTCATTGGCCATCGCAACAATTCTTTTCACAAATCACCAATCCTTTTCACAACTGTTAGTAGAGCTAGCGCAATTGTAACAACGAAAGCGTGTCAGACGAGTCACGTACTTCACAGAGCTATGTATGTAATTTATGCGCAGCAGCACCTGTTCACGTTCTTGGACCTCGATCGTTCCTGCGACCCTTTTTTCGGGCTCTCTACGTAGTACGTGTTGCCGAATAAGTCTTTGCCGACCGTGGTCCGCACCTTCCCTCCAGTTAGGGAGTCGATAAATCCGTGCCAAATTCTTGCCACGGGGCCGCGTCGAACATACCGTGACATCTCGACGACTCAAACGATACTCGAATCGAGAATTGTGACTGATGACGACATAATGCCCATCGGAATGAAGTTCTACAACTCGTGACCGACTGTGTACTTCATACTACGTCCAATCGCTGTCAAATCCACAACAATTGCATAGGGGTGTCGAATCGACAATCGCAAGCTCCGTTAGTCGACGGTCAAAGCTCCAGTTTCGTCGACAGTTGCTCAGGCTGAGATCCGTAGAGCTGACGGCGTCTGTCGATCAACGCCGGATCTCGGCTGACGACGTCGGCCGCTTCCATGACAATTCCCACAAACTCGTCCACGTCGAACGCGTAATTGGCGAACTTCTTGTGAGGAGTGCCCATGGATGGGTGTCGACCCTTGAGAAAGATGAGAGGCAGAACTAACTGCGATGAGAGCCGGAAGCTCGACTGCCGTCAGTCACCTCGGAATCGGGAAAGAGGAGCGTCGGCTTCGTCCACGTTCGATAGTGGACGCCGCGCAGCCGAGCCAAGTCCGAATAGCAGCCCTCGTCGTCGCAATTGTAGCTAAAAGGCGGACCAAAAATACCGACATTAGGAGAGACCCTATTCGAGAACTGCACGGACGCTTCGAAGACGGCTGCCCAATCCGGTAGGAAGAGCAGATGCGTGAGACCGGAGCCGTGCATGCCGATGAAAATGTCCGAGTTGTGCGTCGTCGACAGCTGGTCGACAAACGGCGTCCCTCGGTCGTAGACGACGCGGCGGACGTCGAACTCGGCGACCGTCTTCAGCGCGCCCAGGAGCTGAAGGTCAATGGTACGCCGGTGTCGGACGTGACACAGTCGACTCGCCTCGTTTTCATTGAGAATATTCCGATAGGCCGATTCTCTCGAGAGCAGCGTCACGCGGAGTCGACGCTCCAGAGGGCCGCGCTGCTCGACGCCGAGTCGGTGCAGAACGTGCTTGGAAAAGGCGTTGAAGAGGCCGCTGCCACTACAGCCGGACACCTGGACGGGGCGCGCGCTCTGGCTCTCTCCCGACAGTCGACGACAGTAGCAATTCCCACCAGGGGCATGTTGTAGTAGAGGCCGAAGCGCATCCGCGCCAGCAGGGGCAGCACCGCGCTCCTCAGACAGACCTACAAATATCAGCTCGATTGCCTGTCGTCTGCCGACGCCACCGACCTTTTTGCCGTCCAAGTCGACGAGCTCGACGGGCTCGTGCCGGGAGAACGCCTTCCAGGTAGCCCCGAACAGCTGGTCGCCAAATCCCGAAGGGTGCTGAACCAATTCGCTCTCTTAGAGCGGTGTCGACGCGCGGCCAGCGGATCACCACGCACCGTATCCCACAGAATAATGTCTACGTCTCGTGAGAAGGAGCCGTTGAGAAACTGCGTCGCGTAGAGGTTGACGAAGTCGCAGAAGTGATGGTACATGCTGACGGCTGGAACGGCGCCGGCGGACGGCGAACAGTGGTCGGCACCGGCAAGACGCGGCGCGGCGTCCGACCGGCGTCCAACTTGATTAAGAACGTCGGCCGATCGAAGACCACGTCGCACTGCGTCGCGTCGTCAATGTCGAAACTGGCGTCAGACTCGAAATTCTGGAGCTCGTCGGCCCTGCGCTGACGACGCGGCCGTCGGCAATGAGAATTGGACGCTCCACTTGCAGTGGCGGATCTCGGGGGGGGGGGATTTGCAGAAGGGGGACTCAGAACTCAAGAAATTGTTCGACTTTAAGAAGAGTGCCCATCCCCCCTCCCTCCCCGATTCCGTTCGGGGGGGGGGGGGGGAGTGGAAGGGACTTTGTCCATCTGGATCCGCCACGCCACTGTGCACTTGGTTACTGCGAACCCACCAACTCTGCAGGTAGCTCCTGTGTTGGAGATTGTCTCGGATGCGATGCGCGTGAAACTGCCGACCGCAACGGCCGCCCACCTGGCCCCTCTGGATGACGTCCTCGCGATACCTGTCGAAATTTCCATGAGCACAAGTCTACATCTGCCGTCAGAAAATTTGTCGAACACACCGCCTGGACGACCGCCGCTTCAGGTTGCTAAAGTCGAAGAAAATATTCTCGGCTCGGCAGTAGCGGAGGTGCCGATTGCAGCCCAGGTAGGCGCCGCCTGCGTCGCCTTCGTCCGACAAGCAGATGTCGAAGAAAGTCGACCGGTGCTGACGGACGTAGCCGAAATCGGCCTGCTTGAAGAACAAGGCCGAGAGGCCGGCCCCATTATTCACGCCTGGCCTGCAGCAGCAGGACAGTTCCGCCCGCCGGAACTGACGGAGAAAATACGCACGCACCACCGAACGGCATGACCATAGGTGCACTGCTGATACTGGGCTGAGTAGCTGTCGTTGAACTGGCACTCGCTCTCGAAACCGAAACAGGCACGGTCGGATAATGACGCCTGAAAATGGATAAGGGATAGGCACTCACTTGCCTAGCGACACACAAATTTGAGAAGTACACTGTCGAACGGTGAACGGAACGGGTACGATTACAGACAGGAAGAGATAAAAATTGAATATAGTTGGCGAAACAACCTTGAAAGGGCAGTCGTCATCTTCTTGACAAAGTCTCTGCAGGCGACGGTCGAGCTTGACGTGCAGCGATGCGAGTTCGGGGTGAATGCCGTCCAAAAAACCGTCGTCAGGTCTCCACTTGCCGACGTCAGCTGCAGATGTCGACGCGTTGTCGACAAATGCGACAGTTAGAAAACTGAGCACGACATTTGTACGAATCATGCCACGCCCGTAACAAGGACAAGCTGCTACTAGAGTCGACGGCTACAAGTGCCGACATCCGCAACAAGAACGGGCATGAACATCAATGTTGAATGAATTCACCGCAGAGACAGTGTGCTAGGAGTTTTCAAAAGCAAAGGGCTGTTTAATATTTTATGCAACACACCGTATGCACTCTAACAATCCGGGACAAAGCCTAGGGTTGTCGAAGCAAGGCTTAAGCCAAATGTTAAACAAGGGTCTAAGCGCAAGTCCAAGCATGGTCTAAGCCTAAGGTGTCTAAGCCTGGCTCAAAACAAGCCTTGGAGCAGGGCCGACAAGTGCATATTCTTAATTGCAAGATCGGACTATTACCATTGCCATTTATGAATGACGGCTAAACCTTTAGCGACAACAGTACCGCAGACGTACTGCAGAAATCGGCCGCCATTATATGCCACAAGAGAGTGTTGCCTCCATGAAAACCCGTATATTGCAAAGAATATCACATTGTAGAGCACACTTTGGAACGCTTTCGCTCATTTATTGTTCTGCTTATTTCATCATTCATTTTCGTTGGCTCAACGTCGTCTGTTTTATGGCTTTCTTTGTTGGGATTCTCCGGTGTTGCCAAAGTTCCAGTGCGTGCCTGCCACAGCTTTGCCGACGTCACCAGCGTAGAAACGTGCGGATTGTCTGAACTACTGGGCTCACTTGACAGGGTAACAAAGCAAGCAAGTCCCCTACCGCTCGCGCCCAGTTGCTGCAACATTTCCTGCGCGAAAGTGTGACCAAGGCGTGAGGGCTGCGCCAGGTCGGCGCGTGAGGTGGAGGCGCTGCACTTGTCGAGCGCCTGTCGAACTGCGCAGACGCCCTCGATGTCGTCTTGCACGACCGCCAGCCAGTCGTCATAGAGGCTCGTCAGTGCGCCGAAGCCGAACGAGCGCAGCGTCGACAGCAGCCACTCGAAGCTGAGCAGAATCTCCTTGCGGTAGCGCTCGTCGGCGCCCAGCTTCAGGAGCGCGTGCGGCAGTTCCGACAGAGAGCGCAGGTTGAAGCGGTCGGTCGACAGCTCCAACGGCTGCTCCCTCACGGCTCTGTAGAGGAACTTGGACTCGCCGGCGAACAATTTCATCCGGATTTCTTTGGGCCGCTTCGCGTAGACGCCGCCGAAGAACTCGGCCAGCACGCCGTAGACGGTCAGCTGCGGACAGATTGGTGGCCCTCCGGCTGACGCCGTGTACCGGCGGAATATTTCCTCGCCGAATTGCTTGTGGTAGAGCGCGGTCACGGTCGTTCCGTCGCGCTGCAAGCCATCGCGGTCGAGTGAAGCCGCTAAAGCGGCGAGTGAGCGAAACCGAAAGCGCACACCTTTTTCTCGACGACAAAGTCCGCCAGATCCTGTTTGAGGCGTGGCCAAATCATGGGTGGAATGCGGATCTCCCTGTCGGTGGGCGGTGCCCAGAATTGGTAGACGTCGTCTAGAACGTCGTTGTCCAGCGACAAGATCTCCTCCATCTCCTTGTCAGTCGCGCCGTTCCTGTGCGAGGCGTCGCACACCGCTGTTGGAAAGCTATTGCACTCGGCGCCTGACACTATGTACGGTGTATGTTGGCAGTGAGCGCACTCACTTGGCCGCGGCGAGGTAGGTGAGCGAGCGCGCCGTGACGAGCGGCCCGTGTACCCGCTGGAGTCGAGTGAAGAGCACGCTGATCGCGTTCGAGATCGTCCAGCCGATCTGAAGGAATCCGTGGTCGTCGAACGATCGCCACCGCCTCGTCTCCACGACGGTGAGCTGCGCGAGCAGCGGCGTCAGCGAGGCCGCCTCCGACTTCTCGAACGTCTCGGCGACGACCGCGAGCTGCGGCTCCGTCAGGCGCCGGCCGCCTTCTTTCAGCAGTCGGCTAATCTTGCCGGCCGCAGCCGAGCCTTTCTTTCCCGATTCATCCAGCGGTTGCGAGCTCTTGAGGCGGAAGAAGCACTGGGGAGAGAAGCGGTGTTTGAGAGAGGCGAGAAGGCGATCCGCTTCCGCCATCGTTGTAACGACGAGGCTGGTGCCAGCCGGACAGGAGGTGGGCAGCCAATCCGCGGAATGTTCTTGCTGCGTCAGTTGGTCCAGCGAGTCGAGCACCAATAGGAGCGGCGGCAAGTTCCGGCTCTCAATCGTCGTCGACACTCTCGACAAAACGTCCGAGAGTGTCAGGGAGTCCGCAGAAAATTGCAGCTGATAGATTTCTTCCAACTGGCTCTTGACGCTGTGCACGACGAGCTCGAGTCGACTGCTGCCTGTCGTTGAGCCCAGGAATCGGTAGACGACGTTTCTCCGAGGCCGAAGCTTGCGGCTTGCTTCGACCAGCTCTGCCGCCGTCGCCGTCTTGCCGACACCGCTGGGACCATAGACGACAAGAGGCGTCGACGAACCGCGGTCGCAGGCCAGCTCTAGCACCTTCTGCACAGTGTCAGACCGGCCGCAGAAGTACCTCGCTTTGGTCGCAGCGAACGCTGCGTGGCTCGCGACTTCGACGACGACGTCGCTTTGAGCGGCCACGAGAGCTCTGGCGTGCTCGAGTCCCAACTCAACCAGTTCCTTGATGCGGTACGAGAAGGTTTCGCCCATGTCGAACAGGTACTCGTTGTGGCTTTCGCTGCTGGGATTGAAGCCGGACTGCTTGTCGAGCGCCAGTTCATAACTGAACAGGTTCTGGTCGTCGGGGAGTGCGTCGTGCAACTTCGATTTCAGCGTATTCAATCGTTTTTCGCAAGTAGCGTCCAGTTTCTCATTTCCAGAGGAATCGACATACTTCTTCACGACTTCAGCTCTGTAACGTGTCTAGCCCTGGGTTGATTCTCGCGTACGTAAATGGGAAAACTTCAAACCCTTTCAAGTTGGAAATCCCGGAGAAGCTCCGGACGAAGCAGAGCGCGTGCGTCTCAGGGTGAACGACGTCCAGAATTCCTCTGCGGATCTCCATTTCCGTTACCGAAGCGAGCAGTATGTCGTCCGGTCGGTCCGCTTCGGCAGCGGTCGAGAGAGCGTCGTCAATGGCCAGTCGGAGCCGTTGTTCATCGGCCACGTCCACCTTGCCGGGCCGGTGCAGTTCGAACCGGTAGTGGGAGTCCTTGTCGAGCACGACATTCTTATCGGCGCAGTACCATTTCTTCAGCAGACGCTTTGCTCTCTCGTCAGCAATGCGCGCTCTTAGAATTTTGAAGTCCCCGGCACTGATTTGGTCGGGTAGGGGCCGGTAGCCGTACCGGTCGCCGATGAATGCCTGTGAATTATGGGGGAGCGGTTGAACCGCTGATCTGGGGATTTTGGAAAGAAGCCCAATACAAGACGTACCACAAAGTTTGGACCAACGGATAACCTTTGGCAGTTCTCAATTTCTGCAAGACAACGCTCGGTCGGCGAGTCGCCTGTGTCCAATTCCGTGCCGTCGTCGCGTATTCCCCAACGCATGTCGACAACCTTAAAAGCCAGATGCTCATCCGGCTCTGCTTACATTAACTTACAGGAAATTCGACTTTCGACCTGGAACTCTAACCCTCGGCCACGACACCAAGTCGTCAACTCTGGTATGACCTTGTTGAACAGATAGTTGCGCTCGTGAACGAAGTCTGAAATATTGGTATCAACAGAACTACAAGTCAAGGTGCTCCAAAAAAAAACCTTGAAACGTAGAGCTAAGGAAGATGCGCACGACGTCAGGTCTCCAGACGACCCCTCCTTCAAAGCTTCTTCCGCAGAGTAGGTCCAGTCTTTTTTCGACTCCTGTCATTTTCAGAAAATGCCGTCAGCTATACTACGGCATCGGCCGTTTGAATTGGACGCGCTCCTCAACAGCTCACAGTGCTCTGCCGCCTTTCCAACGTTTTGCCAACGGGTGACGAATGCGATTGCGTTTGTCGTCGCGCGCACTGGAAAGCCTACGCCCGCGTCCGTTGTCGACTATCGCTTGGAAACGCGCTCCGAAGAGCGCCGCTAGCTGCTGACCACGCGCCTTCCTTTCTCCGTTTGCGCACATTCAATTGCGTCGTCGTCGCTGTCGTGGCGAACCGGGGCGCGTCCGTCAACACCAGCCGGACGCAAAGGTGCCGTTGAAGTGCGTGGGATCGCCTCTGCGGTCCGGCGGGCGGTGCACGTTGGGCGCCTGGCTTCTCCTGAGCTGCAGCAGTCGGCGAACCATCCGCTTCACCGTCAGCGGTCGCGTCGACGCCAGGTTGATGCGCTCGAGCGGATCGGCTGTACGGATCAGGATTTGGATTGGAACTATACTTGTGGCGCACGGTGATGTCCACACCTATGACGTCGAACAGCAGGACAGCGTCCACCTGGCTGTCTGCTCCTCCTAGGAGACCTTGCGGACCCCCTGGCAGCGAGGGTACCGGATACCAACCCGAAGGTCTGCCCGCGTCTCCAACGATCAGCTTGTATCGACCTATTCTGCAATATGGGAGCAGTGTCTTTTGAGCCAAGAGCATGCTCGCACGCACGCAAACAACAGGTCTAGGCGCAGAAACCCTACCGAATTGCCGAACCCTCCCTGTCGATGTTGTAGACGAACTCGTTTCGAATGGTCCGCTGCCGACCAGTGGTGATCATCTCCCACTGGTTGATGCCGTCACCTATTCGAGTCGCATCGTCGTACGCGCATTTCCACGCGTCACTCGGTGACGGTAGTCATACCATGAGAGCTGATGTTGATCCCAGCAGCGCTGAGAATTGTCGGAAAGTAGTCGACAACGTGAAAGAGACTAGAATAGATAGCGGTGCGGTAAGTGATTTGACTCAAAAGAGCTGTGTCGACGCGGATTCGACCCACTTGTTCCGGACGACGTTCCGCTTGATGTCTCGCTCAGAGTAGACGAACGAATTCGAGCGTGTGCCGCCTTCCCAAAGCGTGCCTTTATTGCCGCGCAGCGGCCAGTTGTTGCCCCCGTTCAGCGTTTGCCCGCCGTTCTACGGAAAACGACATTTTCAACTTTCAGATAGGCTTTCAACGTTCAGATCGGCTCAAAGACGCCGTCCCACATCGGTGCTGAACATGACGACGGTGTCCTTCAGCAGGTCGGTCGTCTTCAGCTTGTTCAGCACGCGTCCGATCGCGACGTCCATTGCGTAGACCATTCCTACAAGTGTGCGCCTGTGCCAAGCCAAGAATCCGTCCGCTATCGGCCACCGCAGTAGATGCGTCGATATTGGTTCTTCTGGTGGCAGTTGGCGAGATAGCGAGCCGGCGCCTGCATGGGCGAGTGGACGGACTGGAAGGCGAGGTAGAGAAAGAATGGCTTGTCGGCGCGCTTGCGCTTGCCCAGCCGACCCCTCCTCGTCTTGTGCTGCCTGCGGCTTCTTCGCGAGTGCAACTGGATGTACTGGATGGCCTTGTCGGCAAAAATCTCCTGCAGTGCGAGCGCGCGTTGCACGGCGTGACGCTGGCGACTTCAACACACTGACCGCCGAGTAGTTGCCGCGCATGTCGCGGACTGCAGTGTCCTGACGCCAGAAGTCGAGGCCCCGGTGCCGGAAGGCGCCTGTACTTTCGTCGGCGCCTCCCCAGGAACACTTGTACGGACACTCAGTCAGCGAGGGCACGCACTCGTCTCGTGCGTGTAGTAGTCTTCGGATCCCAAGTAGAAGCCGTAGAAATGGTCGAAGCCTCGTCGCGTCGGCAGCATACTCGCGTTACAGTAGCCCAAGTGCCACCTAATGTGTCTACGTGTAACGTGTAAATGTAACGAGTCGCAGTGGCTGCTCACTTGCCGACCATGTAGGTCGAGTAGCCACCACGTTGCAGCACTTGCGGAAAGAACTGGAACCGCTGCGGCACGCCGGTCGGCTCACAAGGAACGAAATAGCCAATCTACGGTGGCTTATTGTCGACGCAACGGTGCACACATTCAGTTGAGAAGGTACTGCGCTCACTTACAAACCTGAGTTCCCTGATGGTAGGGGAAGTAGCCGGTCATGAAAGCCGATCTCGTGCTGAACGCGCAATGTGACCACGACACTGGCAGAGATGGCGTTGTGTTCGACATACGGCGAGCAGATGCGATTGACGTAGGACCGGCCGAGCACGGCCGTGTTCTCGCTGTTATAGAGCCGGCGGAGGTTGGGCGTCGACAGCAGGGGGTCGCGCCAGTCCACGTCGCTCCAGCCGAAGTCGTCGGCCATGATGAAGACGAAATTTCGTCGGCGCTCCGTCGACACGCCGCTTGCCATTGTCGCGAGCCAGCCGAGAAAAAATGGCATCAACGGCAATTCGGCCATTCTTTGCTTGCAGATTCTTGTACTTGTCCGACTACGGAGGCGTCAGAACGAACGTCAGATGTGTGTGTGGGGGGGGGGGGGGGCGGGCGGCAGCACAGGCGCACGCTCTCACGCGGCAGTGTCGATGACCTGCGCTCGCGCCGAAGCATGCGGACCTGCCAGAGATGCGTAAAATAAACGAAGTGCGTCGGCAATGCATTCGACCGCGACAGCGACAGCCATAGCGTTTGCATACACATTTGATTCCAACATTACATTCAACAGAGACTGGAGAACCCACACTGAAAGGCTACGTACCTAACTCATGTAGACTCAGCGCTACTTCACCTGAAGTTTACAGCTCGTCTAGTTGAAAGCCTTGGACATTCCTGTGTTATTGTTCGGATTGTCAAGTTCCTACTACGTTTCAGTCAGTATCTGCGTTTGCACATACATTCAGCGTCACTCGTTAGTTGCCAAAAGGTCCTTTATCATATCGTTCATCGGCTGTTAGTCCGCGGTGCGGCGAGAATGTCGAGTTTAGGCCGGCAGGCTTCTGTATCTGCTCCGGGTGACGCCTTTGACGAGGTAGCCGGCCATCCTGGCGTCGTCGAGAGCGTCGCGGACGTCGCCAACGGCCTTCCTGGGGCCGCTGTACATCTCCCGCACCTGCACTCTCGTCTTGTAGAGCCGGCAGGCCACCTGGAACGAGGACGGCGACCGTAGACTCGACCGAGGAAGTCGCAGGAGCGCAGGCGCGCTGCCGACGCAGACCTCTCTCGCGCAGACGCCGTCGAGCTGGACGTCTCGACCGCCGGCCCGTTCCATGGCGCGCAGGCACTGCACCACATGCGACATGGTCGGCTTGCCCGCGGGCGCGACCTCTTCCTCGTATCGCTCGACAACGAACTCGGCCGCCATTCCTCCGGAGCGCGCACTTGCAGTCACACGACAATCAATTCGAACGATTACGTGTTAGTCACGAAATGAGACAATGAGCAATCGAGCGGTAGTGGCTTCTTTTAGATCCAATTGTGGGAATTTGCGCTTTCACAATTTCTCCATTCGGCCGGACGGCTACAGAGCTGTCGCGGACATGAACGACTCGTCGTCGCTTGTAGGCGCGTTGACGACCAGTCCTTTGCCGTCACCGTTCTGCGTCTGGGCGACGGACGAACGCGGACGCGGCGTGGGCTGGTGCTGCTGGCTGACGTCGGCGGCGACGGAGACGGCGAGAAGGCAGCGGTCGGTGTTGAAGGCGGCGTTGGAGGCGTGGCGCTGCTGGCGGCGCTGCTCGGCCGCGTTGAGGCTGAGTCGTAGCTGGCGGTTGAGCAGCGCGTAAAAGACCCAGTTGAACGCGCTGCTGATGAACGGCAGCACGTGGAGTAGCATCGTTCCCAGTAGCACCCAGGACGTCATCTCCACCAGTCGCAGCGCCGCCACCACCGTCGACAGCCAGTAGGGAGTCCACAGCGCGTAGTAGAAGCCGACTACCGACAGCGTCGACACCGCCACCTTGCCGAGGGGAATGCGACTCGGTGCGCGTCCCAGTCGGCCCGGCTTATCGCTCAGCTTCTTTTTCTTCTTCTTCTTCTTCGTCAAGTTTCCCTCTGTAGAGTGGTGTTTCGAGAGCGGTGGCTGCTCCAACTGGTGGCTGTCGAAGCGACGACGATGCTTGGCTATTCGACAGAGAATGGCCACGTAGAAGAATGACATGAGTAGAGCCGGCAGAAGGAATCCGACGACGAATAGCGTGAGTATGTAAAGGGTGTAAAGGGAGAGCTGGTTTGACGGCAAGTCTGTCACGCACCTCGTGACATTCGAGGGCGAATAAGTCTCTACTGTCGACCACAAAACCATCGGCGACAGAAGCAGACAGGCGGCTAGCGCCGACACGGCGATGAGCGCGCCGACCAGCTCGGGGGAATGGAGCCGCCGATTGAACGGCATGCAGACGGCGACGAAGCGGTCCCAACTGACGGCCGCCAGCAGAAAGGTGGACAGCACTTTGTTGACGCTCTCCAGGCCCATGTAGAGCTTGCAGCTGACCACGCCGAAGTTCCAGCGCTTCTGCAGCAGCTGCGCCGCGATGAGCGGCAGGCAGACGAGAACGAGCGTGTCGGCGAGACTTAGCGACATCAGGTAGATGTAGAGACGGCCGTTGGGCTGCCGACGCCAGCCGAACGTGCGGATGACGCGCGCGATCACGGAGAGCAGCCAGACGTTGCCCGAGACGCCGACGACGAACAGAGTCAGGTAGATCCACGGCATGGCCGAGTTCGAAAGCCACAGCGCAAACAACTTCCACGAGTCCAATTCTACGGCGGATCGGTTGTGGTGACCCATTTCCCAGCCAATTCGAGGATTTCACGATTTGGTCATGCGGATCGGCACACGACAGCAGCCCTTCCTCGGCCGTGGAACTTGCTCTATCGGTGGCGGCGGCAGCCAGCCAGCAACGGCTCCCCTGAGAAATGTATCTGCTAATAAAATGAAAGCGACCACCGCCCCGCCTAGACGGAAGCGGCGCCCTTGTCGCGCCGTCGAAGCGTCAACGAGCGAGTGTTTTCGCCGGCGGCGCTCAAGTGACGTTGACGCGTGAGAATCTAATGCATTCGTGAGCCGGCCGGCGTTCGTGTGGGCAGATGCCGAGCCGAGATGCCGAGCAGACGCCAGTAGGACCACGGACGCGGCTGGAAACCCGAGCCGCGCTGCTCGCTGCCGTCGTTCCGGGAGGGACAATGAAAGAAAGGGCAGGGGCGAAACCGAGCCGACTCCGCCGGCGCCGACTCAGCGGTCGGCGTCCTTATTTGATTCCCCCTTCATTGGGCCGTCGACGAAACGAGAAGTCGACGGCGAGGAACTCGTCAGCGCCGGCCGCATGTTCAAGTGAGGCCACGGGGACGCGCGAGCGTCTAAACCGCCGCGGAGCCAATTAGCGCAAAGTATCCTGATTCACGAAGGCGGTCGTCGCGGCGAGCGGCCCAGAGACCGTTGCTGCGCTGCGCACTCTGCCGAGACAACTGCGCCTGTGCTTCTCAGAAGCACTACGCACGGACTTTTCGTTTGCAAGGCAACCGCACTCTCGGAAGTTGCCGAGGCCGGTCATCGCCAAGGCGACTGCAGCAGCAGAGAGCCGCGGCGCGAGAATCAGATCGCAGAAAATAGACGTCGCGGCTGCGTTTAGCCTCGGCCGTGAGAATCGCCGTTCAGAGAACAAAATGTAAATCTGGGGCAGACGAAAGTGGGCGTGATGCAGCTGCTGCTGCTGCCGCTGCCGCTGGCGTTCGAGTAATTGGGTCCCACACAAAATACCAACAACCAGTTGCTTATGGCTTGCTGTTTGCCTGCCTCGTGCGCGAAAGAAGAGGTCTCCCGTGGAACGAGGTACCGACCGAGCGAGCTGCGGCGAGTAACGAGGCAGAGCGCGATTGAATAGCACCTGGACCGACCCGGACGCGGGCGGCGGAAAGGGAAGGGCCGTTTCCTGCGGCGCGCCCCCGCACATCAGTGGGGCGTCGCTACCAATTAGTTGCCGAGCAGACCGACTAAAGGGCGAATTTGGAGCCCCATGCCTCTTCCGTGCTCGACGAGCGCGGCCCAGCGAATGCGTCCTGACGTCGCACGACGCTGAATGAAATCAGTCGGCGCTGGCCGACCGCTCCATCAATGAGCCCCCACTTTACGAGCCGCCGGCACGACACGCGAAGCCCTACGAAGGACGACCGTTCGCGCAACGCAACATCGATCGTATGCTGATGAGTGATGGCGTTCTGACCTTCGCACCAACGCACTTTGACCATACGTAGCTGAAATCTTGCGACACTACACTACACGCACGCGTTTCTTCGAAAACATTTTCGACAGAACAAGTTAGCCTGGCTCAAGCTGCCTTTCTCAAACTACTGATACGCGTTTTCACACAGTGATTCAGGAGCCGTGTTATCACTCAGAATTGGTTTTCCACAATTCGTACGTACATGTAAACGCGTACGTACTATGCAAGACGCGTTGCTAATATACGCGCACTGCATTCAGTAGACTCTGCTGCCAGCAACAGAGCTTTGAAATCTTGATTTTGAAAATGAGCAGCAAGCAGTACAGCGACCCCGATCCCAGGACAGTGCTACCATGACACCGTCGGCTTATTTGCTAGACGTCCACTAAGCCGTAAACATGTTCAAAACTCTCAGAGTAACGCGCAAATAAGGTTTTCTGTTGGGTTCTACCGTAATCAGCTGTTGTCGATCGATTATCGTAACCAGAATCCGACGTTCCGGGCGACACTTGCTGAAATGCAAAGCGCGGCGCACGCACTTGTAAGTAGAAGAAGATGGTCTGGGTTGGGGCGTCCCAGTATTTCCGAGGGGAAAAGAGGGATGGGGGAAAAAGAGGGATACGACACCGGCCTCTTCTATACTTCCATTTCATTTCATAGTCCGATCATTCGGGCGCGTTGACACTACTACCCAGTAGCTAGCTCGGGGTTGGTAGTAATGCGTGCGCATTTAATGATTCTAGTACGTTTTTGTTTCGGGCAGTGGCGGATCGAGAAATACTTTTTGGAGGGGGAGGGATACGCGTAGGAAAGTTCATAATGGGTTTGGCGCGCGTTAAGAACTTGCGTTTGCTTGTGAGGTACTGTACTGTGTGAAAAAGTATTTGCATCTTTATAATATTTGGTTTTAACTTATTTTCGCGCCATTTTTCAACGTTTTCATGAATTGTTCGGCAAGTTGCTAAGCTTTAACGATAACGCTTATAATCGGGTATGTCCCTTGAACCGAGTGCGGAGGCGGCGCCTCCGCTGCCGCTGCCTCCCAAGCCGGATGGCCTTCATCTGAGTTTCGAGGAGTCGGCACTGCTTGCCGACACTCTGCCGGCAAGTGTCGCCTTTTACCCCCGCCCTTGCGACTAGAATTGCCTCCGCGTTTAGGTCCTCAATCGAGTGCGCAAGAGCTTTGGCAGTCGGCACGCCTACAGGCGGCTGGGAACTTTCTTGGACGACGTCGTCGAAGTTGTCGGCAGGCTCGCGAACGACTGGGTCGAATTGGAGGGCGAGGAGGAGGAGGCCGCGGCGGCTCTCGCGAATGGTTCCGTAGACTTGGTGAACGAGGCGCAAACGCAACCGCCGGTCGCTAACGGCCGCGTCGGAGACGACGAGCAGCCGAGCGCAGCCGCCCCGTCGGCCAATGTCGACGCCGACGAGCCCGAGTCGCTCGTGTCGGGCACTCAGCCGTGGACAGCGTCGACTGGGCGACAGCAGGCCGCTGACGACGCGGCGGGCGACAAAGACGACGACGACGCGGCGGCGGCGACAGGCGACGGAGCGCTGGACGACTCCGTCGACCAAATGGCGATCTACAACGAGTCGCAGTTGCCCGTCGACACCGACGTCAAGACCGGCGTGGGACAGGAGGAACTGGTACGTGCAGCGGCGCTTGTTGCCGCTGTTGTGGACAGGAGGCGCACGTGCAGGCGAGCCCTTGGAGACGGCAAGTGAAGCCTTGCTTCGTTCAGCTGGGCGAGCGCTGCCGACTGCCGGCTGCGGCAACCTCAGTCGATGGTGACAAGGCAATCGACTCTGACGACAACGAGGAGGAGGGGGAGGAGACGCTGTCGCCGTCGACGAGTCGTCGTCGTAAATCCGGCCGTCATCGCATCGTGCTACTGAGCAGCGTGCGTCGTTTGCATGGCGACTTTCTTGGAATCGGCCAAGCGACAGCGCAGCGCGCTTTAGCAGGAGACGCTCGAGGACGGTCCAGTCGACGTGGGCGAGCCGCCGCCGGCCGCCGATGGCATGCCGCTACTGAATGAGGAAATGGCGGAGGAACGACAGAGGGGAGAGGCATCCTTGGAGAGAATATTCTGTGTTGTGTGTATTGCGATTTGGTAGACGTTGCGCTGGAGTTCTAGACCGGGCCGCAGGAGGAGTCGCCGACAGAGGTCAACAAAGATGATGGGAAGGAAGAGCTGGGGCTGTCGGACGACGACGACGATGACGAAGAATTCCGTCGTCTCCTACAGCCCGTCAGACGGGCGCGGCCGCGTCGCGAGGCCGACACAGTCACTCCTGCCGAGCCGGCGCCTGCCGAAGACGACGACGGCGAGGAGGAGGAGGGAACGATCCCATTGAATCTCCGCCCGCGCAGGAAGCTGCGGGCCGACTCGGACGAAATTGTGCCCCAGTCGAGTGACGAGGAGGTGGTTTGTCCTTGTCACTGCTCGTTGTCACGCTTCCGGTATCCGTTCGTAGGACGACGCCGACGGTTTAAACCAAGCAGATGACGGTGGCTCCACAGCCGCTCTGGACCGCCTGGTGCGCCAAGTCCTTGAAGAAGCTCGGCTGAACCGGATGATGATCTGTTTTTAGCTGGAGAAAGCGCCTCAACTGGACGAGCCTGAAACGCCGTCCGACCACCCGGATCAGAGTCCTAGCGGTGCCGACGCGCGGCCGGTCGACGAAGATGAGCCGAAGCCCAAAGTCGGTGGCTGCGCCCCCAAGCCGTCGTCAGCCGGCGGCTCCGTGTCGACGACTACGTCGACAAAGGACCCTGCCAGCGCCAAGAGTCGGCAGGGCAGGGTCGGGGCATTGGCACCGATGAGACGTCGTCGACGAAGCGGCGGGCGTCGAAAGCCTAAGAAGTCGGCGGTCGTCCTTTCGGATGGGAGCGACGATGAGAAG